>VXBT01000775.1:19030-38839 GCA_013400235.1 Oriolus oriolus | reverse complement strand
AGCCCGGCCCGAGCCCCGGCGCGGTTCGGGCCTGGTTTGTCCCGGTTTGGGGCTTTATCTTCCCCGCGCAGCTCTCACCGAGCGGGCGGCAGCGCCGGCCCCTCCCGAGCTGTGCCCTGCACGACCCGGGGAGGGGACACCGGGATGGGAGCCGGGAATGGCACCGCAGGGATGGGAACCGGGAATGGCACCGCAGGGATGGGAGCCGGGGATGGCACCGCAGGGATGGGAGCCGGGGATGGCACCGCAGGGATGGGAACCGGGAATGGCACCGCACGGATGGGAGCCGGGGATGGCACCGCACGGATGGGAACCGGGCAGGGCACTGAGGGACGGCAGCCGGGGACAGCACCCACGGAGGGGACACAGGGCCGAAGAGACCCGGGGCTGGCGCGGCAGGGATGGGACCCCCGGGGAAGGGACAAAGGAACGGGACCCCCCCGGTGTCCCCTGACCTGTCCGGGCGCTGCAGCAGCTGCTGGAACTGCTCGGCGGAGCCCGCGGCCGCCACCGCGCCCGCCATGGCCCGGCCGAGCGAGGGACGCGGGGCACGTGGCGTCACCGGGGGTCACGTGGTACCGCCGGTGTCACGTGCGTCCGCCCCGGTCACGAGCGTCCGCCCGCGTCACGTGGCCTCGCCCGTGTCACGTGCCGCCGGTGTCACGTGGGCCGCGTGCGGGCCCGGCCCGCTCCAAGGACACGGACACGGACACGGACACGGCCCGGGGTGCCCCGGGTCANGCCAGCCCGGCCCGCTCCAAGGGCACGGGCACGGGCACGGGCACGGGCACGGGCACGGAGACGGAGACGGCCCGGGGTGCCCCGGGTCACATCCAGCCCGGCCCGGGCACTCCTGGGCCTCCGGAACGTGCGCTGTGTAACATTCTCCTCAGAAAGGCCCTCCTGGGGTGCTCGCTCTCCGTAACTGTCAGCCAGCAAGAAAGGAGATCTAATCCAGATCTAATCCAGATCTAATCCAGATCTAATCACTGAAATGACCTCTGAGTGATGTCCAGCTGTTGGAATGACAAATGTGGCATTGCCTTGTTCAGGTTCAGGGCTGGACAAATTCCAGTGGTCCCAGCCCAAAGGGAGCATAACAAAGCTTGGGAGAAGGATTCCCACTGATTCCCACTGATGCCCACTGATGCCCACTGATAGCGGGCACAGGGAATGCAGGGTTTCCAGGCCACGAGGACATCTGGCAGAACTCCCAAGATAAGGAAGAATCTCATAAGAACAACTGGCCAACTGTGCTGGATCAGCTCCCACTGGGAAAAAGGGAATTCCAGGAGGAGCAGATGGCGACCCAGCCCAAGAAACCCCTGGCCCAAAAGCAGAGGAACACTGGGAATCAGCAGGAGAAGCAAGCGAGTCATTAACGAGGAGACAGGACGCTAATTAATGAGGGAGCTGCGTAGCCTGCAGCCAGCGGACGTGAGCGCCTGTGTTTGGTGAAATGTGTGAACAGTGACAAAGCTCTGGGGTCGTGCGCTGGCTTTGGGATCTGCACCCAGCCCCCCTCGTGTGCAGAGCTGGAAATAAATCCCATAACTCAGTGTGGGGATCGGGCTCCTCCACAGCAGGGAAAAGCCTTTGGTGTGTTTGGGATAACACTGCCAGGGATCCAGGGGCAGCCACAGCTGCTCTGGGCACCCTGTGCCAGGGCCTGCCCACCCTCCCAGGGAACAATTCCTTCCCAATATCCCACCCATCCCTGCCCTCTGGCAGTGGGAAGCCATTCCCTGTGTCCTGTCCCTCCATCCCTTGTCCCCAGTCCCTCTCCAGCTCTCCTGGAGCCCCTTTAGGCCCTGCAAGGGGCTCTGAGCTCTCCCTGGAGCCTTCTCCTCTCCAGGTGAGCCCCCCCAGCTCTCCCAGCCTGGCTCCAGGGCACTTCTGGAGCTTGTCCAGGTCCCCCTGGGCATCATCCCGTCCTTGAGGGGTGTCACTGCCCCCCCAGCCTGGTGCCACCTGCCGAGGTGCCAGCGCTGCCCCGATCCCCTCGTGTGTCCTCAGTGTCCCTGGTCCCAGTGCAGCCCTGGGGGACCCACTGGTCACTGCTGTCCATCAGCACTCGGAGCCACTGACCCTCTGGAATTTCAGGCTGCTGCTCAGGATGACAAATGCCCGTTTTCCTTTGTGTTTGCCAGGGTATTCCGTGGAAAAGAACCCGAGATGCTGTCAAGGTGAAATGAGACTCTCACCCCCACAGCTCACTGCCCATAAATCTGGAACCAGGATTAGCCCGGCGATGGGAATTGCAGGGGGATAAGAACAGTGAATGTTGTATTTTGGTTTGTCCAATAACCCTTCTGATGCAGAAAGAGGAAAAAAAAAATCCAAACCCCTCTAGTCTCTGTGCTGTTAAAAAGATGGTCATGAAACAGCCTGAAATTTTACCTTTCAGATAAATTTCATGTAAAACTTTGACCCAGTAATCAATGAAGTTTTTTCTGAATTCCCAAAAAGCAAATTAATCCAAAATAAACTATTAATATCTCCATTTATTGTCTTTTCCTATACACTAAAATACTTTTCAAGAAAACAAAAAAAAATACATAAAACTACACTTTTCCCATATATATATTCTAGTTGATATAAATTGTGTAAGCAGAGGGAAGAAGGTCAAATTCTGTTTTTTTCTCTGACATTTTAACCTGACAGAAACCCAGTGGAATAATCAGAAATTCCAACCTTTAGGAAAAGCATATTTGGGATTTTATCCCCTGTTTTGCTGAGTTTTGGAGCTTTTAAAAATTACTGTTCCTCTCTCACGAAACAAGGAAAAAACGTGGGTTTTTTCCCCCCGTAAAATATTCGTTTTGAAGAAAGTATTTTTGTTTCAATCCTGAATTCTTGTGTTACCAATAAGCCCCACGGATTGCCCAATTTTATTTTAGATCCCAGCTCGTTACCAAATAAAATCCCACATGGAATAACACGGAAAACACCCGGCTGGGACGAGCGGACACCGCGCTGTGCCGTTAGTGAGGCTAAACCAGGGAATTCCACAAACAAGTCGATTTTCCAGCGGGAAATCCTTTTGCCTTCGGAGTTGCCCACCAGACACATCCCTGCTGTGGACATTCCCGCTGTATTAAAGCCAGGCTTCCGTGGAGAGGGCTGCAATTCGCTCTTGGGTTCGGGATTTTTTTCCCGTGTTTTGGTCCCGTTCCTGATGAGTTCCCAGCAAACGCAGCTGGATTTTGGCTGTGGGGGAATTCAGCAGAGGGAATCCAAAGGGTTTGAGTGCAGGTATTATGGGATGGAGGGCTGAGCCCCTCCGTGCTGTCGGCCAAGGCTCAGTGCCACGGCTGCGCTCCGGGAATGAGGCGTGGGACAGATGGAACCCCTGGAAATAAATCTCTTCCCTCCGTGGCCGATGTCAACTCCAGCTCTGCCCCGTAAATCAAACCCTCGGCCTTGAATGAGGTTCACGAGACCTTTTCCAGGTTCCTTGGGAAGGGAGAGGCGAGGATTGCTGCTCCAAATGGATAGGCCCGCGGAGACGCAGCAGAGCTAAATCTGCCTCCCATCCGGCCATATTTCTGGGATCCCATATGGAGCCTTTGGCAGGAGCGTCCCAGGGCAGCTTCAAGGACTCGGGACTGAACAGGCAGCGGCACAAACTAACCTGGCACGCGCCAGGGGATCCCCTGCTCACCCGGAGCTCCAAGGAGGTGGATGGGGAGCCCAAATCGGGGTGAGAAACCCCTGAGGGAAGAGGCTGCCGGGGTGCTCCCGACTGCTCCCGAACCCAGCGGGTTTCCCAAAGAATCGTGTGTTGCCTCTACATGTGCTAATTCCCACGTTTTAGTGCCCAGCTGGAGGGCTGAAAGCACCTTCCCCATGGACACAGGGTTAGTTTGTTACATTCCAGCTGGGAATTCCCTGAAATATGGATGTTTTAACCTAATTCCCGGTCTAGCCGGTCCCTGATCCCACAATTTCATGCGTGGCAGAAAAGTTGCAGGTGCCGAGTACTGTTAATATTACAGACAAAGACATAACAGGAAAGAGACTGGAATTCCAGCTGGAACTTTGCAAGTATTCAGGATATATCCAAGCCCTGTTTTGATCCAGAAATAGTATTTATTGCAGTGTAAAATAACAAATAACAGCTTCAGAATACACCTAGCAACCTTTTTCTTATGTGGCTACGTCCTTTTTTATTCTGATATTATTATTCTGATATTAAAGTAGAATTGATACTCAACGAAGAAATAAAATTAAATTGAAAAACAAAATGAAGAAAATAAATACTTTTTTTTTTTAATTTAGTGAAGAGCAGTGGGAAAAGGCTCTGGCAGTTTTCTTGGTTAAATGTCACTGAGCTGTACACACAGAGTAAAACAAAATATGGGGAGTTTTACTGGGAAAACGTGGAAATACTGACATTTTCCTCTGGGAAAACAGTAAAACGGAGAGCCCGGGCGAAGTTCTAAAGATCTCATTCAGCTTTGGCCCCCCCAAAAAAAACCAAACAGGTTTGTAATTGTAATTAATGTAAATCCCGAGGCTGTCTCCCAGCGCTGAGCAAGGAGTGCCAGGGAATGGGGGAAAGGAGTTTGTGGCTCCTAAATCCCTTTATTCAGGGTAAACAGAACACAGGCAAACAGGTTTTATTCTGTGGGGGTGGCCAGACTCTGGAGCAGGGTGTGGGATCTCCATCCTTGGAAGAGGAGTTTCCCCTCGGGACACAATCCTGCTTCAGCAAGGGCTTGGACTTGGGCATCTCGAGAGGTTCCTTCCACCCCAAATAATTCTGGGAAATTATTCTCCTTTTAAATCACCTGGAACTCCATGAAAGGAGGGAGTTAACAGCAGAGAAAGGATGCAGAAAAGGGGGAAAAACTGAGGAAATGGAGAGGAGAGTGAGACTTGTGAGTCCTCACTTTCCCAGGATACAACACCAAACCTAAAAACAGGATTTTGGGGTGGTGCAAAGGAATTTCTCTGCAAATCCAGGGCAAAATATGTCAGATAAAAACTAGGAAAGTCCAGTTGGATGGCCCGGATGGCAACAAGCTCCCTCTGCCAGCCAGAGCACATCCCCGGTCCCTCCCCGGAGGGGTTTTCTGGTCAGGGCTCACCTGGAGAAGACAAAGTGCATCCCTAACTGGAAGTCTGGAGGTGTATCCCTGTCAGCATCAGGCACTGCACAGCTGGCACCTCTGCCAGGAGCTGGCACGCTGAGATGGACGTGGCACAAAAGGCCTGGGGTTTATAGTTCATCCCATGGTTCCAGCCGGGAATATGCCCTGGAAAACATTCCACAGAGCTGCACTGGCAGGACACATGAGCAGGCTCTGGGGTGGAGTTGGAAGGTGGCTTGGAAATAGTTGAATAAATCTGATTTGATGTGACTGGGTTTGGGTTTGGTTCCAGCTCTGCAGGGACTTGGGATGTTCTGCAAACTGGATTACCCGGATTTTGGTTATTCCGCTGTCAGGCATGGCAAGTGCCAAATGAAAAAAAGGAAAACCAGAAGAATCTGTGGATTATGTTTTGTGGTACACCCTCGGGCCCGGGGAATGTGACAGGGCATCTCCAGGAAGTACAACTGGATCCCGAGGGAAGAATAAGCTCCAGAAGGAACAAATTCCAGGGAATAATCCGTGTTCTCTCCTGCAAAAGTGCTTGGTGCAGCAAAGTTGGGAAGACCAGCAGTGTGTTATTAGAGAGGGATGGAGCTTCTCCCCTGTGAGGAAAAGTTGGAATAGATGGGATTGTTCAGCCTGGAGAAGGATCCGGGGTGGCCTCACTGTGACCTTCCAGTGCGTGATGGAGCCGGAGAGTATTGACAAGGGCTGGAGGGACAGGACACAGGAATGGCTTCCAGAGGGCAGGGCTGGATGGGATACTGGGAAGGAATTGTTCCCTGGGAGGGTGGGCAGGCCCTGGCACAGGGTGCCCAGAGCAGCTGGGGCTGCCCCTGGATCCCTGGCAGTGCCCAAGGCCAGGCTGGACATTGGGGCTGGGAGCAGCCTGGGACAGTGGGAGGTGTCCCTGCCATGGCAGGGGTGGCACTGGGTGGGCTTTGGGGTCCCTTCCAAGCGGGGATAGTCCATGGTGCAGGCGGGGCCGGGCTCGGCGCTGCGCGGTGGATGCGGAGAGGCGGCGCTGCCTCCGTGCTCGGTGTGCGGAGCGGGGCCGCAGCCCCGGGAGGGTCCGGGGGGAGGCTCCGGGGGCCCATCCCGGTGCCGGGGGACAGGTGGAGATTCCCGGGGCGGTACCGGGGCGGATCCCGGTTCCCGGGGCGGTTCCGGGGCGGATCCCGGTTGTAGGGGCGGTTCCGGGGCGGATCCCGGTTCCCGGGGCGGTCCCGGCGCGGTGCCGGTGCCGCCATGGCCGCGCTGCCGCCGCTCGCGGTGCCCGTGCGGGGCCGGCGCGGGGCGCTCGGGCCGGGGGCCGCCGGGGAGCCGGAATGCGTGAGTCGGCACCGGGAATCGGCACCGGGAATCGGGACCGGGACCGGGAATGGGAATCGGGAACGGGACTGGGAATGGGAATCGGGCTGGGGCTTTGGGCAGGGCCGGGTCCCCCCTTCCCCTCGGGCCGTGTCGCGGGTGGTGCCGGCCCGGAGCGCCGGGAGCGGGCACGGCCGGGGCGGGGGCTGAGCTCAGCAGGCTTTGGGGTTTTTCTTTTTTTTCTCCTTTTTTCCCATAGTTTCTTTTTCCGCGTTTTCTCTTCCCCGTTGTCTTTTTCCCCTTTTCTTCCTTTTTATTTTTTTATTTCTTTATTCCTTTTCCCTTTTCCTTTTTTCCATTTGAATTTTTAGTTTTTCCCTTTTTCTTTTCTTCCTGTATTCCTTTTTAATTACTACTTTCCTTTTTTCTTTCCCTTTTATACCCTCTATTTTTTCTTTTCACTTCTTTTCCCTTTCTTTCCATTCCCTTTTTTCTTTTTTTTCCCCCTCCTTTTTTCTTTGCCTTTTTTTCTCCCTTTTTTCGTTTCCCTTTTTTCTTTCCTTATTTTTTTCCCTTTTCCCTTTTTTGCTCCTTTTTTCTTTTTTCTTTTTAATTTTTTTTTCTTTCTTTCTGGCTGAAACCCTCTTTACCAGGCAGCTCCCTAATTCCATCTATTTCTGCTCTCCTGGCTCCAAGATGACAGAGAGGAATCAGAATCCCAGCCTGCTTTGGGTTGGAAGGTTGGATTTTAAGGCATTTGGACTTAGAGGAAAATCAGATTTTCAAGGCCAGAGCTCTCTGTGTCCTGGTTTGGATTGATCCTCGGGTAGAGTTTCCATGTGGATCTGCAGGGCTCTCACTTCCCTCTGCTTTCCCAGACAGAGCCAGCTTTCCATAGGGAGCAGGGCCCTAAATGGCAAGGAGCATCTCCACGGGGCCACATTCCATAGGGAATGCCGTGGGGCTGATCCCAGGAAAGCTGGGCTGTGGGGAGCCCTCTGTTAGACCTGTGGGATGGAGTTGATGGAACCCCAGACAGGAGGCAGCCTGGCTCTAAAAACGGGGCCAAAAGGCAGACATTGCATGACAAGAACGTATCAAACTTGGAGGAAATCTTTCAGATTTTACCAGAAATACCCCAACAAACGAGGAGAGCTTTTCCTCCAGCTCCTTCCCGTTGCATTCGGGTTGGGTGGTCGGTGGCGCTGGGTTTTGCAGCAGTTTGGTTTCATCTGAGAGGTCTCTGTCCTGGCAGCATCCGTGAAAATAAGTGAGATTTTCCAGGACTTTGCAGCTGGACGGGAAAGTGAGAGTGGCCTCCGTGCAGCGAGGTCTGTGTCCTGCCTGTTGCTTGTCTCCAGCTCCTTTCCCAGCTGGATGGAGCGGATCATTCCCGAACCAAAGCAGCGGATTGGGTGCAATCCCCGCTTGCCTTTGGAGCAGGGAGCTCATGGATCCTTATCCATCACAGGCTCCCTGGATCCCGCTCGTGGTTCCCTGCACAGGCAGGGTTGGTGCATTGATTGGTGCTTCCCTAAGAGGGAATTCCAGAGCGGAGCCTTCCCTGGAGCAGGGAGCTCCCCCAGGCTGCCTCGGCGTTGGCTGATGGGTTTGTCTCCTGCGTGTGCTGAATTCCTGACACTGATGCCGAGGATGCTGAGCACCTTAACCCCCCCAAAACAATACCTGGAGTTTACCTTTTAATCAGCAAATTCCTTCTGATATGTGGCATCCCGTCATTTTTCCCTTTTCCTCCTCATCTCACGCATCTTCCCAGTTTTCTGCGGCACTGCTTCGCCGTTCCCTGGAGTAAAGGAGGCAAAGGCAGGAGGATGTTTGCCCAGGGGGAGGCAATCTCTCTTTGGAGGGCCTCCTCAGACTTTTATTCCATTATTCCCTTTCATACTGCAATACAAATTTCACTTTTGGATTCCCTTCCCATCCTGATACCGTGCCTTCCTTTCTGATAATCCCATCTCAGCGGTTTGCACTGAGGTTCCTGGATCCATTTTGGTTTTTCATACTTTTTCCAACTTTAAATTCGGTTTCTGTGCTTCAGTATCTGTTAGTTCTGTGCCAGCACATCTTCTTCCTGGGAAATCACATGCTGGAGAAAGAGATGGAACATTGGGATTCCTTAAACAAAGTTTATTTGGGAAAAAATGTCCCAAGTGTGTGAGTATCTCTGAGATTCAGGTCCTAAATCTGTGTTGGTTTTGTAGTTCCCATTATTGTGTTAATTTGCTGCTACAGTTCCAAGGAGCCCTGGGATCTGGGCCATCCTCCCTTTCCATGGGCAGTCACAGGCCAGGGATGTTTTTCTGAGGGTTTCCAGTCGGTGTTTTCCATGGATTTGGAGCTTAACCTCCCCAGTTCCTGACGTGGTGCTCAAAGCAGTATTTTTGGGAATCCCTGGCCTTGTGAGGGTCACTGAGCACTGTGAGGACTCAGCTCAGCCCTTTGCTTCCGAGGACATCACTGGGTCCTGGACAGGGCTCGGGGCAGAGCTGCAGGAGTGCGAAGGGAATGGATTACGTAGCCCTGGAAAGCTGGGAAAAGGTGCCAGTGTTCAGGGAAAGACACAAAACCCACCTCACAGGGTGTCCCCATCCCTGCCTGGCTTGGCTGCGGGCTTTCCCTTCTCTTTCCTGGGTTTAATGGCTCATTCCACACAGCTCTGCTCCTCTGCTGAGCGCCAGCCCAGCTCCTGCTCTGATGGAGGCTGAAGGATGCCCGTTGCCAGTGGGGTTTGATGGCCCTGAGGCGCAGAGAGCTGGTGGGATACAGAATTCCTGCTCTCCCAGCACGAGCTGCAGTGGGAAATCCAAAATCTTGGGGTCCTGCCCTAATGCCTCGCAGTCCATTGTTCACTTGGCGTTCTTCCCGATGGGTGTGAGGTCCTTGGGAGGAAAATCCTGCCAGTTTGGGCCCTGTGCCTCGGTGTAAATGCTGCTCTGGGTTCCTGCAGAAGCGCGTGTGCAGGCTGGCGGACGCCGTCCCGCGCGAGGCCGGTGCCCAGCTCACGGACTGTGCCGTGGATCGGGATTCCAGGCACAAACCCCTCCCTGACTCTGCTCCCTGGGCTGCAAAGGCAAAGCAGAATTCCACGGTGAGTTCCCACCGTCCGTGTGTTTGCTACGAGATCACTTCCCAAACACGTTCTGTAATAAAACTGCAGATCATTTCTCTCTTTTTTTTTTTTTCTAATTTATTTTGTGGTGGGTTTGTGTCTGGTTTTGTTCCTCAGATTCTGGAAAACCACGGGAGCAAAGGCACATCCCAGCCGTGTCCCAGATGTGTTGCTGGAGAATCTGTAAGTGTGGGAATCTGGGGACAAAAAAGACTGGGACTTGTTCTCCAGAATTAGATCATAAAACATAAAGTTAATAACCCCCACAATCGCATTGCTCAGGAATAAAGCATGGAAATTTATAAGAAAGGAGATGGATTTAGCATTTCAGCAGAGCACAAATTAATGTTTCCAGCAGCTTGAAAATCTGGAGATTCTCAACACTTTTTTCAAATTCCCTCTAAAAAGCAGAATTTGCCAAGTAGCTGAAGCAAACAACATAAAACTTCCTCTGCCCCATTTTTAATTGTCCTTGATTTACTGGATTATAGCAAAATATTCACGAATCTCATTCTGTCTCCTATTTTTTTCTGTAATTGGATATTTCCTTTCTAAGGAGTAACTACAGCCCAAAAATGTTGCTCCTTCCAGAGCCACAGTGAGGAGAGGTGTGAGGATGTGCATAGCAAAATCTCTGATTTATGGAATTAAAGGCAAAGTTTCCATCAGGAGCTGTGACTGAACAGACATGATTAATTGTGTTAATTAATTTTGGTCATCTTTGAAATTAAAGTGGGAACCAGGCCCAGGGCTGACTGGGAATGTGGAAACCCCTCTGTGTGGGTCACCAGCTGGGGTTTCCCCACACATCTCTTCTGCAGAACATCCCAGGGATTAAAACCCAAAAAAGAAAGGAATATTTGGGGATTAAATCCCAAACTGGCACGGGAGGAAGTTCTGTAGCGTTCCAGAATTACGGGGG
This sequence comes from Oriolus oriolus, assembly GCA_013400235.1. Taxonomy (NCBI): domain Eukaryota; kingdom Metazoa; phylum Chordata; class Aves; order Passeriformes; family Corvidae; genus Oriolus; species Oriolus oriolus. Next base: position 28,377 of record VXBT01000775.1, on the reverse strand, counting down.
CAGCCGAGTTTGTAAAGTTCCTCTGTGGCAGGGACCACTTCATTTTGGATTATCGAGTACAAATATCACCCTTCCAAATAACAACAGAATAAAATAACACCATTTCTAGCCTGAGGCACATCAGCCTGACAGCTTTGTAACTGTGGCCTGATAGTGAACTTGAGATAAAAACTGGAGGAGGAAACATTCACCTCTTCCACAGCATTTATCTGTGGAAGTTTGGGACTGTTTGGGACCTGCCCTATTCACCTTTAAATGCTTTTCAGTGGCAGCTGGAAGGAACAAGGGAAACAGCTGGAATCTCAAAAATTAAAGATTTTTTTGTACTTTGAGTGCTCAGTGCTTTCAATTTAAAAACTCAGGGTAGGACAGCAAAAATCCGGAGGCCTCCTAGAGCTTCTCCCTAAACTTTTTCCTTAATTAATTTCAGATTGTGGAGTTGAAATGCAAAATGCTTTGCTCAAATCAAGTTTTTCAGTTTGTTTTTGATTTTAAATATGTTTCTGTCCGGCTTTCATTGTGGTCTCTTTAGATAAGCAGTTATTTTGGCCAGGAATGTAACAGATAATACAAATAAATAAATTTGGTAGGAGTTATAATAGTAAATTATCTTCTTAAAATAATAAAACGCTGATACTGAGAGTGTGGAAGAGGAGGAATAATCAAGTGGTGTTAATTAGAGGGAAACCAGGTTGGATTTGGGCAGGAAGAACATCACCATCACTGTGGAGATTTTTTTCTGTCACCTGATAATTAAAGGATTCTTTTGGGTCTAAAAGTCTTACTGAGAGTTCTTCAAACGGAGACAGCAAATATAAAACAAATACAGAAAACATATAAAAATAGAAACAAACAATATAAATACAGAAAGTAGATATAAACAAATGCAGACTCGAGTTTAAAATAAAGTTGCCACCCAAAAGGTAAATTTCTGTTCTGTCCTTAAAACCCTTCAACATTTAATGGTGGAACAGAAGAAGGTGTTCAAGAATGATGCCAGAATTGTCTCAGTTGTGTTCTCTGGGGGTGTATTTTAACTTCATGTGCAAAACTAATTTCATAATTCAGTCGTGGTCAAGTCAGTCTCTTTATATCTAGGATTTTTAGGTGTCCACTAATCCCTGGAGAAAATTTTAAAAAAGGCATATTTGTGGTGTTTCTTAGCAATTTAGAATAAAATTTGAAAATGAAGGCTGAGCTCCTTTGTAGTGACCTCAAGTTTTGTCCTTGCAGGGCCACTTCAGGCACATCCTGGGCTTCTAGAAATGGAGAGGAGGCCGAGGAGCAGCTCCGTGTTCCCGCTGGAATCCCCAGGGTGCTGCTGGATCCTGGATCCTGGACCTTGCCCTGCCTGGCTCAGCGCACCCACACTGCCCTGGTGCCGCTGGGGCACAATTATCTGCAATTTTACACCTCTCCAAAATGCTGCTGCTCCTCGGGGAGCTCAGGGTTTCTTTAAAAAGGACGAGAAAAGGCTGATTTAATGTTTCAGGTAGCTCAGAATTTGTTTCCAAAGGACAAGAAAAGGCTGATTTAATGTTTTATACTGGTTAGGTTGAGCTGGCCTTGGGCCCAGGTTTCACCCGGGACTGGGCCAGAGGTTGTGTTGGTTCCAAAGGTTCTCCCAACAGCCCTGACTCCCTTGGAATGTGCTCCTTTGGGAAATCCTCCTTGCACAGGGCCACAGGCAGGAACGGGAGGACACAAACTTTAGTTTTTAAGTGGCTTTGCAGCTGTGAAGTCCAGGAAAAATCCCATTGAAGCTTACATTTAAATCCCCAAAAAAATCTGTTTAAAAAGGCCTGACCTCATCATCCAGCAGGCTTTTATTGGCACGAATCTAATGACAGGTTAATTAACCTCTTAAAGGTTAATTTTGGGGGTTATCAGGCTGCAAAGTCCTCAGGCAAAGGATTTCTGCAGTGCTAGAATCCTTCCCGGGGTGTGTGTGGAGCTGCAGTTAGCACTGAGTCGAGCTTTTATAAATCAGGCGGGCTGGAAGCAAATTGGAGTTTAATTGTCTGCTCCAGTGAAGGCTTTTAATAGTGATATTTTTTTAAATAGATGTGTTTGTAATTTATTTTGGGATTTTCCAGGATCATGACACCGGGACAGTGAATATTCCTTTAAAGCAGATTTGTGTCAAATCTGCAGCGGAACCACAGAGTTATTTTTGTATGCCTCGCAGAACTCTGAAATTCTGTTTTCTTGATGGAAAAATATATAATCTTTCTATTTCCTACTGCTGTGGTTTGTACACAGAATAACCAGAGTGATGCTTTATTTACCTGTATATAGAGAGAAAGGCCCCTGGCCTGGTTTTAGTTCAGGTTAAAAGGATCTAATTCTTATTTTTAACTTTGTATTTTGTAAATTGTTCCTTGCAAAAGCAGAAGCATTAAACACCACTTTGGCTGCAGCATGGAATTGTCTGGTTGTGTTATTCCATGGGTGATCTCTGAGGACACTGAGGAATAAAGGTAAATAAAACCTCTGTTGAGGAGAAGAAATATATTATTTTTGTCATGTAAAATCTTTGTAGGAGGTTTAGCTGCTTAATTTGATGGTAATTACAAGTCCATTTGGCATCTTGACTGCCAAAAAAAAAAGATGGAAAATCAAAATATTGGGATAAGTGGGGTTTTAAAGCAACCTGGATCTGACAAGCCAATGTTGAAATGAATACAGTTAATATATTCAAATTTATTTTTGTTTATTTTAAATACTGTAATTTATTGAGTAGATTTAAAATCCGTGGTGTTTATGTCTAAATTAGTTGCTCTCCTGGGAGCGTGATGTGCTGCCCCGTGTTAGCAGATCCGTAGTCGCACGTTAACAGCTCTGGGTTTGCCTTGATTACTGCCTCTAATTATCAAACCAGCGCTCACCCGTGGGCACTGTGTCCCCCTGGGGGTCCCTGCTGTGCACACGGAGCTGGGCTGGGTGCTGTGAGCAGGACCAGGGGCGCAGCTTTGGCCACAGTGACCTTTCCTGGAGCTGAGCTGTGCAGGCAGCGCGGGGAGCCGGCAGCGGTTCCTTCTCCCCCACGCTGCCCTGTGGCTGGGCCGGGGCCCCATCGGCTTCCCCTGGACTCAGCCCTTCCTCTCCCTTCCTGAGGTGTTCCCAGCTCAAGGAAACAAGAAAAGCATTGGCCACAATGTTTAAAAACACCGAAAAATTTTAAAATCCCAGGAAAAGACCCAACAGAATCTCAGAATTGTTGGTGTTGGAAAAGCTCTCTGAGCCCATCGAGCCCAACCATCCCAGCAGTGCCAAGGCCACCGCTGCCCCATGTCCCCAGGTGCCACATCCACACAGCTCTGAAACCCCTCCAGGGGTGGGGACTCCCCCCCTGCCCTGGGCAGCTGTGCCAGGCCTGGACAAACCTTTTGGGAAGGAACTTTCCCGATGTCCAACCTGAGCCTCCCCTGGCACAGCCTGAGGCTGCTTCTTGTCACAGAAGCCCAGACTGGTTTGGGTTGGAAGGGACCTCAAAGCCCACCCAGTGCCACCCCTGCCATGGGCAGGGACACCTCCCACTGTCCCAGGCTGCTCCAAGCCCCAATGTCCAGCCTGGCCTTGGGCACTGCCAGGGATCCAGGGGCAGCCCCAGCTGCTCTGGGCACCCTGTGCCAGGGCCTGCCCCCCCTCCCAGGGAACAATTCCTTCCCAATATCCCACCCATCCCTGCGCTCTGGCACTGGGAAGCGATTCCCTGTGTCCTGTCCCTCCATCCCTTGTCCCCAGTCCCTCTCCATCCTCCTCCCCAGCCTGGAGCTCGCTGTGCTTGGCTCTGATGTTCCAAGCTGTGCTCCTCACCCCGAGTTTCCAAGCCCAGCTCCCAGAGCAGCTCCTCCCCTGGCGCTGCATCCCACGGCATCAGCACCACCTCCAGGGGCACATCCTCCATCCATGGGGCTCCTCCTCACCCCTGGGATGGGCGGGATGGGCTCCCACGCCCTGCCCAGGGTGCTGCTGGCTCCGTGGAGGCGGGGGGGGATGTTTGTGTGTGGCTGTGGGGTTGTTACCGCAACGAGCCCGAAATCGCCGCGTGATATTTGCTTGCAACACGGGGTGTCATTCATGAGTTATACATAAATGGCAGCTTTACATATTTAAAAGGAACATGGACTGCTTCATATCTGAAGTATGGTTCCCGGGGGAGAACACCACCATTTGATCTATTTTTGATTAAAATGTAAAAATTAAAAATTAAATCAAATGGTAGTCGAATTCCTCGGGGAAAACATACTTCAGTTATGAAGTATTCCCCACAGTAACCTTGAGAATCTTACAGCTGTATTGTCTCATCTGTAGGTGGTCTTTTTATGTCTCACATAATTAAAATGAATTGCTGTTAGAGAACCCCTACTACTGCATACAGATTTATGGACCTGGAGGCACCTCCACTCCCAGACAAACAGGGACAGCCACGGCTCCCTCCGCAGCTGTGCCGTGGCCAGGCAGCTTCTGGGAATCTGGGACTTGCTGGGAATCTGGGCTTGAGCGGGGAGTGATCCTCTCCCTGCCTTCAAAGGGTGAGCGGTCTGTAAGGCCAGGCTGCACACCCAGGAGAGAGTGGGCTCTGGGGGAAGGAATGGACAGGATCACTCGGGCTGGAAAAGATCTCCCAGCCCATCGAGCCCACCCTGTGACTGTTCCATCCCCACCCTGTCCCCAGCCCAGAGCCCCGAGTGCCATCTCCAGCCCTTCCCTGGGACACCTCCAGGGATGGGGACTCCAAACCTCCCTGGGCAGCCCCTGCCAAGGCCTGACCCCCCTTTCCATGGGGAAATTCCTGCTGGTGCCCACCCTGCCCCTCCCCTGGCCCAGCCTGAGGCCGTTCCCTCTCCTCCTGTCCCTGTTCCCTGGGAGCAGAGCCCGACCCCCCCGGCTGCCCCCTCCTGTCAGGGAGTTGTGCAGAGCCACAAGGTCCCCCCTGAGCCTCCTTTGCTCCAGGCTGAGCCCCTTTCCCAGCTCCCTCAGCCGCTCCTGGGGCTCCAGCCCCTTCCCAGCTCCGTTCCCTGCCCTGGACACGCTCCAGCCCCTCCAGGGCTCTCTGGCCATGAGGACCCAGACCTGGACTCAGCCCTCGAGGTCCCCGTGGTGGCACAGGGGGACAATCCCTGCCCTGGTCCTGCTGGGCAGCACTCAGTGTTTGAAATATCCAAGGGGCCCTTGCAGCACTAAGCAATGGCTAAATGTCACCAGAACACGATTGGGAAATTGGATTTCCTAGGAAAATGTGCTCTACACAATCTAATGCAACTTATTTCTAGCAAGCTGCTTTATCAGGGTGCCTTGGAATATGGGAATGTATATTTGATAAGATTAGAGAATCGTGGGGATCAGGGAAAATAAGACTCTAGACTTTGCATTCCCATTTTCACCCAGCTGAAGGACAAACATGTCATTTATTTTGTGTTTGGTTGTGATTCTCGCAGTCCTGGTAATGCACCCACAGCAGTGGCTTGTGACTGTGCATCCTGCTCAAGCTGTGACTAAAACTTCCCTAACAACATTTCCGTAAAAAAGAAGGGTATGGAAGCGAAATGCTGGGATTTACAGAGAAAAGAAAACAATTCTAACAATGAAAGTATCAAGCATAAGAGTTCCACGGTGCCTTGCAGAAGCGTTTTGTAATAAGCAGCAGGAGCGTTCAAATTTCGGTGTAATACTTGAAAGAAAATGTCTCTGATCTTTGAGTTTCTTTGGAGAGGGGAGTTTTTAATGTACAATCAGACTAAAATCCTCCTGTAATTGCACAGCCAGGGGCCTGTGAAGTTTCGGGAAGGCTGCAGGTGGAACACAGACCTACAGGAGCAGGAAGGTTTTCCCTCATCTATGGAGCCAGCGCTGGGAAATCAGCCTGAGGGTTCCCCGGGTGCAGATTCCACACGGGATCTCTCTCCACCAGCTGTGTGGGCACCTCGTGCTGGCCACTGGTGGCTCTGGGCGGGCACTATGGTCACTGATTAATCCAATTGTAGCAGGACTGGAACACCCAGTTCCTGTTGTACTTCCTTCCCCTTCCCACTTGTTCCGAAACCAGCCGTGCTCAGAACTCCATCCAGCTCCTTGGGAAGCTTTTCCCCCTCAGACCATTAACATTTCCCTCTTAATTACAAGGAATCCCAGACTGGTTTGGGTTGGAAGTGACCTTAAAGCCCACCCAGTGCCACCCCTGCCATGGGCAGGGACACCTCCCACCTTGGGCACTTCCAGGGGTCCAGGGGCAGCCACAGCTTGAATCCAAATTTAGTAATTAGCCCTTAATTAATAAAGAGATGTCAGCACACCTCTCCCTTTGTCACTGGTGCCCTAAGCCAGGCTTGTCCACGCCCTGGGAATAACAAGGCACAGGTGGAATGTGAGTATTCCATTCCAACCCCTCGGCAGGGCAGAGCAGAGCTGAAATCACACAGCTGAAACCCTCTCTGAGCCTCCCAGATCCCGCCCAAATCCTCCCTCTGCTCATGAACACCTTCCTGAGCACCAGCCTTCACCCTTGGGCACTTCCAGTTCACAGGAGAGGGGCAGGAATCCACCTCCAGTCCCTCAGCACTCACTGCACACACAGGGCGCTGGTTTGTTTGAGTCTTGAACACAAAACAGCCTTTAAATAAAAATTAAGTTCTCTGAACTCAACACCTCCAGCTGGAAAATCCCAGCAAGTGCCAGATGCTTCAGTCCCTGACTCAGTAGCTCAGCAAGGAAAGAGCCTGGGAAGCTTTTAAAATGTGCATTTCTGAGTGAAGCCGAGAAGGAAGAGAATTCTGAGTAATTTTTAAAAGAGCCTGTAAGGAAAAGGAAATAGCTGGTTTGAGTTCTTTGGTGAAGAGAGGCTGTTTCGCTGCAGACTGGGTAATTCAGGGTAGTTAGTAAATAACATTCCCAGTTTTCTGCCTGGGTTTATGGCCAGGGTTACATCACTTGTGCTGAGCATCCTGTTGATGTTGTTCCAGAGCTGGTGAAAGCTGAGTCACAAAATCCTGCCCTGTCCAGACTTTGCTTTCTCAGTCCCTGTGAGCAGCAAATCACTTCCCCAGACTGGGGCAGCAACTTTAGGGAAGGGGAGAGATGTTGGCCCCCATAGAGAGAAGTTTTCCTCTGGCATTTCTTGACCCCAGTGTTGCTCTGTGTGCTGAAGAGCAGCGGGGTGGGTTGGGTACAGACCCAGCTCTTCCCACAAGGAATTTGGGGGTCCTGTTGTTCCTACTTGGGCTGAGGGAATGCTCCTGGAGCAGCCTTTGGATTGAGGACCTGATTTCCTGGAGGGGATCCTCCTGAGCCCTTGGTGCCTGCTGAGGGTCTTGTCTGCACACCACGCCTGGAATAAAATCCTGGAATGGTTTGGGTTGGAAGGGACCTTAAAGCTCATCCAGATCCACCCCTGCCATGGCAGGGACACCTCCCACTGTCCCAGGCTGCTCCCAGCCCCAATGTCCAGCCTGGCCTTGGGCACTGCCAGGGATGGGACAGCCAAGTTTGTGTGCCAAAAATTTGTCCTTGGTGTGAGGGGTGGGAAATTGCTGCACCCAGAAATGGGCAATGGGCTTTCAATAAAGCTCTGCTGGCTCAGAGGCTTGTTTTGAAAGGAGCACAACAATGAGTTCATACAGTGGGAATTGTTCAGGACACTGCCACAAATACAGCACCAGAGTGGAAAGGGATCAATATTTCCAAGGGTTTATGCTGAAAATAGAAAATGTCTGCTTTCACTATCACTACATCTTCAGTAATTCAGGTGTAGCAAAGCGTGGGCCTGGAGGGAAAGCCAGGCAGCAGAAGTTCTGTGGAATTTATGGCCTTCAGCTGCAGGAGGGCAGGGCTGGATGGGATACTGGGAAGGAATTGTTCCCTGGGAGGGTGGGCAGGCCCTGGCACAGGGTGCCCAGAGCAGCTGGGGCTGCCCCTGGATCCCTGGCAGTGCCCAAGGCCAGGCTGGACATTGGGGCTGGGAGCAGCCTGGGACAGTGGGAGATGTCCCTGCCCATGGCAGGGGGATGGAGTGGATGATCCTTAAGGTTCCTTCCCACCAAAGCCAGTCTGGGATTTTATGAATTTCAGTTTAACTGGGCCCAAGGAAAGGATCCGTGTGGAGCTCCCCTCACGATGTGAATGGGACTGACTCAAACACAAAACTTAGTTTCCTTCTAGAGTAACACTGGCAGGTAAAGGGAGCTCCGTGGCTTTTCAGGTTTTGAAGAGCAGATGATTCAACAGCAGGATGAATAAATAATGAAGGAAAGTGAGATTATAAATTGTACTTCCTCATTTGAAAGGCCTCGTCTCCTGATTCATCATTATAAATGCCTTACAAACTTCGGGTCATTTACAAAATAATAGAACGGTTTAAGTTACCCTTAGCTTTATGTAAATGTAATTTTAATATTCTATCTTCATTAATTATCTAATCTGGGGAGCAAATAAACTCCTGACACAATTCTGTAGCTATTTTGCCAGCAGGATTTCCTTTGAAGTCGGCGGTGGTTGTAAGAGGAAGTGGATGACAGGACTGAGCCTCACCGGCGCTTTTAGAAGAAAAGGAACTTAAACAGTAGCTGAAAATCCAGACTTCCTATGGGCACAGAGCTATTCCTGCACTGCCACAGATTCATTAGTGCCAGAAAAGTTGCATTTTATTCCCGCTGCTCCTGTTCCAGAAGCATGGAAGGGGTTTGCTCCCACCTCCTCACAGTCCTGCTCTCCTCCCTTTGCTCTCATTGCAGAGCCCAGCCCTGAATGAAGCCCCAGCGGGGTTCAGGGAGCTGCAGCTGGACCTGGTGTATCTCCATAGCTCTGTTTTCTCTCTAAAGCAGGTTTATACCTCATCATTTTGGCAGGTGGGGCTGGGTGAGCCCTGCGGAGCAGCGGGAGCAGGGGAGCATCACTGCAGACATCACAGAATCCCGGAATGGTTTGATGGGGAAGGGACCTTAAAGCCCATCCAGTTCCAACCCCTGCCATGGACAGGGACACCTCCCACTGTCCCAGGCTGCTCCAAGCCCTGTCCATCCAGGCATTGATGCCACGGTGACAGCCTGGACCCAGGGAAGTGTGAATCCCTCCTCAGTGTCCCATCCCTACGGTAATGCAGGCAAAGCAGCCTGGATGTTTTCCACCTTATTTTGAATTTCACCCAGCTCTACGCATATAAATGCTCATATTAAAAGGAATTAATTAATAACTTATATTGAGTTTCTTCAGAGCAGGAAGAGCAAAATCAGTCCATGGGATAGGAAGGCGCCGGGTTCAGAATCCCCACTCGGGGCCCAGGCAGCAGCGGGGCTGTTACTGCTCCCCTCGGAGCTCCTCAGAGACAACAATTTCCAAGTGTGATGAGC
>VXBT01000775.1:0-18300 GCA_013400235.1 Oriolus oriolus | reverse complement strand
AGGGCTGCCTGCCCCCAGATCCCCCAGTGCTGCCGGTACCCGGGCCAGGCACATCCCTGCGTGCCCCCCTGCGTGCCCTTGCTCCGTTCTTCCATCCCCGGTGCCAGCCTGACCCTTCCTGACCGGGAACATGTGCGATGGCAGTAAGAAAATAACTTTATTGAAGGGATACGCCGTGAGAGACCACGCAGCTGGCCCAGACTGGGTGAGATGGCCACCCCGCTATGGCTGGAGTGTCCTGGAGCAGTGTCCAGGGGGTCACTCTGTTAGCGTAGAAACACATGATCACGATGTGATTATATGCAGATGCTTTTATTGGAGAGCTCTGGGAATCGGGGTACAGACCCAAATCTGATTCCAACATGGGCTTGGAGTGAAACACTTTTATACTCTTCCCTTACATAACTGCTATAGAACCATATGTTAATTATTAGCTGCACACTGTACTATTGTAATCAATCGAGCATAAGCTTCGAGTTCTATTGTATTCATTCAGACATGCACTTCGAGCCCCTCTCTCACAATATCCCCGTGTTTGCTGTTCTTTTCTCATGATTCTTACTGTGATTAAACAATCATTATATTTAATTTCCAAGCAATCATCGCATATCTATAACGCAGTGTGACTGTATTATCTATAACACGGTGTGACTGTCCTATCTAGGAACACAGGTGTGGATTAGCAGAAACAATGCTTATTCAAAGCCCACCTAAGCTACTACAATTTTAAAACATTTTAACCCTATGCTATCAACTCCGTCCTGAGGCAGCACAGGGCTCCGGCTGTCCCGGCTGGGGAAGGAGCAGGGTGGATCCCGGGCTGGTTCCCGACGCGGGGCTGGCGCTCCACGGCGAGTAACTCATCGCTGCCACCACAGGAAGGAGCTCCAGCACCGCTCGTGGAGCCCCGCTCGGCTCTCCAGCCTTCCCGTACAGCTCTATCTGCTCTGCCCCCGTGTCCCCAGCATCCCCTCCCCGCGGAGCACCGGGCGGGCGCGGCTCCCGCAGGGGTCCGAGCCCCGTCCCGTCCCGGGATGCAGCTCCGGGAGGAGCCCGGGCTGCCACAAGCCCTGCTCCTGCTGCAAACCGGGGCTGCCGAAGCTGCCCGCGAGTGTCTCAGCGCATCTCACTTCCAGGATTTGCAATTCCGAGCGAGTCCAAAGAAGACATAATGTTCTGTTTTATCCGCAGCGAGAGCTCCCGGCCTAACCTTTGCAGCGGCAGCAGCGAAAGGGCGGCTCGGGTATCGATCAGCCCTTCCGAAACGCAGGGAGCGCTCCTGACACCGGCTCCATCCACACCCGGGCCGGGGCCATGTGGGTGAGCCCCCGGTGGGCAGCGCCAGCCGGGGCAGGAATTCCCGATATCCAGGCGAGAGGGAGCAGAGGGCCCGCTGGAGCAGCAGCAGCTGGGCTGGGATCAGCTCCAGGAGCCCACGAGAGCCACAGCAGTAACTCAGCCTGTGAACATCCGCAGGCAAACCACCCCTAAAACCCACCCAAACCCCTCCCGGCACCAGCCTGGGCAGCACAACCTTCTCAGAAGTGGAAGGGGATAAATGAACAACTTGTGGGCGCTCCAAGGGGTCCCCCTGTGCTTCCCCTCCCTGCTGCTCACGGTTTCACCGAATCCCAGAGGCCCAGACTGGTTTGGGCTGGAAGGGACCTCAAACCCATCCAGTGCCACCCCTCCCACTGTCCCAGGCTGCTCCAAGCCCTGTCCAAGCCGGGTTTGGACACCTGTCTTTGCCCAAAGATGTGAGAGGATGAGATCTGCTACGCACAGAAGAATTCCACACAGCAGAAGGTCAGGAGGAGGTCCTGGGGCTGCCAGGTGGCTCAGGGACCCCCACCCATTCCCAAATCCCCCTCGCTGGGCACACCTGAGCGTTCCCAAAGGCTGCCCCGGCCTCGTGCCCTGCTGCCAAATATATTTAAGCATCTTTTCTCAGGTCTGTTTTGAACAAGAAGTGTTATCTCCAGGAAAAAGTGTCCCTTGGCTGCCTTCCAGTCACCTCCTGCCATAGCCTGATACCAGGAGTTGTAAAACACAGGCAACAGAGAAGGAATAAAAATACAGCATGTAAGTGGGGTTTGTAATAAAATTAGATTAAATTAAATTATGTTCACAAAATACACGAGTGGAAACCACGTAGGCTTCGGCCCTAATGTGTTACAAAGAGAAATTTTGGTTTCAGGACACCCCCAAAGGGGATAGACCTTTATTTAGGCAACTGAAAAAGCCCAAATGCAAAGCAAATTTAAAAATCAATTACTTAAACCAACGTTTCTCACTTTTTTGATTTAAATCATGATTAAAAGCAGTTCCTTGGCTGATTTCAATCAAACCACACAGTCTCTCTCTGCTGATCTCAAGCTGTTAAATAAGAAACAGAAAATCATCAATAACCCATCTGTGTCACAGATGAGAAGCGGCCCCAGGGGACTGCTGCTCCCTGGTTCTCATATGGCAATCCCTGGATTTTTGAGGGATGGCAGGAGGCCAGAGGAGCCCTCAAAAAGGAGTTTATCCCCTCAGGTGTGTGCCAGGAGCCAGAAGTGAGCGCTCACACAGCAGGGTGGCGACCAGGTATTCACACTCCCTAAAAAGAGCCTAAAACACCCTTAAGAGGCACAGACAGCAACTCTGTTTCACAAAAATCGATTTTCCTGAGGGTGCTGTCCCTGCTTTGGGAAAATTCACACAGGAATGAGGGACAGGGACAGGGACGCTGCACCTGCGGACAGTGGAAACCGGCAGGGAATATCATTTAGGAAAAACCCTCGGAGATCATCGAGTCAAACCATTCCCAGCACTGCCAGGGTGATGAAAGGAGCAGGGAAAAACTCGTCAGGGAGAGGAGGAAGAGCAGGAGAGCCCAGGGAGGGTGGGTGGGTGCCGGGGCTCGCTCGGAGCCGTCACGGAGCCGCTTCCCATGCTGGGGAAATTCCCTTTAGGCTGCAGCTCCCCAGTTGTCTAATTGTCCTTGATGTATTTTCCGTCCCCCAGGAACGCCATCCAGACCTCGCAGCTCCAGATGTCTGAATATTATGCAGGAAGCTGGTAAACAAATTCCTCCTATTTTTCCCGCTAGCAATTAGGAACGTAGGAAGAACACATTGCTGAGCAGGCGAGGGATCCGCCGCAGATATTTCATATGCATTTATAGCCACTTAACGCCTCTGGAAGGGTGATAAACACCGAGTATTGTAAATCTGTTTGATCACCCCTTGTTGCTACAAAATCCGGAAAAAGTCAAAATCGGGGGGAAAAAACCCGAACCAAATGTTAATATCAGAGTTAAAATTAGTGATTACAACTCCTTCCACATCAACTACTGAGCACTTGGGTGACAGAGCAGCTCTGCCACTTCCCCCCTAGCAGCTTTTTCAAGTGATTTCAACTTTTTACCCCAACTTTAGCTCGGGAGCAGGTCCCTGCCTGGCTCCCGTGCCTCCCCTCTCCATTAATTTCTGTGCCTGCTCCAGCAATCCTGCCCTAGGAGGGATGGCTTAGGTGGCTTCAGGAGTCTTTGCCAGCATTAATTGTTATGATTTTAGAGCCCCACGGGGTGCAGACTTTGAAAAGGAGAATTTGTTCCGAAGATTGGGAGGGAAATGAAAAAATCCAGCGCCGGGGCCGTGCAAAACCAGCACAAGGACAGAGCTGGGAAACCTGGAAAGGGAATTACAGGGTTTCAGCTCACAGGGTGAACGGAGGGATGGTGCTCCTGGAAAGCACAAGCCACACGGCCACCTGCTGGAATTCTACAAGCTGCAGAAGTTTGGGAGCAATTAAATACATTTTGCTGTGAAGTTTTACCTGGGCCAGCTGCTCTGAAGCTATCAGTGCCATGCTGCTTTCTGGGAGACTTAAGTTTGTCTCTGTTTCAAACCAAGGACTGAGCTGAGCTCTGTTTTCATGGCTAAAATACCCCACTGCAGCATCTTCCCAAATAAACAGCTCTGCCAGAGGGGATTTCCCATCTTTTTAGGCTGGATTTCGGTCTTAGGACAGATAAATTGCTCTGAAGTAGAGGGGAAATCTAGAAGGAGATGGAGGCAGCTCTTCCTTTGCAGCTTCAGGGGGTTTGGCCTGTGGCACCTCAGTGGCCACCAGGGCACCTGTCCGAGGGTCCCAGTGGCCACCCAATGGCTCTGTCTGAGCCCTCCCCCCTCAGCCACCAGCTCCCCAGCCCTGGGCTATGTCCCTGCTGTCCCTCGTCCAGCACAGCACATCAGGGGCACCTGTGCAGGGGTGACATCCATTCCCACCCGCCCCAGCACCCCAAGGATCCCACGGCCTCCCCCGCCAGGAGCTGCAGAGGGGCTGCAGGGCCCTTGCTGACCACGGAGATGGTGCCATCACCCTCACTGCCCCGGGGGATCTCACCTTCACACTGAATAACGCTCTGCCCCGGTTTTGTAATTTTTTATTCTCATAACTATTAAAGAAATTCTCCTTTTTGACACTTCTGGGCACTGCCCTGCCCAAGCAATGAGTCCCAAACACTGGTGCAAGAGCCAGGGCCGCTGCAGCCCCAGCTCCTGCTCCATGGCTTTCCCGATCCCTTTGTGGTGGCTGATCCATCCTTTACAGGTATCCCAAGCCCTGAACAGTGTCACAGCCACAGTCCAAAGGCAAGTGCTGCACTTTGCAAAGCATCTTTTCATCCCACTTTATATTTTTCCCCCTAAACAAAGGTGTTGGCAAGGCCCAGGCTGGCCCAGAGCATCCTGGGCTGGCCATGTTTGTTTTGGAGCCCGGCAGAAAGGCTCTGGTGCCACCTCTGCTTAGGGAAAGGGTGCAGGAAACCCGAGCCAGGGCTTTTCAAGCCTTCTCAAATGAAGGTTTAAAATAGCCCCAGGACCCGGTGATGCCGTGGTCGGTGACCACAGCAGCTGGGCTGCTGCTCTCAGACCAGAACTGAGAGAGGAGCACGAGGATGAAGTCACTGAGCCAGCTGATGTCTCCATCAGAGAGCACTCGCAGGGTGCTCAGAACCCCCGCTTTGTGCCCCCAAACCCGGGCTCTGCAAAGGGTATCTGAAAATCCCTTCCAAATTCATCATCCTTAAGCAGAAATAAACTGCAACAGTGCAAAATAAGCGTCCATTTGCTGCTTTCCTCCCCTCTGCTCTGGCTCAGGTGTGTGCGGAGCACAGACCTGTTGGAGGACTCGGATCGCTCCCGCTCCTCGCCGCGATGAAGGAATTAAATACAAAATCTTCTGTAGGAAGCAATTGTGAAGTGTGGAAGTTTCTAGTCAGGCAAATAAATTGGATTTAAGTATATTACAGTCATAATCTTTTTCTGCCTCTCTCCAGACAGCCTTTGTACATGGAGAAATGAGAATGTATTCTCAGACAAATCTTGACCTGAGGGAGAAGGCTGCGGGAATCTGGATTTTCAATAACATAAGACAATAAAGCTCAGACTTCTAACCTGCCGCAATATGGTAAAAGTATAAAGAGCTTAGCAACTAATAAAAGAAAAGGGTCTTCCAACTCATATTTGAAGATCTAGACCCCCAAAAGGACACTTCATAAAGATCATAATGGGTTAGTCAGTATCTAACAGATACCATGTACCTTGTTGACCAATTGTCTGACAGTTGTCTTCTGCAGGCCTGGATATTAATAAGCCTTGTGTTGATTTCCTTGGGGTATTTTGTCTTCGTAATTGTACATCTCCTTGTTGTGACACTGCAGCCTGCTATGTATTTATTTAATGCCATTCCTATCGCAAAAAAATAAAGAAGAAAAAAAAAAAAGAACTAAAAAATCAGTGTATGTGTGCCATTGTTTCCCTCAGATGAGATGCACACACTGCAAATTTCCTCCCCCTCCGAGGTAGGAGAATCAAAGGCAGGCAGAGGGAGAGCTCCCGGACTCGGGGCAAAGAGGAAATCCAGATGTGTTTTCCCCTCAGGTGTGAATGTGTCTCACTCCCTGCGTTACACAGGGAATACAAAGGGATTCAATTATCGCCGCATTTTGATTCCTAATAATAACAAAAACTCCTTCTAGAAGGGATTCCATTAAATAATGTTTTGACAGATAACGCTGGTGTAAAGTAGCTGTCAGTCAGGCAGTGAGATCAAGGGGAAACAGATGCACGAGGCAGATCACAGGGAGGCTTGGGGAGCGAGAAAGGAGCCTGGCACAAACTCCTCTCACCCACAATACAAAGGCTGGCTGGGGCCGCATCCTGCTCCCGGCACTCGCTGGGCAGCTCCCGAGTAAAATGCAAATATTTAGAGACTGCCTGCGAGAGAGGAGCTGCAGCTCCCGGCAGCTCCTCGGGTGCAGGGTGTTAAAGCTCCCCGGGTTCGTCACCCAGGGGTGGCCCCCGCGCTCCCTGCTGGGCTTTTGGCCAAGCCATCCCTGTTCCCTGCGCCAGTGCCACCCCAGTCCATGGCCAGGACACCCTCACTGAAAACCTGAAAGC
Organism: Oriolus oriolus; assembly: GCA_013400235.1. NCBI lineage: Eukaryota > Metazoa > Chordata > Aves > Passeriformes > Corvidae > Oriolus > Oriolus oriolus. The sequence goes on along the minus strand of VXBT01000775.1, from coordinate 11,851 downwards.
CTGAAAATCCCAGATTTACCCAAACACTGCTTTTAGAGTCCCTGCCCTGCCCTGCAGCCACACGGGGACTTCATCCCATCTTTCCAACATCCCATCGTGGAATCTCAGACTGGTTTGGGTTGGAAGGGACCCCAAAGCCCACCCAGAGCCACCCCTGCCATGGCAGGGACACCTCCCACTGTCCCAGGCTGCTCCCAGCCCCAATGTCCAGCCCAGCCTGGAACTTCAGGTGTCTTCACTAGCTTCACCTAAATGTTTATCCTGTGGTTAAGAATTTTCCTTTTGCTCCAAGTTCTGCACGAAATTCCACACAAATGCTTTGTCACAAGCCCCTTTCTTCCACCAACCCACCCTGGCTGTGCTGATCCCAATTTTCAGCCACCACGAGACCCGCGGGGTCACTCCTGATGCTGCTGCCCCTTTCCTGAGGCTTTCCATGTTCTGCCTCCAACGTGGGATTCAAGAGATAAATGGAACAGCACAGTGGAGGGAGCCTGGGCTGGAAGAGACACAGCAGAGCACCAAGGAGAATGTTAAAATGAAGAATGTTTTGATTTATAGCAGCATGCAAAGTCAGAGCAGGGTGTGATATGAGCCTGATGCAGATGGGGCTGCTCCGATCCTGATCCCAGCACATCCCAGGATAACATAAATTGTGGGAAATAAGGGAAATAAGAGGTGTGTTTCAGGGCATTTGCTTAGGGGCCAGATTAAATTACAACTAATTACAGTCTTTAAAAATAAATCTCCAAACTTTCCATGCAAGATCTGAACAAGCTCGTTGAAAACTTTTAACTATAAACTGTATCTAAAAGTCATTCAGCTTTTAAAAAATAGATTTTATTTTTTCCATTGCTGACCTTCTCCTGGAAACTGAGCCCAAAGTTTAATATGGGATTAAAGATAGAAAGTACCCAGGGAGAAGGTTCACTGCTCTTTCCTCTGGAATTTCATGGGTCAGACATGGAAAATTCCAGCTCCTTCTCCCAAGCAACCCCTCCATCCCACCTGAGTTACGAGATGTCTTGACCTGTTCTAGAGGAAATCTTCAGTTAAAGTGTTTTAACTTAAATTTTTCAGTTTCTAGGTAAAATTTCATCTGGGGAGGAAAAATAAAAAAAAAACAAACAGTAAGAGTTCCTTGAAGGAAGAAATGAAGTGAGGAAGGGATGTGATCCACTCTCCCCATACTCCTCCAGCACCTTCCCCACCAGTGATGTGGGTAAAAATACAAATATTTAAAGGAGAAAATTAGGGTGGGTTATTTTGAGGTGCTGCACTCATGGGAAAGCACTGCAAATTATGGGATAAGGCAAAGGAACAATCCAGCTGGAGAATCCCAACAAAAACTGCTTCAGGACTGTGCAAGAGTCTCAGGGAAAATGGGAAACGCTCCTTTTTGAATGGATTATTAATACACAGTGAAACAAACCTCAGGGCACTGCCAGTGCTGGAGGGAGGGTCAATAAAACCGCATTTTTAGGATATCTGATATCAGGAATTTTTTCCTTTAAGCATCCAGGATTAGCAGCAGGAGGATGCTCTGCCCTGGAACCCCAGCAAGGACAGCACATGGCCTTGGGCTCCAGGGAGCTGCTTTTTCGTTTGGCAGCCCCCAGGCAGGGTTGCAAGATAAGAGGAGTGCAACTAAACTTAACGAGCAGCTAATTTTATCCTTTGTTTCGCCTGATAAACATCAGCTCACAAAGTCAGAGCTGGAAACTGCAGCCACACTTGGGAAGGAAATAACGCGGTGTATTTATAGTAAATAACCCTATTTTAGTCATTTTGCACGAAACTCTGGCTGAAAAGTTTGGCGTCGTTCCCCCGCTTCACCTGAAACTGTTTAAGTAAATGAATTTCCATAAACACGTTTTGCTGAACAAACACTACACGGGGTTTGTTTTGCCCCCCAAAACTCATTTGGGTGCAAGAGCATCTGAGCAGCCACCACTCCGTGGGAAGCAGGGCTGGGCACCCACTGGTTTTCCAGAACAAATGCATTGAAACATGGATTTTAATGCCACAAAAGCGCTGCAAATGATCAAAATTCTACACAAGAATTTCACTCGTGGAGCCTGGGGTATGATCCAACCTCCTGTGACTGAACTAGGCAGAGTTTGGGGAAAATGTCCCATCCCTGGCCGTGCCCAAGGCCAGGCTGGACACTGGGGCTGGGAGCAGCCTGGGACAGTGGGAGGTGTCCCTGCCATGGCAGGGGTGGCACTGGGTGGGATTTAAGATCTCTCCAACCCAAACCATCTGGGATTCTATAAAAATGCTGAATCCTCATCCCCTCCAACCCACCAGCAGCTCCATGCAAGGCAGCACTGCTGGAATTTGGCGTGCCATGGTCCTGGGAATGCTCCAGGCTGGTGCACAGGCACACACAAGCACATTCCAGTGCTCCAATATCGTATTTATCATTTATTCTGCTATTATCACTGTATTTATCCTTTATTTTAGGCCATGTTGTAGCAGGAGCACTGGTCCTGCAGGCTGCCCATCATCTCTGACGTTGTTTCATTGACCTGCAACTTTCACCTCTCTATTTTCAGCCTGAGCTGTAACTTGGGGACCCAAACCCAGGGTTTGCTGTCCCTCTGAGGATGCCAAACCCCAGCGAGGCGCTGCAGTGGCAAAGGCACCGTCACATCCCCTTTTCCTTCTGTGTCCCAGCACCAAAGCTGCAGCTGGAACCAAGTGCAGGAATTTGTGGTCCAGCAGCTAAAAACCCTTGCTGGAGGAGACAGAGGGAAGCAGCCTAATGTGCTCTTGCCATGTGGTAATTTTCCAGATAAATGGACAGTTGCTTCAGCAGCTTCCCTGTTGAAGGTCAATGATCCATATAATACGGGCAATTACGGAAGTATTTCCATTGCAGACTCGGTGACAAATTTTCAGTGCAAGACAACAGAGAAGCTGGAGCAGCAGCACCAGGATGAGGGGACGAGGCTCGGGATCCCACAGCCCAGCTCCTGTCTGGTGTTTGCTGCAGGAATCAGCCCATCCTCCCGAGCTCACCTGGTGATTCTGTCCCTATTTCCTCTTATTTGGGCATTTCTTAATCCTCTTTTAATCCTGAGGCTGAGCTACCACCTCCTGGCTTTCACACACCCACCTTTTCTTGCCTTCCTGGCCAAAGTTCAGCACTTGGCTATTTTATAAAGATTCTCTAGAGCTGAAGGAAAGGGAAAAGATACCAAATAAGGGGAAACTCCTCAGCAGCTGGAAAACTTGTGCTCCCAGAAGAGGCACAAACACAACCACTTTTAATTGCACTCCAAAGCAGGGCAGAAGGCATTTCTGGGGGGTGGGTACTGCTGATGCTCTGCCCAACTGCACCCAGAGCCGGCTGGAATCGCACCTCGTGGTTCAGCCATTGGATGAACATTCCCAGCAGAACGTGGACTGAAATAAATTGTTTTGTGTAATGAGCTGTGCATGAGGGCGCTGGTGACAGGACCTGAGGGAACAGCAGGAAGTGGTGCCAGGGGAGGTTTAGGTTGGGTATCAGGGAAAGGTGATCAGGGAAAGGCAGTGCCCAGGCTCCCCAGGGAATGGGCACGGCCCCGAGGCTGCCAGAGATGTACGAGGTGGGGTTGTTGGGGTGTCTGTGCAGGGCCAGGGGCTGGACTCAATCCTTGTGGATCCCTTCCCACTCAGGACATTCTGTGATTCCATGAAATAACCACTGGCACCACGGCATGGGCTCTTTCAGCATCCCTTGCACTCCCAGACAGCACAAACCCTCCCTGCCCAGCGTCACAAACCCGCCAGGAGGAACCAGCACCAAACCTCGGAAAAGATTTCCGAGCAGCACCAGCAGCTCCAGCTCAGAGCTTGTAAAGCAGAGAGGCTCCTGCAGCTCCAGCACCTGCTGCCGAACCGCCCCCACGCACCAAAACGTGAAACCCACGGGTGCCCTCAGCCAGGCGGGGGCTGCACGAGTTTAACAATAAACACATAAGACCCTGAAAGACTTCTGTGATTTCTGAGGGGAATACATTAAACCTGTGGTAGTGCTTCCCTTGTGGATTGTACTTCTGTTTCGGTTTCAGTTTACTGCAGCTTTTACCCATCGTGTAAGAGACAGAACTGCCATTTCATTCCGCCAAAATGAGCGGGAAGCATCCGTAAAGAGCAGCCTTAATGGTGGAGGAATTCACCAGGGACGGCCTTTGGAGTTGTTCAAGAACCTATTTCAAAATTTAAGCAGATTTTGCTAAAAAAGGAAAGCGAGAAGAAAGACAGAGAGTTGAAATGCAGGGTTTTAACCTTCACGTAGGAAATGAAAGGATGTTTGCAGCGATACCAGGGGCAGAGCCACCCCTCCTCCCTCCCCACCAGCAGGAGCGCTCTGAAGGAGCCAGGACTGAGCTTGGTTTGTGCAAATAAGTGATTTTGGATGGGAATAATTAATAAAGGGGGTGGGTTTGGATATCTTGTGAGGTCAGTGGCTCATTTATGACATTTGTGTTGATAACCCACCACCATGGGAAAGCTGGATGGATGGCTCTTGGATCCCAGACTGGTTTGGGTTGGAAAGGACCTTTAGGACCATCCTGACCAAACTGCCACAAACAGGGACACTTCCCACTAGGCCAAGTTGTCCAGGTCCTGCAGAATTTGCACCAGCTTGTGTTTCCAAGGTCAGCAGGGATGGCACAGTCCAAGGGCTGAGCCCCTTGACTTCCTCCAGCCTCAGGTCCCTCCTGCCCACCAGCCCCAGAATTAAACATGCAGGAAAGAGCTGTCCCTACAACACCCCAAATAATTAATTAATGAGTTACATGTTTTTGGACATCAGCAGGAATTTCCCCATGGAAAGGGTGGTCAGGCCTTGGCAGGGGCTGCCCAGGGAGGTTTGGAGTCCCCATCCCTGGACATGGCACTCAGTCACAAGGTGGGGATCAGTCACAGGTTGGGCTCGATGGTCTGGGAGGGCTTTTCCATCCTCAAGGATTCTGGAATCCTACACAGCTGCCTTCTTGGAAGTCTCACTGGGCTCCTGAGGCTCTTCCACAACATATAGGTAAATATGTGATGTCTAATCCAGCAAAACCAGGAAGGTGGCTGTTTGGCAGACCTGTCATCAGGAGAACACTTGGAATTGCATTCATTCCCAGGTTTAACATTTTATTAAATCGCTGATTGATCACTGATCTCTCATTGCTGTGCAGAGCAGCTACAGCCAGCAAGTCCTGCATGTTTGCTCCAAACTTTTGAGGAAGCCACATCCCAGACAAAGACATGGAAAGGATAAATTCAGTGTCTTTAATGTGAGCTGATGCTGCTCATGGGAGCTCAACACCCTGGGTTTCCCTGCCCTGAGCAGCAGCTCCATGGACAAACACACTGCACACAAAAACTCCTCCCCTAAAGCATCCCCCAGCCCCCTTTGCCCTTGTAAAGATTCTGTAACTCCATGCTGGTTCAGAAACTGCAGGAAAGTTGCCTCTGCTATGATTAATTGTCCCCACGGCTTCTTGTGAAATTTTTCAAAGTTCCAGCTGGTCACCCAGGGTTTGGTTCACAAAAGTGTTGCACATTATTAGATTTTCTGATGAAATGGGCTCTTTTGTGATTCAGAAAGCCTCTGCTCCTCCAGACAACTGGCATGCTCTTTGTTATTCACCCCAGAGAGGAGGCAGCCAAACTGGAGTGCGCTCGGATGGAAAGAGGCACTCCCAATCAGAAATGCAGATGGAGCATCGCTTGTGCAGCGTAAACAAAACAGCACCGAAGTTTGGGAATCAGCTGAAAGGACATGTCAGGGGTTGGGTGGGGTTTGCTGCCCTCATCATCCCCCTGATGCCATCATCAGCGCTGCCCCACCCACAGGACGTGATGCCGGGGAAGATCCTGGCTCTGAACCTGCTCTGGTTTGGAGCTTGTCATGTTTAACTGGTGATAAATGCAGGTTAAGGGAGGCAGAGGCACCACGGAGGCTGGAAAAGATCTCCAGGATCCCCAAGTCCAACCTGTGCCCCATCCCCACCTTGTCCCCAGCCCAGAGCCCCGAGTGCCACCTCCAGCCCTCCCTTGGACACCTCCAGGGATGGGGACTCCAAACCTCCCTGGGCAGCCCCTGCCAAGGCCTGACCCCCCCTTTCCATGGGGAAATTCCTGCTGATGCCCACCCTGAGCCTCCCCTGGTGCATCATGAGGCCATGAAGAGGAGGGAGGACGCAGCACTGGCCACGCCTCTACTGGCCCTGCACAGAATCCCCGAGGGGTTGGGCTGGAAGGAACCTCTGGAGATCATCCACTGCAAGCCCTGACAGAGCAGGCTCACCACGAGCAGGTTGCAAAGGATCAAATCCAGGTGGGTTCTGATCATCTCCAGGGAAGGAGACTCCACAGCCTCTGTGCCTGGACTCGCCCTCACAGCCTTCCACTGAAACCTCTCCAGCTGTTCCTTTTCTGTCTTGACCTGGGACATAGAAACAAAAACCCAAGCCCAAAATGAAGCCATAACACAAGATCCTAAAGTCTTCTGGAGGAACAGATGCACGTGCAGAGAGGGATGATCCAAGTGATGGAGTCCTCATGCCAGCACACTTGGGATGGTCCTGATGCCAGGATGATTTTTTGCTTTTTCTTTTATACCCCTTTTATACACTCTCTTATGTAGCTTTTATGTATTCTCAGTGCTTTTAGCCCACACAGTTATAATTCTTTAAGTTTGATCACTTCCCTCACACCCAATATCCTGTTAAACCAAGAGCCCAAACACCCTGGAAACCCCAGACCCCGAGGGCCTCTCCAGAACACATTCTGTAAACNGGGCATTTTGGGGTGCATTTCGATGTGCATTTCGGTGCACCTGAGGATCCTTCAATAAACACCGAGGTAAAACCCTTTTCCCTCTTAACTGTGCTCAGCTCTCTTCATTTTAAGACCACAAAAAAGGCATCAGTCCCACACCAGCAGCTGGCCAGGAGCTGAGCTCAGCCTGGGGGAAGGGCAGCTCGAGGAACAGCGTAGGTGGGAAGGGACCTCAAAGCTCATCTTGTTCCTACACAAGTGGCCGGAGGAGCCCCACATGGATGGGGCTGGCAGATGCCAATGGAGTCCCACCCAAACCTGCCCCTGCCAACCCGCCAAGCTGCGAAGCCGAAATCATTCATTCCACAACATCAGGCTGCTGGAAATGGTAGCAGACATTAATTGTGCATGAACCGGGGCACACAGTCCTGACTTTATATTACAGCCGTGGTTTCTGACCTATCACCATTTACCAAAAACTTGTGTTTCTGTGAAGGATCCAACCCAGTAAAACCTGGAGCATTAAGGATTCCAAGGAAAGAAAACCAGCAGAAACACTGCAGTTGTGTAGATCCAAGGTGTATCTACCTGCTGGACACCACCTGCAACCCCTGCTCCTTCCAGTCTCAAAGTCAAGATAAAAAAAGCCAAAAAAAAGTTTAGAAAAATGCAAAAACCAAAAGAGCTCTCATGATTAGAAGAATCATCGTGTTCAGGGGATGTTTCTTCAGAATGGAGTGTACAACAAGAAAGAACAAGTTCAGGGGAGAATGATCCACGTGGGGTTAGCACCTCAGAAATTCCCAATGCAACACCTCACGTCTTGTACAACTCAGGTTATTTATCCACAGCAACACAAGGTTTTAGGGTAAAAACTACATTTTCCACTCTTTCCGCCTGCCAAGGAGTCCCTGTCTGAAGCACAAGCATTTCCTGCTGTCTAAACTTCCAGCAGCCCAATTGTTCCTGAGGATACTAATAAATAATCCAAGTCTCCTCATCTCCTGCTGCCTGTTTTCCACCCGCCCCTCACTCTGCATTATGCAAAACAGCAAAATATTATCATCCTTATAGCATCCTCCTTGAAAGGCAGGCGCTTCAAATATCATAAAGGAGTATTGTCATAATGAGGTTAATGACAATAGGGTTTCCAGTATCAAAGAGCCAACACGCAGCTGCTTTATAGTGTGGAGTGATACAGCACAGAGCTCCGTAATGAGGGGAGAGAGTTTTTGGGTTACGCATTTTAATGAGCTGGTAATAAGCAAACGGGCGACGGAAGCGGCGATTTGCATTTCACAGCCATTCCGACGGAACGCTCCGCGAGCACTCCCTGCGTGGAGGGGGAAAACGAGCCCAGCTTCAGGAGGATTTACACCGGGAACACGCACGGGAGATTACGATTTACACCGGGAACGTGCGCGGGAGATTACGCGCGTCTGGAGACAAAAGTGTTCGGGAATTCGCACGGGGAGGGAAAACTGAGGGGAGGAATGCAGTACCTGGGCCTCCTGACCTGTGGAAATAAGTAGGAGTAACCACCGCGTGTTTCATACCCCTCACACCTCCTTTGTGCCTCAGTTTGCACCTCGGAGTAGTGCAGCACATCAGGGAGGGTGGGCAGGCCCTGGCACAGGGTGCCCAGAGCAGCTGGGGCTGCCCCTGGATCCCTGGCAGTGCCCAAGGCCAGGCTGGAGCACCCTGGGATGGTGGCATGTGTCCCTGCCCATGGCAGGGGTGGCAGTGGATGGGTTCTAAGGTCCCTTCCCACCCAGACCAGGCTGGGATTCTGGGATGTGGCGCAGCAGAAGTTGGGCTGCCGAGGGCTGAGGCCTGTGGCGAGCTCGCAGCATCCCCTGCTCGTTACGGCTCACTCGATCCAGAGCTGTACCTTAAGAACAATGCATTCCTCTATTAATGTTCCTTATGGGAGACATAATCAGCTTCATTAGGAGTCATTATTATGGGAAAACCCTGGAAAAAACATCATGTACAGCGAGGCAGCGTGATCAATTAAAAACCTAGAATATGTGACTAACATTGACGGATGTTTACAGGAACCGCCGTGGGAGGTCCGGCAGCTCCCACAGGCACAGCCCACCCTGTGCCCAGAGCCCTTCTGGGGGCAGCCAGGCCCACCACAGAGCTGGCACGGCAAGGAGGGCTCTGCTGTGCCCTAAGGGTGAAAGCACAAGCAGGGGTGCCACCGCCAGACAGTCACAGTGAGCACAGAGATGTGCCACCGCAGGGCGCCGTGTCCCCATCCCCGCACCCTCACTGCCACCCCTCCAGCCACAGAGCTCTCACAGCAAACTGTGCAGGAAGATCTGCCTGAAGCCAAAAAGGGTGAACTGTTGCAGTCAAAAGCCAAACGTTTTGAACTGATAACCACGATTCTGTGATGGGTTCATTCGGGTGATTCAAAGCCTCAAACTGACGACCAACTCTGCCCTTCACTGTCCTGGCAGCCCAAACTTGTTATGGAACAGCACAGAACGGGCAGAGCGCGGTGGCTGCACCTTTCAGAGCCACACAGCTCCTGCCAGCAAAGGCCATACCCAGCAGAGAGGCCCAGGAGAGCCCTGGGACAGTCCCTGCCCAGCAGCAGGACAGGCACAGCCCGGGCTGATGCCAAGAGCCCCTGGCAGGGTGCAGGATGCCCCGGGCTTGGTGCCTTTGTGACTGAGAGCAGCTTTTTGGTGCTCCAGGTCAAACACGGCCCTCACTCCAGTGGCACCTCCCCCTTTCCTGGGGCTGAGCATCGTCACCTGTAAGGCCCAGGAAATTACAGCCTCTGCTTGGTGAGATGATATTTTTAAGCCTCTACAAACAAGGGCTTGATCTTCCTAAGCAGTTTGGATCCTCTGTGCCACACACACTCGCAGCAGCAGCTGACTGGGCTCGGGGGCTGTGTCTGGCACAGCAGAGCAGGGACTGGGATGGGCAGGAATGGAATGCAGGCTGTGGTAGCCACTAAAAGCTTTTCCCATGGCATCTCTGGGGGTGAGGGCTGAGAGCTGTAATTCAGCAGGACTAATACATCAGCGCCGTGCAGTCGATAGCATTGATTTTGGTGGGACCAGTGTTTCTCTCAGTGGCAAAGAGTTGTTCCAGGAAGAGCTGGCTAACGGGGAGAGCTCCAGGAATGCCGGAGCCAACAGCTCCCAGGGAAGGCTTTCCCATGGGGAACCCAGCGGTGCCAAAATTACAGGGGCCGGGAAGAAGCGTTGCTCCTTTTTAAGCGCACTCCATCATTAACGCCATGGGAATTCCCCCTGCAGTCCCTTGGAAAAAAGGCACAGGGACCACAGGGGTCACCTCCGTGCCCAGTTTAACACCCACAGCTGGAAGAAAGGCCTTGCACTGGGAGCAGCTGATTTATGATTTAAAAGAAGGAAAACAAAGTACACAGTAACGTGGAGCTTCAGAAGGAAGCAGAATCTAAGGAAGGGGTATTTTTATACTATTTTCTTATAAAAATCACGTGGCAGCAGGACCAGGGTGCTGGTGAGGCCATACATTAAATGCTGTGTCCAGAGAAGGGAACGGAGCTGGGAAGGGGCTGGAGGCCCAGGAGAGGCTGAGGGGAGCTGGGAAAGGGGCTCAGCCTGGAGCAAAGGAGGCTCAGGGGGGACCTTGTGGCTCTGCACNGAGAGGGAACGGCCTCAGGCTGGGCCAGGGGAGGCTCAGGTTGGGCATCAGCAGGAATTTCCCCATGGAAAGGGGGGTCAGGCCTTGGCAGGGGCTGCCCAGGGAGGTTTGGAGTCCCCATCCCTGGAGGTGTCCCAGGGAAGGGCTGGAGGTGGCACTCGGGGCTCTGGGCTGGGGACAGGGTGGGGATGGGGCACAGCTTGGTGATCCCGGAGATCTTTTCCAGTCTCAAGGATCCTGGGATTCTGAGGCTCCAGAGCCCAGGGGCAGCTGCAGGTTCAGCCCCCCTCCCCTGCTGCCACACAGGGACCCAGCTCCGCTTCCTCCCTGCAAACCTGAATTTGAGCACAACCACCCTGAGCCCACCCCAAGGTCCCTCTCAGCCTGAGCAGCAGAAGGCTCCAGTTGCCACTGAGCCTTCCCAGAGCCCTCAGGTGCATGATCAAATCAAGAGATACAGACTTTTACATCAGAAAGCTGTAATCTCTTTTAAATAAAGAATTATTGCTTCCTCCTTGAGCAAGGACTTGGATGAGCTGGGCTGGCTCTTCCTGAAGCACTGAGATATGCCAGCAGGGACTGGCAGCGTTAAAAGCAGGGGGTACAGTCAGGAAAACACTCAAGGAGGGGATGGAGCACCAGGACAGGTCGTGCAGGTGCTCCCCACAGAGCCTTTAATCCTCTTTTCCATCAGTCCCATCTCAGCCTGGCGGGATCTTCGCTCCTGCAAGACGTGCACCGAGTTGAGCGAGTCCCAGTAAAAGCTGTAACGCTGCCCAGGGACAGGTGCCACTGCCGGGCCCTGCAGAAACAGCAGTGCTGCTCGGGAGCAGGGCAGCACCGAGCGCTCTGTGCGCTGAGCAGCTCCCACAAGCTGAAGGGTACTGGAGCTGTGTGCCCAGCCCACCGCGGGGATTGCTGTCCCTTGCCTTTGGCTCGGGGTGCCAGCAGCTCCGAGGGAGCCCTCGCTAAGCCCACTGTGCACACGGGCTTAAAAATAGTCCGGGGGAGCAGCTGGTGCCTGTGCTGGCAGGGAGGGGAGCGGGGCAGAGTCGGAGCTGCTCCTGCCCAGCCGGGCTGGGAGCAGCACACGGTGAGGGATCCCAGAGCGGTTTGGGTGGGAAGGGACCTTAAACCTCACCCAGTGCCACCCCTGCCATGGCAGGGACACCTCCCACTGTCCCAGGCTGCTCCCAGCCCCAATGTCCAGCCTGGCCTTGGGCACTGCCAGGGATCCAGGGGCAGCCCCAGCTGCACTGGGCACCCTGTGCCAGGGCCTGCCCACCCTCCCAGGGAAGGATTCCCTCCTTACCCCTGACCTGAATCTCCCCTCTGGAATTTAAGAAGTTGAAACGCTTTCTCTGAGGACTCGCAGAGCTGAGAGCTTTCAGGGAAGCAGCCGGTAGATGGCAGGGCTGCAAAGCCTGAT
>VXBT01000774.1:1068617-1090617 GCA_013400235.1 Oriolus oriolus | reverse complement strand
CCCACCCCATTTCTTCCCACCCACCTGTCTCCAAATCCCTCTGCTCCCTACTTGATCCATGCTTTTCACAATGGGCCCCATTGCCCCAACTTTTTCCAGGCTTCTTTTGAGATTTGCAGGGTAGTGTCAACTTTATTCTTCTGCAACAGTTTATCTACAATCATGTTATTTCCTTTCCCAGCTCTCCAATTTCTTGATTAAAATAAAATTTAAAAAAACAAAAATACAAAACTTTCCCCACCTCCAATTAAAAAAAAAAAAAAAAAAATATCAGGCCTGAAAATGTTAAAACACAAATTTTGGATCTTCCTTGCAAAGTTATTCTTAAAACCTGATGCAACCAATTGGCAGTTCTTTAAACAATTTGTTTAACTTGTGTCCAAATGTCTTCAGGTTTTAGTGCTTACAGGTGGCTACTTTAGATTTACACTTTAATTTTGAGAAAGATCTAAACTGGGAACACTGAATTTTCAGTTTATAATTCGCTGATAAAAAATGGAAAGCTCAAAGTTAAAGTAGCCAACTACTGGAAAGAGTTGGCACCTGGCATTTTAATTTTTAAACATTGGGGGGTTTTGTGTAATGAGGTTATAAAGTAAGAGTCTGACTTCAGGACCACAATCAAGAAGAATGAGCTCTTAAGGATGACAGAATCACTGATGGGAAGCTCAGTTGGTCCAAAATCCAGGTTTGGTCCAAATAAATAAACAAAAGTTTGGATGCTCGTCTGGGTTTTCTACCTGCCTTGGGGCTAGAGATGTCATGAGAACAGATTCTCTCATCACAGCTGCAGCACTTCCAGTCCTGGCCATGGATGAAATATCCAGGAGAACAATCTTTCTTACAGAGCTCTGGTGCAGGGGAGGGAAGTAAGGGAAAATGGGATGGGGATTTCACAGTCTTTCAAATTTGATTCCAAAACTGGGGTAAGATTCAGAGATTAGAAAGGAAAGCATATTTTTTACTCTACTTGGGTTTTGGCTGTAGTCTTCAATGCCACTTTTTATTGCAACTGGCAGAGTATGTGGCAGCTCAGAGAGTCAATAATCACAAAAAGAAAGGTGTAACTGCTTCTAAAGTTTGGACACATTCAGTACTACCCTAAAATAACAAACATGACTTGGTTGCCTTGATCTATTAAATATAAAGTTTAAAAAATTGATTTTTTTTTTTTCCACAGGTTGTATATTGAAGAATGAAGCTCCTTCTTCCTCTCAAGGTGTTGGATTCTGGGCCCTTTAAAGGGAGAGGTTTCAACCCAGCTGCGCCATGGCTGTGTGTCTATGCAGGCACATCCTTAACTACAAAATCATAGTTGATAAAGATCTATTTCCATTAAGGTTATGAATCTCACCAAACAGGAAATCAAACAGAAAATGAAATATTACCACAACAGGATCGTATCCTGAATAAAAACAGGTTGACTTCAAAGGAAATTTGGTCTAATTCAGAGCAGGAGAATGCTGCTGTCAACTATTTGTCTAAGAATAGGCACATTGCCTAACAACACTCTCTTGTCTGTTTTAAAACCCCTTCTCAGTGCATTAAACAACATTTATTAAGCGTGTGCATACACAGTGCAATAGCACATGTATTTAGGGCATGCACAAAATAATTTGATCCCCATTTCATCTCGTTGGTACTGCAAATATTTCACTGCAGCAATAAAACAAACAAAAAAAACCCCGGTTCTTTACCTCTCCTGTCATGTTGCATTGGGTCACTCGGTGCCACACGATGTGATATCGTGCAGCTCAATGCAAGGAGACACATGTCCCTTCTCATTGGAAATTTAAAGAAATGGAGCTTACTTTTCCCCTGTGGGAAACTGTGCAGGTCAGGTGCCCAAGACTAGCTATGGGAAGTTTGATATAATCTCAGTTTCAGTACCTACATATTTCAAATCTGACGGCATTTTTGAAAGGAAATGTGTTAGATGCCACAATTCAGCTGTAACACAGTACTTAATAAAGATAGCGTAAAAGGAATATAATTCCACAGCTTATGTTCCCTGTCACGGTGTGCGCTGACACAGATTGCCAGAGAGACTCCTTTAAACAACACTTTTTAAGCACAGTTTTTGAAATATACAGTATGGAACACGAAGGCCCTCAGAGAAACCTAACGCCGCTGAAAGCACAGGGGTGTAGAATCAAGGGAACAGGACTGATTAATGATGAAGCCAAAATAAGGCTTTTTTGGATGAAAAATAGTGAAACAGTTAAGCACAGAGAATATAGATAAGGAAAATGTACAGGACCTGGGGCCAAGTTCTCCTCTCAGTTATACTACCATAATTGTGGAATAATTCTGTTTCAATTAATAGAGTTAATATGATGAGAAAAGAATTATCTACATAAAGAGCATGATTGAAACATAACAGTTGAACCAGCTTTGAGGCAGCCTCTTTAATGTGTGGAAAAGAAATATACATTCCCCACAGTCCCACTTTACAGGTAGAGAAACAGAAAAAAAGGACTAAATACTCCTTTGGCATGCAAATGTCCAGGCTGGGACCAGGGAAACATGACAAATTCCAGTCCAGCTCCTTCTTCACTCGGTTGCAATAAATAAATACAACTGAAGGTTATCTCGGAAGCCAAGTGAAATATTATGTATATAAAATTATCTTGCTCACATCATGGCATGTTGCTGTCTCACTCCTGAATCAGAAAGGTGCAACTTTATAATGTGTTGGTCGGTTTAGCATCATGGTGGTAACTTCAGTGTCATTAATACATCTGTATGTTTGAATGCCACTCTTTACAGGACAAAAGAGTCAAAAAATTAGAAGCCTGAGGAGTATAATCAGCAGAGATGCATGAAATAAATTTTTCCTATTGGCAAAAAAACCAGGATACATGGTATGGACTATGAAATGATGATAATACAAAAGCATTGAGATCACTGCAATTTGAATCAGACTTTCAGGCAGAGAAATAAATATTAATTGGGGAGTTCTGGTTAGTTAAAACCTTATGTCCAAGTTTCCTTAGTCTGCTCCATTGCCTTACCAGGACAGCTCAAAGGCTACGCTCTGCAAGTTTTGGAGCAAGCAATTTCTGAGCTACAAACACCCGATTCAACTCCATGACAGTTCTTTGACTTTGAACAAGATATGACAAAGGAGAGGAATACCTGGAGTTCTTAGAATTCACCTAATTTCATCATTTTTGCACATTTTTTTAGCAGAAAGTATGAAGAGGGGTGTTTACTCCTCTTAGTCCTTTTTCCTTCTCAGCTCCTGTTGGTTCCACAGCCCCAGTCCCCAGCTATCAGTGAGAAATTACAACCTCGGTCTGTGCCTGCACTCTGCTCTTAAAGAAGACATCACATCTTATGTGATGTGGACAAAAACTGGTCTAAGCATGAACTTCCACTGCTCTTCTATAGAAGACAATAAAATCAATAATTACTAATTAAGAAACTCCTGTTTACATCTCAGCTTTCCCTGTGTTCCCTGTGTAAAGAACTACCAACACTACCTTAGAAGACATCTTTTGAGTGTTTCTTTATCTACTTTCCTATCAGTGTCTCAGTGTTAACAAATGAGGGTGGGAACTCTGCCCAAATATCTTAAAGGGTGAGTTCAGGGTTCCTGGTCCTGCCCCAAGCTCTCACAAGGTTCTGCTCTGAGCAGCGACACCCCAAAGCACCAGACCCTTGAGAAGAACCAGCGCTGCCATCTCATGTCTCCACAGCTCAGACATCATCATCATGCCAGCATCAGACACTAAAAAGGGCGGTTAAGAGATTAAAAGAAAATATGGAACAAAAGAAGTCACGCATGGGTTTTAGATGGTAAATTAAATAATATTTTCATGACCAAGTTTTCATTTTTTCCCCCTCAAGACACACATTACAACAGAGAGAAGTGTCTCATCTGAAAAGAAAAACACCTCTTTAATTTTTTACCCTTTTTTAGATGTCCTATCAGCTTAAAAATGTTTTTTTAATATATCTACACCAAGCTTTCTGTGAAATCCAAAGGGATTCATAGACTTTGAGGAACGCATTGATCTTCTCATAAACCACCCAGATTGTAGAAAACTCTACTAGTGATAAGGCAAATGCTACATTTTTTCACTAGATGCCAGGAAAACAACGGGGGAGTATTCATAAAGAGGATGCAAAACTTCCTAACAGTGCATTCAGTTCGGGGAGTATTTTAATATTGAGCATCCTTTCAAATAATTCCATTTTCAAACGGCGGGTGATGGGAACGCCAATGTTTTAGAGTCAGCTGCTCTTCTAGCTAGCATCTCCCCAATTTTTAAAGGAAAAAAAATAGAAAGGGGAAGGAAAAGGAGGGGGGGAAAGGCGTTTGGCGCGGGGTTGTGGGTCCGCGGGATCAGCTGCTCCAGCTGCAATCCCTGGTGCTGCTCTGCCCCCTGGTGCTGCCGCGGCCGCAGAGCAGCCGCCCGCCGAGCATCCCCCGCTGTCACTTCTCACTTCTCCGCCAAGTTCAAGGTCAGTGCCTAGCTATTTTCAGCTCATCTCTTCTTGATCCATGCAGAGAAATGACAAGGTAACGTGATTTGGGGTCAGCTGTATTACAGGAACCGTTACATAAACGGAGAAAGTGGAAATCAATCCCGGCTGACAGTGTCTTCGGGATAATCAGCGCTCACTCCATGCCGCTGTCAGCTCTCCTGCATCAAACACCATGTTACTTCTGTCACATCTCCTTAACAGAACCAGAGTCTCACTTTTGGCAAAGTAAATAAATATTTCACTCGGGCTTGCATTTAATTCATTGTTTAGAGAACTTTAACACTTTGGACTTGCAAAGAGTCCCCATTTGGAGGAGAAAAGACAGCTTACCCTGTCAGGTCCATTACTGCCTGCAAAGGGCGCTGGCAAAGATACAGTCGACTCTTATGAAACACCCCATTCCTCATATTTTGTGCTTGATTTCTTTGTAAGCAGACGATTGTCCTCCAAATCTCCGTTACCGAGCAGACCTCAGCTTCCCAAAGTGCTTCACCTAACCCACGGTCACCCTCGCCCCAGCCACATCACAGCTCTTCCCCCTAACGTTCTAGGACACCTTCCTCAATTTGTCTGATTATTATTACTTTATCTGAACCATTTCCTCCCCTAAGCAGACATCTTCCCTAACGCAGAATTATGAACATATCATTTCACAAGATGTGCCGCGTTAGCCGCGTCTCGGTGACAGCACATGGTGTGTCAGTTTAGGGGGAGAGCAGCGATTCCATCCCACCCACCTTGTGCTCCCATGGAACTGCCAAGCCCGCAGAGCTCCGCCGAAGAACGATTTACCATAATATTAGTTGTCAGTAAATTCAAAGACGGAACTCCTAAAGCTATAAAATGGATTAGAAGCAATTTAAAAAAGAATTAACAAACTAGAGTAAGAGTATACTGTCAACAAACAAATGCTTCATCATAGCACTGTAATTTGGAATTTTAATTACCCCTCTGCTTCTGTAACAAAACAATGTCTGAACTGGCAGCCATTTGAATCTCTCACAGGTCATTGAGCATTCTAGTTAATTACTCTATGAATAGCCTGTTTTTCTCCCCTCTGGAAACACGTTTCTAATGGCAGTCAAGGTCTGACAAATGTGTCATCTACATAATTAGCTAGGAAGCAACACAAAACATTAAACATGCTTTGTGCCGACAACTATCAAAACATTTCATTTGTTGTCAATTATTCATTACTTTGTAGGTTCTGAAGGGGTTGTTATTATGAAAATAAGTCCAGATGCTAACAAGGTTAGAGTTTTTTATTCAAATTAGTAATCAGAGGACTAACTTTAAAAAATGTGTCTTGTGTACATTTATGGCAGCGTTCAATCAGCACTAAATTATAAACGAATTTAGCGAAGTTCAAGTTAAAATAGCCATGGCAGAGCATATACACTAATTTGTGGAGTTGCAGCTCTCTTTGAAGTTTTAGGATCTAAGCTGAAGTAGCAAACTTTCAGAACCTTTGGCAAGACTAATTTGTGCTTGGTAAATAGAGTAAAGATTTTCACAGCGTGAGATAATGTAAGATTGCAAAAAAAAAAAAAAGGAAAAAAAAATGGAGGTTTTTGAACCTTTTTTCTACCCTTCTGTCACACTGAGTAAAAGTCAAAATCAGCAATTCTGACTCATATAATATCTCGTCTGAACTTCGGTTTGGCTTAACAAGGAAGCCAAACCAGTTACACTCACCACTGCCTTAATAGAGCTGAAATGAATTTATCCTCGCTTTCAAGAAGAAATAGGTGCTGGTTATTTCCTTTTTCTATGATCTCATTATGATGCTGCCTATCAAGCTACGCAGCTGAAATGGTACAGCAAGACTGTGGGGAGGAGAAATAAATGGGCAGTTTAACAATAAAATTAACTTCTTCCTTTTTAGCCCGGATTATTTCAGCTGAAGTGCTATGATGCAAATATGCAGTGAAGAATACCTTCTCACATGGCATATTTAAGAAAATAGAAATGAAAAAAATATTGTTCACAAAAGTGAAAGGCTTGTTTTGACCCTGAAAGCACACCTGCACACAAAACATTGGTCCTGTAAAAAGGCTGGGAGGCAAACCTGAGAAAAATCACATATTGAAGGTAAGCTGAGCCCTAAAATAGGCTCAGGCATTAATATTCTACTTTCAGCCTTTAAGTCAGAGGACTTTATGTTACGGAGAACATACATGAGCAGGTTGGGCACATCTGGGCAGGCTGAGGGCCTCTGCCCCAGAGCCTGAGCAGCTCCTCAGGTGGGGAGCAAGGGACACAGGCACTGAGTGGATGAAAAACCGGAGTCAGGGGCCGAGGCAGACAGGCTGTGAGCACGACACTCAGCAGAGAGCAGATCTGGGTTTGCAAAGCACAAACCCGGTCTGAATACAGTAAGGGGACATATGACACCCTTCATTTCTCATTTTCCTGCCCTGGAAAGGAGAATGACTAACGTTACTCAACAGATTTGTTTTCTTTTAGCAATATTCATGTTCAAGAAGTGAAACTGGACTGTGTTTGTGGACCCACTGCTTTCATACCTACCCTGAAATACTTGGAGCAAGCAAGGTGTAAACTTGCATTTATTAACAATTCCCACACTTGCCATGGGAAGCTCATATATTTTTCTATATCTGTCCCAGTGCTGTTACATGATTTGTGTAACACCTTGAAGGGAACACAGCTTTTTCCTTATAGAGACAAATGTGGCTGCATCCATAACAGACCAGTGTATGATGATAAAATTTGCAGAGAATAAAGCCTGGGCAGTCACTATTAGATCACAGTAAAGAGAATATTTTTCAAAACTACATCAGGAGAAGATTTTCTGCTTTTAGAAACATTTTGTCAAGATTTGCTTTTTCCTCCAGGAAAAAAAGTAAACTGGGGAAAGGAAAAAAAAACAGCCATCCTCAAAAACTTTCCCCAAATAAACTACACTATAAAAGTAGCTCTGATGATCTCGCAGAGATTGAAATAATCCCTTTTTCAGCTAAAACTACCCATAGCAATGAAACTGAAAATACCCTAAAAGAGGGCTGGAGACTGTCTTGTAATTAACATTAAACAGATAACATATTTACGAGGAAGTCAAAATATTTTGGAAGCCGATAATCCTGTAAGCCTTAACGTGGTATAAAAACAACAAATAAATGCAAAGTGTTACTGTTACACATGCCTGCCTGATCAATGGTTTTCACATATTGATCTATAAATGGAGTTGACAGTCTGTGTTGGCTGCACATTTTCCAAGCAGCTCTATTTTTGTACAAAACCAATACGGGCAATTACCTTTGTTTGAGATGCCAAGTCTTATCAATTCAATGTGATTTAGTGTCATTTTAATTAAATATCAGGATCTACTTCAGGACAATCTATACAAACAAAGCCTCAAACTTGACTATAAGCTTGATTTGAAGTAAACATGTACAAGCCCTGCAATTTCAAAATATGGCTCAAAAGCTCTGCTAAACAGAAGGCTTATATTTTTAGCAAATTTATTTCTGTCTTTTTGGCTAGCCATAACTTTGGCAAGTGTTCTATGATCACAGGAGTAAGAAACAAAAGAAGATTGCTTCCCATTTCTCTGATAATGTATTAGGGAGATAAATAAACCTACCAGTTTGTTTAACCTAATCAGAGAAAGCTCTAATACATTACCATTTTGGAATGTCTAAACAGGTTCTAATTCTTAATATGGACACCAATAAAAAAGACATTTCATTGTTTGAAGTTGTTCTGAATGAAGCAAAATGCACTTCCCCGGGGTTTAACAGATGAAAATAGCAAATATTCATTTACATTGCTAGTTCAGACACTACCATTAAACACAGAAAGAGCCCTCACTTGCCACAGTCTGTGTCCAGCTTCATGATTTGTGCTCTTTGGGCTCTACATTAATATCAATTTCAACCTCTGCACAAAGCTCGGGCGCTCCCATTGAAATAAATATCACAAACCCCCAATAATCTCTTGCGTGTTTAGCTCCTGCCTCCCACATTTGCATCTGCACCACTCTGAAATGCACAAGTGCATATGGCCCTGCTGATGTATGATGCACATCCTTCCCTGTCACACCACAGAAAATAATCTGTCCACCTTCAAAAGTATAGCCCCAGGTGTGTTTGTAAGCACCACAGCAAATGCTTCAGAATACAGCAAATCCCTCAGAGAAAATTAGGCATTTTTCTCCTCCATAAATCACCACTCATCTTTCTACCTCTGTGCCTGGTTTGCGCCCTTTATTGTCCAGAGTGGGCATTTCCTCTTTCCAAATAAGTTTTAGAAATCTATACTTCTACTGATTGATCAAAATGTGCCAAATGCTGATTGCCTTAATCCACTAAAGTCAGTAGGTTTTGCGTAAGCTGAGTGAAAAGGATTTGACCCATTTATTAATAGAACAGAGTGTATTGCACACTCCAAACGTGGACAGCAAAAGAGCAGTATGGAATCCTTTCTTCAGCTGCTTCTAGTTTTTCAAAAGAAAAATCTCTCCAATAATAGGAAAAAAATACTCAGTCAATGTAAAAGAGAAAATAAACATAATCAATGGATGCCTCATGGATTATATCCATCATCTAAACAGAGGCAGACTGTGAAAACAGAAAATTTCCAAGTAGAAAGATGAGGATAAATCCTTTTTCTCTTCAAGCACAAAATAATTAGCTTTGATTAATATTCTGGTAATATGTGTCTTTTAGCAGGGATCTGTGTGCTTTTAAATGCAAAAGTGAAGACTGTGTAGAACAGTGAAATGGGAGGAGTGTCTTGATTTTTAAAACAATATTATTAAATTTATATATATATATATACACATATGTGTGCATCAGCGGGACACTTCTCTTTGAACACTCTTGGAAGGATAGAAGATACTCCCCTGAATTAACTCCCCCAAAATCCTTCCCAAGTCACATGCCCAGATATGTCAGCATACGGCTGATACACACAATTGGTATTTCACTGCTCCTTTAACTCACTGCATTTAAAGCCCTTGGTTGAAAGCATTTGGATCCTCAGGAATTTTGCTTTTACTTTGGGCGTTAGCAAACAACTTTAAGAGGCTTATTTAAGTAAATACGCCCAAACACTTTCAGCCTGTCAATATCTAGTCAGAAAATTCTGCATGGCAAAAAGAGATGAAAAGAATTGAAACAGAAAGGAAATTAGTAGCATGGCACGCTTTCAGTCTATTATGTCGGAGCCAAGTTTGCTTGGTAAAATGACATATACTGGGTAAAATTCGGCTTTTATGTAATTAGTTACTAAACAAATGCAACACAAAGCAACTTTCCAGCTCCCAGCCAATGAGCATATATTGTACCTGGTGTGGTTGTTGGGATACAGCAGTGAATATTTATGTCTAATTTAACTTTTTAGAGCCCTTGCTCTGTAACAGTCCAGCATACTACCCCCCAAACTAAAGTTATGTAACAAGGTAATATCAACAATGAGAAACTGCATGATAAAATCCTGCCCAAAAGTGAAAAATGCTAATTTTGTCTCATTTAGCAGCTGGATACAGAAATGCTCATTAGTTTTAAGAGGGTTAATCCTTTTAACTTTTGCATATTGATATGCCAATTATGCCTAATTGTACAAGAGGCATCAGTCAAGGTAATAGTGCATAAACACATGAAAGTTATTAAGTACATCCCAACATGTAATAAAGTAGGTGTTAATTGGTAGCTGAGTTCTGCAGGCTATTGAGGTGGATAATTCATTGAGAGATGGATCACTTGTAATTTCTCTACATAATTCCTTTTGCAGTCTCATGCTGTGATGTTTTCATGCTTGTCAAAAACAACTGCAGCCTAGTGCCTTTTGTTAAACACAGCCAATAAAATGTTAGGCACCATTAAATATACTTAACTTTTAAACTTTTTCAAAGGTACAGTTCTTCCTGGTATTACGTTACAGTATTCCCAGTAAATTATTATAAGCAGGGTTCCAAGTTTTTGGTGGAGGAACATTTCAAGTCAGATAAAAGGAGGAAACATATGCAGTGTGTCTGAGGCAAAGAATATAATTTAAATAAATGGTAAATTAGTATCTTATCAGCTGCTAAGATCTAAACAGACTTTTCACTCTAGAAATATATGGTGAAATGAGTTAAGCTATATCAGAAAAATGAATCACTGGAATAACATATTTCTAAATAAGTCTAATTTTGAGGCTTAATTTTGAGTAAAAGGAAAGGAAATACTGAAGGTCTTGTAGCTTTCCTCTGTTTAATAACTTTGTTTAAAAGCTGAATATTTCATAGGAATCCATTACATCAACAACAAAAAAATAATGGTTGGCATGGTTGTGAGAAGTGGCTGGGACCTGGGACTCTGTCCCCAGCTAACAGAGTTTTCTCCCTCATTTGCATTCTCTGAGAACAAAATGGATCTGGAGTCCAAAAAGTGGCCAACATTGCATAAATAATTTTGTAACATCATATGGCCTCAGCTGCAAGTTGCCACCATTATGGAAGAAAATTAACCAGGGGAGACTCATACCAATCAGTTTGTTTAGTAGCTCACAAGGAGTACAGGGGCAGGGATGCAACTGGCAATAGAGTCCATCACTAACTATTTAATTTTAAAAAACATGTTAATGGATAAAAAAATGACTCAACTCCTTTGACTTTGTTAACTACTGAAATAATAGCATAAGTTCAACGTCTGATTTTTGTACAATTCATTCAGTCTTACATCAAGACTCATTTTTGTCACAAAGTTGTTTTTTATTTGCAGAGTTTTAAATTTCCATTTGTTTTCTTTTGTCTGCTTTTAAAGTTTGCCTTTTGAGAAACTGTGACATGTACCTGAAACTGGAAGTGCTATTCTCTGCTTACCTTAGCCTTACTTAAGTGCTGTTACAACTGAGAGTTGAAATGATCAGTAGATGTTATGATCATGGGCACCAAAGCCAAATTCTGTCTTTCCTGAAGGGAAATTTTTATTCCAATGCCTAGAAATACTCCTAAAAATGGATTAGTGACTTTAAATCCCTCCTTTCAAAGGAAGATAATGGAACCAGTATCTTAACACGCATAAAATAATTCGGTAGATTTAAAAAAAATTGGAAGACTCAGAAAATATTAGGAGTGCATTACTCACGGGCTCGGCGACTCTCACATTCTCAGAGAGAACCATAGATTTGCTTTGGCTCAGCCTGTCGTGGTGACTGCTGGCATTTTTGATCCTCATTTGAACAGCCCCCGTGCTATGGTGGGAAGGATTAGGCTTTTCAGAGGCTGTATCGGAAGTTGAAGACCTTTCCATGGTTGCTGGGTTGACCTGAAGAAAGTAAAATAAGAGCATTAATCTAGGGACTCCTCATACAAAAACGTATCAATGCCAGGTTTGTGTCGCTGCAGTCAGGAGAAGAAGCTGAGTTATCTTGCTGGAAAGATCTTGATCATCTTTGAACACCAGGATAACTATCAGCTGTGTCAGCCTGTAGTTTTATTACTGTCCTTATCACTCTCCCATCCAAACTGCCTTGGAAGAGTTAGTTTATGTAAAAGATTATCCTTATCTCAAAAGCCATTCTCCTCCATGGTATAATCTCCCTGCAAGCCTCTGCCACGTCCAGCTGGCAGCCACTCCACTTTGTCTTTGGCCCTGCTCACACGACACATTTTAAATCTTGCAAAGGGAAAGGACACGGTGTGAAGCCAATTAACATATCTTACCTCCACAGTCCCACACGGGAGGGCTACAAGTGCACCACAGGGCCACGCTGTAACCCTGCTAGTGTCCTAAATCCAAACCTGGAGCTGATAAAATATCCCTAAATTTTCACAATTCTACCAGCAGCACAGATGAGAATTTTGTTTCTCTGTCCATTTTTAAAACCTGAAGTTGGAAAGCGGCTGAGCTCTCAAGCCCTCGGATGGGGGGTGGACCTAGAGTGATCACAGTGCTGCTGTTCAACCTCCTGTTTTGGTATTAGAACAACTCAATAAACTCCCTTCTAGCCATTCAAAGTCCCCAAACATTTTTTGTAGGCAAAATTTGCTTTGTGTTTCCTGTAGAAAACATCAAGACAGTGATGTACAACACTTGCTCTGTTTTCCTCCCCCCTTGCTCACCCTCGTAGTACACGTAGCTCGTGGGTGCAGTAATCTACTGAGAGTCACAAGAAAACTGGCTCTTTATATTGCTGTGTAACCACATGAGAAAATGTGTAAGGAGGAGATACTACACGAGCTGAAATAGCTGATTTCCCAACTATGGAGCCAGGGAAATGGAAATCCATTTAAGTGCAGTTATAGTACAAACTGTTGAAAAATCAGTGTTTTCCAAATGGGCTGGAGAGCACAGCTGTTTCTAGCAGCATCCCTGCAACTTGTGAAGGCTCTGAAAGATTAAATTCCTTGATTTCTAGAAAGCCCATTACTATGAAGACATCAGGGCAGAGAGCACATTGTCCTGGTGTGAAGGTGGGAGAGGGAGATGGGGAGCTCTGCTGCACACCTCTGGGCAGGACCACAGCCTGTGCAGGTGAGAGGACACAAGTCCCACAGCTTCAGCCTCCCTTGGCGCTGATAAAACCATTCCTCACAGGAAACTGCCCTAAATGTAGGGGGTGATAACAAGTGGTCATGCAGTCAGAATGGCCGAGGGTGGAAGAGACCTTGGAGGGTTATCTGGTCCGACCTGCTCAAGCAGAACCACCTTGCTTGCCCCAGACCACGTCCAGAAGGCTTTTCATAGAATCACAGAATAATTTGGGTTAAAGAGACCTTAAAGATCAAATATTTCCAGCACCCCTGGCATGGGCTGGCACTTATGCATTCATGACAGAACTCTGGACGAAAGAAGAAGGAAGTGCTTTACTATCAGCCCATTACTCACTCACCATGATGTGCCATGACAGAAACACGGAATTTAATCATACCAAAAACAAAGCTTGTGCCCACTGGCTGTTTCCTGCATTGACTCAGTTACTCAAGGATCCCCACAGAAGATGAACCCCAGGTGATAAAAGTTAGATTAAAGCTGTTTCCTGTTACTTAGGAGCAGGCCTGCCTGTGGCTGCTGCAGAGCTGGTGCACTGCACTGGAGAAAACTCTTTACATGGATCTTTGGTGGGCAGCACTGTGTGTTCTCCCTCCCCGAGACACTTCTCACCACCCTTCAGAGCAGTCAGCACCCAAATCCATGTCACAGGGACACTTTGCCATTTTGGCAGTAAGGACTGCAGCAGCTCCAAGCAGGAAATTATTTTTTTCCTCCTCTTAAACTTGGAGAGTCAAATCATTTTGTATTTCATGTTGGTATCAAATCAAGATTGCTCCTCAACAGATTTTCAGTAGGCTCCAGGCTGGAGAGCAGATCAGACTCGAGAGACAAGAGCAACACTGGCTCTGTCACGGATCCAATGTTCGGCTGGAGCACATCACTCAGATTTTCTTCTGAAATCTCCCACCTATACAACTCTGACATATCCCTTCTTGGGAGCACTACGTGTTTTAGTTAGGTAGTCTCTGTCTGGTGTTGTCAGTACATGATGTGCCATAAAAAAGTTTAATAGTGTGACAAAGTCATGCCCTGGATCACAAGTAAATGGCAAGGCTGCAAAGAATTCTGAAAATTTTAATTCTAGTCTCATCGAACATTAGTTAATTTTCCTGAAAATTTGAACTGATTTGTATATTTGCATAATATCAGAGTATTACAAGGAGGCTTTCCAAGACACTAAAATTACAGGAACTACTATAAAAGAAAACAACAAAACCCCAAATGGAACACTTCCACCATCAGATTTGTCTTAGTGTAAAACACAGTGAGATCCTGCAGAGTATGAAAGAGGTCTCGCATAATATGGAAGAAAGGTACAAAAGTTGTGCCCTTAGGATTTTCAGGGAGGGATCCTTTGTTGTCCAAACGCCATTCAGACTCCTGACAGCGTCACCAGCCCTACATGCCAGTAGATGGCACCCTGAATATGAGCTCCACGAAAGCAACAGCACGACATTTGCATTTTAAGAAGGATTTGGTAACCCTCACACTCTGCCCTGCCTCTTCTGTTTGTTTGTTTGTATTTGTTCTAACTTTTTTTTTTTTTAAATAACAGAGGGGAAGACCATCAGGAAACAGATAAAATATTGTCAGAAAACATAAAAAGGATCCTATCTTCTGCATTTATGAGTTGGTGCTTCCAAATTGTTATTAGAAGCATCAGGGCCAAGTTTGGGCCGGTTTTGCTGGGGAATTCGTTTCGCTTCCTTTGGAAGGCAGAGCTGCCAAGCCCCGTGCAACTGCTTGTGTGGCACTCCGTGTTCATTAGATAATTAGCTAATTTGCCTTTTGGCAAAGAGTTAGCATCTGGATATAAATTTTAGTTTTGAAACCTCCTATGGTTGATTTGCTAGAGAAAGGCATTAAACCAAGACAGACTTTCTCCTCCTCTCCACCCTGTTGTTTAGAGTGTTCCTGGAGTAAAGGGGCAGGATAGCTTTGAGACACCAACCTAAGAGAAGGGAAACAAGGGAACACACTCCAAATTCCTCTTGGAAGTACCTGCTTTGGTGCACTTTGGGACAGAAGGGGCAGATTGGAAAAGGGTGAGGAATAGTCAGGGGCAAGAAAAGTCCTTGACATGAGGTTGGATGGATGATGCAGGAGGGGAAAACTGATTCATAGAGTGGGGAAAAGAGGTTATATTGGGTATGAGGAAGGAGAACTTTAATCTCTGGAGAGTGGGTAAATCACTTACTTATGGGGCAAGAAACACCACTGAGCTGAAGGAACAAAATCAGCTTTTTGGCTGTGGCAGCAAAACCAATTCAGTCCTACACAACCAGCCACTTTCAGAGATGCTTCAGCAGCCTTTTTTGAAGGAAGAAGTGGTTCATCCTTTAATAAAATTTGCAGCCTCAATGGGTCAACTCTTGCAGCGACTTTTCCCACGAATGGGTCCATGTGTTTGGAATGCTCCAGGAGGATGTAAGTCTGCTCCAGCAAGCAGCATAGCAACTTTGTAGTGAAACAGATTGAGTTAAGCCAGAGATCAGGCATCAGCTACAGGGGTGAGCTGGCTGATGAACATTCAAGTGACGTTTGACAGGTCCTAAAGAGCCTAAAACTCCAATTTCTAAATGTACAGTTGACTTTCAAACAAACAGTGTGGAAATAATGAGTGTTACAGAGGTGAAAATAAAAAGGTTATTGCAGATGCAAATCCATAGACACAGCAAAGCCATCCCACTTCTGAGAATCCGGCCTGGGTTAAGAGAAGTGCACAACAAACGGTGAAGATCAGATCTCCTCCTTCCTCACAAAGTGCTGGGTGTGGCCAAAATTCTTTTTTGTTTGTTTGTTTGTTTAAAATGAGAAGATTTTCTGTAATGTTTCATTTAAAAATAGAGCTTTCACAAAATCATGATGTTTGATAACAGTTAAAATATGTCAATTATTTTTGTTTGATGGGGAAAAATTATTTTCTGTCCTTTTGAAAAGAGAAAGGAGATGACAAAGGAAACAAAATAACAATGAAAAACAAAACAAACCAAACCCTTCTGTTGCTCTTTAGAGTTTCTATCAAAAATGTAAAAATATACTTTTTAGCTTTTTGAAAAAATGAAGATAGTGAATTGCTCTTATCCCTACCATTCTTACATCTTTTGTATCTGAACTATGGTTTCTATATCACAATGACTGTCAGTAAGTATTGCCCTCCTACAGAAGTTCATGGATCTAGATGAGTTTCACATTGAATTTATCAGTATTTTAATCCGTTTTATACATGTTGGTTGGTACAAAAAGTGATCCTATGAGTGGACCGATTGGTATTAGCCAAGAACTTCATTTCCTGAGTTTTGGTGCAGTACTGGTAAAGTCAGTACATAGATTTTCTAGGAATCAAAGTATTAAATCTTCAAGAAATCAGAGGACAGCAGTATTTACAAATTTTGGCTTGAGCTATGCCTGCATTTCCTACAGCTACATACAGCAGGAGACAGAATGCAAATGTTAATTTATCAGCATCTTGTACCAGAGCAGCTGTGGCTGCCCCATCCCTGGAAGTGTCCAAGGCCAGGTTGGATGATGCTTGGAGCAACCTGGGATGGTGGAAGATGTCCCTGCCCATGGCAAAGTAGTTGGAACAAGATGGTTTTTAGTGTCTCTTCCAACCCACAACATTCTAGGATTTTATGATTGAACAGTTGTAACAAGTACTTTTCTCCAAAAAAGAAAATAAACCCGCCTAATTAATATAACTCCTTGAATTTTTTATTCAGGATTGTGACTTTAAAATAGTGTATATATTTTTCAGTACTTCTCAAAATAAGCTTTTCATCTCTCCCACCTTTTCTTCTTTTGACTTGCACCCCTATCAAGTCAGAAGCATAGTGGACGTGAAAGTGCTCGACAGAGCAGAGTGTAAACACTGCGAAATTGACGTGCATCTTGTTGCATTGACTAATTTAAGGATTTTGCTCAAGAACACACAATACTTTAAGAGCATCCACAAAACCTAACGCAACAATAGCGCAGAGGGATAAAAATCAGCACTGGGTTCGCCATCCCACCAGACCTGTGAGCCTGCAAAACCACAAAGAATGGAAGCGGAAGTTGCAGTTAACAACTGAAAAAAGCGAGAGAATGCCAGACACGTGGTGAGTTGGAGCACTCCTGTTAAGGAGAACGTATCACTGTGCCTGTGGAAGCATTTATCACCAAAATCAACACACCTACGTAAATATTGCTGCTGCTGGGTTTTGCCCTTGGCCTGTGCTACACTGATATCTCTGCTGAGGCACAGCTGGGGCAGCAACTGCTTAAACACACACGATGATGGAAATAAAGGGGCTCAGGTGAGAAAACTACATGTAAAGAGAGAGGATAACCTGTAAATTGCTATGTAGATTTTTTTTTAATTATTCCTATCTGCACTTCATACTGTGTCTATCTTTTTTCAGCCATCCCCTCCGTGCTGCTCTCGGAGCTGACACGTCACACCCCTGTGCCCAGGGCAGGGACACAAACAGCAAAGGCTGCTGAGGGATACGGGGTACTGGGCTGGTGCCCAGGATTGTCCTGAAGCCAGTTTATCTGAGTACTGGCAAACATAAAAATCCATTGCAATGAAAATACCAAGCAGACGTAACCTTCCTACGCCTTTACATTTGCAAAAAAAAAAGTCAAGCACTTAGGAAGCAGCATTAATTTCAACCATCAGTTCTATCCTTAATGAAAGCAGGAGATCAGGAAGGACACGACATCGCCACTGCCTGGGTCCTTACTCCAGTTTTGTCTGTTTATGCCAGATAGAAAATAAACCAGAATTTAGTGTCGGGTTCAGCCTGCTGTAAAATGTTAAATATCCTAAACTCAGCAGCTCAGTTTCCCTTATCACCCAAAACTGCAATCTCATCACTAACTTGATGCACCCTAACTCCTACAAAAACCATGTTTGTCAGCATTAATTATCACACCCTCTTTTAATGTTTTAACCTGTTGCAGCCATATTAGACTTTTGGTGGTGTCTCAGAACAGACAACACACAGAGTAAGGCTCATGGAGGTCCTCTAAAAGCTGGATTTGTAATTACTCTTTTCTAGTCCAGTATTTGTGGACTTCCTGCAAATAAAACCAGAAATGGCCCACTCTAATTTATATGTACAGTTACCCATCTCTCTCCTGTGGTCAAAGAGAAGAACAAATCATCTTTTATGCTTTGTTTGGAGCCATATCTCACTGTCCAGAATTTCTCTAATACCATGTGTGGCATAAGCTGCCCGAACCAGCATTCACAAATTTTTATGCTCTGAGGTATATCACTCAGTCTCTAGGAAGGATGCACCTAAAGGCAAATTCCTCAACACAGCTTGACCCAAATTATAGAATCAGAGAATAACTGAGCTTGGAAAATAACTCTGACATCATTCCATCACTAAACCATGTCCCTGAGCATCACGTCTACATGTTTTTGAACACTTCCAGGGACTGTGATTCCACCATTTTCCTAGGCAGCCTGTTCCAATGCTTGATCACCCTTTCAGGGAAGGAATTTTCCCTAAAATCCAATATAAACCTCCCCTGACACAACTTGAAACCACTTCCTCTTGTCCCATCACTTAGCAGACCTCCTAGGTAGTAACTCAATACAAGAGTAAAGCATTAAACAAATCTTTAGGCTGAAAAATCTTTCATCTTTGAGATTTTAACCTGATCCTTGATGACAACTTCCACCTTTTTGATTTATTCTCTTGCATTAACAGAGGGCTATATTTTACAGTGACACTTGGTTAACAACTACCTCATCCTCACAACAGAAATCACATGCACCAACTCAATATCCGGCAGGAACAAAATGTGCTGTCATCCAACACAATTTCTTTCTGGCTTGTGCAACACAGAAAAGGTGGTTCCAGGCAGGTCTTAAAGGGCTGATTCTTGTTTTGGGTTCACCATGAACCCACTGAGGCTGATGGAATTACAGCTGAGCAATAGCAACATCAAGCACCCCTGAGGAGGAGAGACAAAGCCTTCATTGCATTGTGGAGCCAGGCATGGAAATGCACTTTGTAACAAGATGGAAGGGCACAGACTTGCCCCGTTGTACGGCAGCAAGGATTTTGTTTCATTTTGGGTCTAAGACCATACTTAAAGCTTGTTTTGACGACTCACTTCCCAAGAATCAAAGTATTAGAATGGTGGTGCTTCATTTCTCGTTCCTGAAGGTTTTCCACATGTTAGGGACTAATATCTGCTTACAGCAGGTCACAGACCCCCACGAGTACAGTCTGCACCCCACTGTACCTTACAGACTGTTACATTGGGTGCTTCAGTGATTTCCTGTCCACTGACAGATGGGCTAAAACTGTGAGTGGCTTATTGACATGAAGATCGACTGCAGGTTTTCTCTATTTTTTCAACAAGTAATAGAACACTACAAAATTAAAAAAAATGATAAAATAAAATAATAAAAGGCTTCTATCAAGTTCCACTTTATAGCAAGTCCCAGCGAAATATCTTATCCAAATATATTCAGTGGAAATATTATTAGTCTTTACAAATTTTTCCTTGATTTGTCTCCAGGATTGGATGAAGAGAAACATGAAGAGAAAAACTTTATGTGCTTCTTCTGGACTGGCAGTGTTCATTAATGAGGATTTAAAAGGGCCCTAAAGTCCTCCTTTGTGTTATTCTGGAATTTCATAGAAGATGACAACCCCAGAGTCTGTTGCCTGCTATACATAGATAAACCCTTGAAAAGAGCAGGATAGATGACAAAGGAAAACAGGAATATGGAAAAGCTGCTTGGTCTCTGCTCCCTCTGGAAATGCTCTCCTATCTGGATGGAAGTGGCCTGAGAATTAAAAAGGGAGGAGAATGGGAGACAGTTATTATTCCAAAGTTTTGTGGATACTATGACAAACTCTTCACATCCACATTTAATGACTACAGATCCAACAACTCTAATCCTGTAATGCTCCATGGCCTTCTGTCACAGCTCTTCCCTGCACAAATAACACTTGCCAGGAAATAGCACTGGGATACTACTGAAAACAACAAAACCACATATAACAGGGTAAAAGAAAGTCAGCAAGTGACTTCATACGGTCACATCTCCTCCTGCATCACTTAGTTTGCCAATTATGTTACATGGGAAGCTCTCAGAAAAGGTAGCAGTTGTTTCAAAAGTTCTTCTGTCCCAATATATCATATGGGATAGCATAATGGAGTCTATTTTCACCATTCCCATGTCAATTCAATATCTCAGCTTCCAGCGGAACTTGAAGCTAAAAGTATCCTTTGTGTACAGTTTGGCCTGCATATGTTCTGGGAACAGTTGTCCATAGTAGAAATTCAGTTGAATATGTAAAAGAACATGCCTGGGGAAAGAGAAATGCTACTTCTAGGTCTTCCTGCTGGCAGCACCTTTCAGTTCTTTCTGGATTGCTTCTGATCCATGACACCTGCCTCTGTTTTCCATGCTGCGCGAGCTAGACTACAATCCTTCAGATGGGGAATATTGGTTATATACACACAGTATTAAAGAACAATCTGTGATTATCATCCTATACACAGCACTTCTAATGCTTCCTATGACCCTCAACAGCAGCACTAGAATGGTTTGGACATTAGACTAATGGCATCAAGTAATTTAGAGCAGCATGAAAGTTCATAACAATTTATAATTCTATGAATTTATTTGGTTTAACACTAAATAAGACCTAAGAAGTGCTAGAGGAGAGTGCTTGGTTACTCCTGACCAGCCCTACTTATAAGGAGAAAAATATTTCCTTCTACCTCCTTCCTTTCCTCTAAAGGTTTATATACTGCAGATAAGTACTGAGTAGAGCCCTGGCTTTCCAAACACCTCAAGACTGACCAGTCTAAACTCATGTTACACCTGCACCTGATGCTCATTGCATGGTAACTTTTTAGTTTTAAGCTGTCTAATTCAGAATTACAAAAAAAAAAAAAAAAAAAAAAAAATAAAATTTTTTTTTTAGGAAAATAAAAAAAAAAAAAAAAAAATTCAATGTTTTCTCTAGGAAGATCACATAAGAATCACAAATTTTCCCCGGTGCTTGAAAGAAATCTGTTCCTATAGCCTAAATGTTCAGAAAAGTGTTGTTACTTTTAATGTTGCCAGATCTGAAGTGATGAGATACTATGGGAAAGGTTATTCTTGCAGTATTTACAGATACAAGCAGAAGCAGAAGTGACAGAAATTTCAAAGTAAGGCTGCTTGAAATACTTCCAGCTCAATTTTGCAGAACTTCTCCTCACAGAGATTTGGATATTCATCCAAGCTTTCCATGCTTACCTGAACCAGACATGTGGTGAAGGTAATTTTGGAACAGCCCAAACTCTCTGGAGAAGTAGAAGAGTTTGTACCACAAGACAAACTGATGTATTAGAAAAATATTTTTTAAACACCTGAAAGCTTGCTGCAAATAGCCAAAGAAAAAAACTTACTGTAAGTTCTAAATTTCAGAGCTCTGCCACCAGAAATTTTGGGCTCAGTTTGACAGGGACAGGGCTGTCACAAGGCCTGCTTGGGTAGGGTGTGACAGCCCGTTTGTGCCCTGCCCCACAGGCCCCCTATTTCCCATTCATCACTGAGTAAAAGTGCACACAAGTGTTTTCCCACTCTACCTCTAAATCAGCTGGGCACTACAGAACACGTGGAGCAGTTGTAAGCCATGCCTCAGTTTGCTCTCTGGTCCTCAGTTCCTGCCACAGCACCATCCCCTTCACCAGGAAAAAACGCCTTCTTGAGCTCTGTAAAGCCTTTGGTGAAGTAGCAACAGTAGTTTTAACCTCTTAGAGTATCTCAGAGCTCCTCAGCTTAGCAGCTCAATGCACATTTGCTATGTCTTAATCCTTCTTGCAGTTCCATACACCCATCATCCCACAGAAGACATCTGTCAAACTGAGATACTGAGATTATTGAATATCAAAGGATATAAATCTTCTCAGACATTAAAAATAAATTAAAGAATAAAGTAAATTTATGATAACATTATTTCTCTTTTTATTTAAAACTTACAATAAAATTCTTTTTT
>VXBT01000774.1:815538-1068586 GCA_013400235.1 Oriolus oriolus | reverse complement strand
TTTTTTTTTTTTTTTGCTGACCCTGCCTGCCTCAGTAGTGTCTACAAAGAGGAGGCTTGTCCTTTATCTGGCCAGTGAGACGCCCTCCCTCCCACTCCCCCGGATGATGTTTGACTTCCCGTGCTGTGCACATGAAACAATCCCTCCCACCCTCTCTCCACCTCCCATCATCTAAATCTGCAGCAGTTTTTGTGCTGTGATCCTGCAGCTGCTCCCTTACTTCTTCTCACTGCTCCCACTTCCCATCTGAGGGAGGAAAAAAAGCCTCCAGACACTTTTAATCTGTTCCCACACTCCATCTCCACTTTCCTCTGCTGAGCTCCTGGTGCTGCGCTTCCAAGAGACGCTGCTGTGACACGCAGCAGAGACGGCACCTACAGCTTTAGGAGAAAACTTTTAAGCTGTAGCAGGAACCAGAAGGGGAAATTCTTTGTGGTTTGCTTTGAGCAAGCCCCTCTTCTGCATTTCACGGGGCCACCGGTTTGCTTTCTTCACCAGCCCCCGCTGCCACAGAGCACCAGGCGCAGGAGCGTCGGCCCCACCGCGCTGCTCCCCAGCCCCAGCGAAAAAGAGGAGACAAAGGCGCTCGTTCTGTGCGATAACATCGGGCACCACGCCGTGCAGCTGAGATGTCTGCACAAGGGAAATACCAGCGGTGCTCTGCTGTCAGAAAAGTTAATTTCACAGACTCAGACAATGGTTTGGGTTGGAAGGGACCTTAAAGATCATCTGCTTCCAACTCCCCTGACGTGATTGCTTTGATGACGCAAGTAGTTTGAGCACAGGCTCTGTTAATTATATTTAAATTTCTTCGCTGCAGGTGAAATTCTCTAGCAAGGGACCAGAAAAATTTATTTCACTAAGGTGGCTCAGGGTGATTCCAGGAAACTTTGTACACGTTTTCTGCAGGCCAGGAGGCCACAGGCACCTGTGTCCCACCACAGATGTGCTTCACACAGCCAAAGTCAACACCAAGGGCAGCAGGAACACGGCAGAGCCGGATGCCCCTGCGAGCACCAACACTCATAGTGAGAACAGTCACAGCCATCCCTCTGCCTCCTGCATTGTTCAGGGCAAAAATACCTAATGACTATCACATTTTCCTCTGGGTTTATGAGGTAGCATCCTCAAATCCCTTTTGGGATGAAATAGCTGCACTCAGCTCAAATGAACATCTGCAGTCCTGTGCACCTGAGTTAAAATGTCCTTAGAGTGCATCAACATTTTTCCCTAAACACCTGAGTCTAGGTGCAGGGTACAACTCTGGTAAGAAATGTCTTCATTTAACTTCTTTCATTCTTTTATTTTATGCAGTTTTTGCTCCACATCTTAATAGATTCCCTCTTTTCAGCTACTCCCGCTCTAAGAAAGTTTTTACAAAAGACCGAAACCTTAAAAGAAAATTAAAACTAGAAAAGAAGTTTTCAAATTCTATGCAGCAATTTGGAATGTGTCAGGTGTTTGTGACTTCATCCTACTCAACCCAGAGCCAGTGCTGCACTGTCCAAAGGAAATCCAAGAATGGGTTGAGGACACTGGTTCCTCCAAGCCTCTGCTAAAACTTGGGGCACTCCTTGCCTTTTCCAGGGTTCAGGATTAATGAAGGAGGAGAAATTGACATGCTTTCACTTGGGCTCTTTCTGCTTTCTTTGGCACTCCAAGAGCAGATGGATTAATAGTGGATGGATTAATGCTAAATGGGTTAATCTTAAATCTAAAAATCATCAAAAGAATTTGATTAGTCATTACTATACTTTGTTGGGGTTTTTTTCCTAGTAAATTAACCAAGCATGCAAGGTACTGCTGATAATGGAAACATTAATTTTTCTGGATCAAACCTCAGCACTACTCAGCCCAACACACAAATGGCAGCATGTGCCAGAGCAGCTCTGACAGCTGGAAAGTCTGATGTGACACCTTCCCAGGTGGAAAATGCCAATTCATTCACAGCAAAACTATTTAATGCTAGAAATGCCCTATTGAAAGGGCCCAGGGAGGATTCTGTCGGTGTTTGCTGTGGGTGTCCATGGTGTGGCCCTCCTGTGATGTGTGTGTGGGTTTGGCTCTGGCCAGCATCACCTGCAGGGG
Organism: Oriolus oriolus; assembly: GCA_013400235.1. NCBI lineage: Eukaryota > Metazoa > Chordata > Aves > Passeriformes > Corvidae > Oriolus > Oriolus oriolus. Next base: position 1,066,498 of record VXBT01000774.1, on the reverse strand, counting down.
ATGTCCCCCAACACAATTCCCCATCATGGCCTGCTCAGCTCCCCCAGCCCCCTGCCCCAAGCAGACAGCTGCGTGTCCCTGCAGCAGGTGCCTCCCGAGCCCCAGCTGCGGCAGAGACACCAGAAAGCTGAGAGCTCCTGACACCCAGCAGGCTGGGGACAGACCCAGCCTCCAACTCTCTTGGACACAGAACTCCAGAGCTTCAACTGCTTTCACAAAATATTTCTGTCATTTCCTTCCTCACCCCGAAAGGAAGAGAATTTGTAACATCCTGAGTAGCAAATAAACACGTTCAGGTGCCCCGGGCTGTGTGCTGCCCAAGAGCACTTTCGGTAACTGGTATCTGATTCAGCACCAAATACAGTGGTGGTTTTGCTCAGGGTGTGGCAGAAAAATAAATCCAAAACGAAGAGCAAGCACATATTCAAAGTGTGTCTCTTCAGCTCTAAGCCACATTCACTTATGTTTTCCCTTCCTCCTCGTCTCCCCCTCCCCTCTTGTCGGGTTGCAGGCATACTGAAAACTGATGGATGTCTGGGACAAGGAACCAGAAGTCCCCTTAAGTTCATCTGTTCCTGTTTAGGGTATCAAGCACAAGGTTTGGAAGAAATATCCGTGAAAACCACAGCACGAACCCACAATACACAGCTTAGCTGCAACTGAATGGTTTAATATCTGTCAGTCTCGAATGGCAGGAAGAGTTTATACATCTTAAATAACCTACCACCAACCACAGCAGCATCAAACTCAGTTAATTTATTGAAGAAATGCTTCAGTAAATATCCAAGCACTGTCTGAGTTAATGCAGCTTGCACATGCACACAGTAGCTTAGCAGATAATTCGGAGAATACAAGTATCTATTGAAACCTCTGTTACCCGTCCTACTTAATCTCAAAATATTTCTTTCTCGTGCTAATTAAGCTGAGTGAAAATACAGACAAATTAAGAGAAAAAGGTCAAATTTTTAAGCCTATATAAATTTTGGTTGTTAATTTCTGCAAACGGGACTTACTTTACATGTGCCAAACCTCAGCATTTCCAGATTACTTTAACGTGAACCAATAATGTTCTGAAAATCTTCTCCAGCAAGGCCTGGCTGCATCCACTGACAGCTCTTGCATGGGCTAGATTTGCCCCATAGACAGTTTGCAAAATCTAAATATCTGTGCTCAGAAAATTTTTTCCTAACCTTCTTAATGAAAATCCAAGTGCTTTCCTTTTGCTCCTGTTTCAGCCAGCCTGGAGGTTTGCAACCCAGGGAGCTTCAAGTCGTTGCAAAGATGATGCAAGACTCTGTGACAAGAAGTCTCACTCTTAAAGTAAAAATAGCTCTGCACTGAGGAAGTCCCAGTGTAAATGAGGAGCTAGCAGTGTTTGTTTTGTAGTGAGTCTCCAAAACAACCTTTTTATAGTATTTCTCAAAGCAGGGAAGACTGACAGAGGCACGCTGAGTGCGTGAAGGCACGATCTTCACACCCAGCACTGCAAAGAAACAACCATCTCTGTCCTTGAGGGGCTGGTAAGATTGTTGTCAGTGAAATTAAGATGCACTGAGGCCACTGGTTGAAGCAGGCCCACCTTAGGAGAAGGTTGCAGAGCAAGTAACACCAAAACCTCCTCACTTAGCCCAGGTTCCCAAATGCTGCAGGCAGCAAGGCATTCAGCCTGCCCTGAGCCTCAGAGGTCATGACATCAGTCTGACGGTGACAAAAGCTCTTGGAAGCCCCCACAGAATGGAAAATGGGACAGTTTTGTGCAGGCTGTGTAACCAGGTGAGGAAATCTGCTGCAGTGCTCTGAATGGCACTTGAATTATCATGGAAAATCTGGGCCAAAATTGTATACAATCTGCTTTCTTCAAGACTAATTCTATCAAAAAATGAAATCAGGAAAACAGTCTGCGTATAAACAGTATCCATCAGCACCACTTTCTGCCTTTGTAGCACTGAGAAATAGGTTTCATGAATCCGTATGGGACTCTTAGGAGGTAAGTGGAATGTAGAGACTTTGGCTGGAGCTCAGATGATGCTTTGCTTTGTCTTTAAAAGAGATCAGCCTAAAGAGCACTGATAGAGGATTAGGACAAGTTCTGTACCCCTGCTGTGTTTCAGGTTACAAGTTAAGAGCACACCTAAGTACTGACAGACTTCTCCAACAACAAGAGATGGTTTTTAGCCACGTGCAGGCTTTAACAGCTCATTAAATGGTTAACAGCTCACACTGATTGAGCTGACACACTACAGAGGCATCTAACAAAAAAAAAGTCAAGAAAAACAAGCAAGTATCAGAATTCCGCGTAGTGAGCATCCAAAAATCCAGAAGACTCTGCCTATAACCCATATCTTTGATATGATTCAGTGAAACAGGCCCTAATACAGCAGTTCCCATGGCTCAGGGTCCTTGGGATTCCTTAGCAGGGACCCCGTCACACACTCAAGCTTGGTTGGAAGAAGACTGATCATGTCTTCCAAGCCAGGATAACTTTGTGTCAAAGCAAAAATGAAGTTTCTACAACAAATGCTGTCAAAAAAGGCAAAGATTTCTTTTCTTGCAATTCAATAATAGTGTATAGCAGGAGCTTTAAAATACAGAGTGCTTCAGCTGTTCACTCTATTTGGAAAAGAAAATGAACAAATGTACATCACAGATGTAATTGGATGGAGAGGTAAACTGAACAAGACATGCTGCTTTAAAATGGATTTGCTTTGGACACAAAGGGGTAAGTTGAAGAGAAAGGGAGAAAATAAAGACATAAAACTCTGAGAATTCAAACTACTTCACCAAATCTCACAGCTCTTTGGAAAATGCATTTTAAATTACTCAAAGGCTCTGCAGCAGAAACATAAAAATCACGACAAACACAGCCCAGGAAGAGAACATGTTCTTTTTATACAATTTCCCTGTCTGTGCTGATTTGTGTATGCAGGCAGGACAGCTTTTTTTTCTCCAAAAAGTACAGAAAATATGAAATGCAATTTTATGACATTACACTAAAATCTGTCTCCCATTAGTATGCACAATTCCAAAATGAGCTCTGAGCCACGTGCGGTATCTTTCAACTCTGACCCATATTTCCAAAAGAAACCCAAGTTGCTTGTTGTGATAAGGCTATCAGTTACAAACAGGAGCACGAGTCACAAAGTTTGCAGCAAACTGCATGTTACTGGGATGAAAAAACCTTCAGCATAAAACAAGTCTTGCTAATTCTGTCTCTCCCTTATGTGGCCCATAATCAAAGTGCTTTATTGTGTTATTTGAGCATCTGCCTGAATTGCTGTTTCTTTGCAAAACCGTGCAGGCCAGAAAGCTGTTTGTCCACCAACAGCACTGCAAAGGCATCTTTGCTGAGGGAAAACTTTAAGGTGGGGGCTCAGGACATACAACCCTTTTCTGGCCAGCTCCAGAGCAGAGGAGGAATTAGTCTGGGTTTAAACAGCCTATGCAGGAAACACACAGCCATGGCATCTCTGCTGAACAGCTCCACAAGGAGCACCACTGACTGCCCAGGATTTTTCATGTGAAATGTCCTTTATGGACATTTCCTACCAGTTTGTTCTTTTCCTACCAGTATAACTGATGAGTAATTGAGTGGTATCAAACTTCTTGATACCGAGTAGGGCAAGAAATCCCTCCATCAGCATCTTCAGACTCTAGAAATACCAAAACAGCTAGATACCTAGCCTTAGCACTCACTGACTTTTACAGTATCCACGGCTACTAATCACACCCCTCATGGTCACCAGCACAGGAGCCAGTTAATCAAACAGTGCTAAACTGCACTCAGGAAAGGCAAATGCCGGGAAAAGTGATTTTATCTCATTTCCCAGCCAGTGCCACAAACTTTTCTACGTTTTGGGGAGAGCTGGCTAGTTCCAGCCAGGATATGAGAAAGGGTTAGTGGTCTGGGGTAGTAGACAAGGTCAGATAAATTTGCCTCTTGCACAGGATGCCACAGGTTTGCTAAATTCCGAGCATTTATTTAAAACATCCTTTCGCATCTGTACCCTCTACATTTTTCTCATTGCTTGCAAATTCACAAAGGCCTATAGAAATAAAGCAATTGTGCAATTAAAATAACCTGATTTGAATGCCTGCAAGATAAACGCAGCTATGATTATTTTATAAACTTTTAGCAACAGGTTTCCCAAACTGCACCAAGATGGATCAGAGGCTCCTTACCTGCAGCCTCAGGGACGTTGTTGTCTCATCTCAAGCCGCCATCAACAAGCAACAGTTTTAACTATTTCAAAAGAACGGAAAAGATCAAGGTCACATGTCTAGAGACAGCAACTGAGTTAGTCCCACAGCTCATATAGAGAAAAAGAAAGCAGGAAAAAAAGTAAAATAAAACCGCTTCCTGCAAGAGCAGAAGTGAACCATCTCACCAGTGAGCAACTTACATCTAGAGGTTAGTGCAAAATTCTTCTGGATTGGAGAAAAAAACAGATTTTAAAGTATGAAAGAAGCTTCTTTGTGAAAATTGCAGCAAACAGGGAAGGTTAGCTTTTGCAGAAGGTAAAGATGAGGTTTAAAAGGAAATGCTGAAAGGAATTATGATTCTAAGCCTTAAGACAACTTCCCTTTTCTTACCTTCAATGAAACCCTTTGAGTACTGAAATAAATAGCTTGCAACAAATCTGCTTTGCTATTTTAAATATAGCTTTAGTAAACAGGACACTTACTGTACTGTTATCTAGATTAATAAAGTAGCAAGTTCTGGACAATCAGAGAGTTTGCCACTAAAAAAACCCTGTAGTGATCTGTACTATTGCCTGGTAGAGGTCAGACAGGCAAACGCTTCTGTTTCTTTGATTTTCTGCTTTAAGACTTCTCCATGAAGCAGCCCTTGGAGAAGCAGGGGCACACATAGCTGCTGGCCTGCGTCACTTCCCGCAGCATCCCACACCCCAGCGGTCCCTCTCAGGCAGGGGGAACCCAGAGAACCACCAGATTCAGGCACAGCTCTGCGCCGTCGGGGCTCTGGAAAAGCCCCTTCCTTGTAAATGTCTTCATCAGCGTCTGCCACATGGCCTTTTTTTTTCTTTCAGCAAGGAACAGCAATATCTTTCTGGTGTTTCTAGGTCAATTTACAAACTGGAGCAGGGGGATTCCCGTGCAGGGCGGGGCTGTGCTGCTGTGGGGACAGTCACGATGCTGGTCAGGCTGAAGAGCTCTTTAGTAATGCTAAATAAGTGGATGTTTTTTGGTTGTCTCTCCCCAAAAAATTCCAAACAGCTGCCATATGACCTGAGAAAATCACGGCCATCCTGATGTTTAGGGGTTTGTCCTGACAGTGACATAAAATGACCTTTGTTGACAGCTCCTCAAGAAGCTCTGTCCCACCTGTACAGAGGTCCAGCAGCAAAGTCATTGTGTGCCCTAAAAGGGGATCCCACAGAGCAATCCATGGTTGTAATACAGGGAAATAGAGACAATGGAGATAGCAAAACCATCCTAATGGAGATAGGAAACGAGGGGTGGGGCTGTGCCTGGACTGGAGCTTGGGAAGGCCAAAAGGGGATTGTGAAGGATTTCACGAGGCTGCAAAGAAAAGACTGATTTGCAGGCAGGTGACTTCCTATCGCAGCAACAGAAAAGATGCAAGAAAGCTCCTGTGGAGAGGAGCTTTAGTACATCAGGCACTCACTGAGGCAGTGGGGAAGCAAGGCCTTCAGGGCCTCAAGAAACTCTCAGAGTCCAGCAATAAAACAGGGGGACAGAGCACCGCTGAAGGAACGGCAGAACTCTTAGGCTATAGAGTGACCCTTTTATTATTATTATTATTCATTTTTTAGTAACTTCTACAAGATCCATTCCGTGGCCAGAGATCCAGTTATGCCAAAGCCCACACAAAGCCAGATCCAAGACTCTCCTGGTTTCCAAAAGCTTCCTGTGCGTGCCGAGAGGCAGCACACAGGGACGGGCAGGAGAGGGAGCTGAACAGCACAAGAGCTGCTCTTCACTGTTCCAAACTAAAATATCATTTCTTTGTAGGCCCTGCATTTCAGGGATACATTTTAAAGTTGGAGTCATGGAATAAAAAAGTGGATGATGTCTATAAATGATGATGAAGGGTTTCTCCCAGGTTTGAGGAGGTGAGAGAGCAATTCAATAATTTTCTGTAAACTAACCACTGCTAGTTCTTCAAGACCTGCAGCAGCACCAATTAACTGCTAACTCTTTCAAAAGCAGAATATATTCCAACTGATTTTGTCATGTGAAATACATTTTAATTGAAAAATCAATTGTAGCTGTGCAGGTCTCAAGATTGTCCTCAAATAAAATCACTGGAAGCATTTTTACAATCACAAATTATTTGTGAGCAGTGTGGACAACAGAACTTCACCCCTAAAATATGAAAACCCATCATCAAACCTATAAAATACTGCAGCAGAAGTTGCCTATGTTACCTGGTCCAAACCCTAGATTACTGGGGACATGACATTTTTCATGAAAACGTCTTTCACTGCACACCTAACATTTCACTCGAGTTGCAGACTGCGTCTGAGCTCCTTCACATCCATTTGACAGTATGTCAGCAGTGACAAAATTCTATAAAAGGATGGCAGCTTTGCATACAGCTCAAACTTATGCAGCACCAGCTTCCTGTGTGATCTCTGAAAGGCTGAAAATACTTTAGATGTGCAAAAAAAAAAAAAAAAAAAAAAAAAAAAAAAAGCCAGTTTTACAAAATCAAAGTGCTCATTTAACCTAAGTAAAACTAAGCAGGAAACAGAAGCTGCATAGGCACTACCTGGAGCAGATTGCTGTGCAATAGGCTGGCCCTCGTGTTTGCTGTGCAAGTTAAAGATGGAGCATCATTTTTGAAGCGCTGATTTCTTGTCCCTGTTTTAGTGGCTGATGGCGTCATTGCCTATGAGATGTGTCACCAAGCTGGTGAACATCCAGATTGCCTCACCTCATACCTCAGAGTACTGAGAATTAAAGCTAAAAAAGCAGTTTTAAAAAATCACTGTTGACTGAGGGTGCTGAATGCCAAGCAAATGGTATCAACTCTGTTACAATAAATTCAAGAGGTATCATACGCTTCCTCAGGTGCTTAAACAGCCGTTCCAATACTTATTCTGGACCAGCAGTCTCCCGAGGGGGAAAGAAAACTTGACTTTTTTTGTTGTTTTTGCCTGGTTCAGGCTTTACTCCCTGTTGTGATGACTGGCAGGCAGCCTGGTGTCTGGCTGGTACAGCAGACACCCAGTAGCAAAACTAATTCAGTGGTTAAATCAAGCCATAACAGGCGATGCAAACCTGACAGCACAGGCCTGGAAGAACAATTGTGGTTGATCAATGCCTGGTTGCAGAAGAAAATAATTTTTTGTTAATAAAAATGGCTAAAGCTCCAAAACTTCACAATTCACTGGGAAAAAAACCCTAGGAAAATAGAAGGTTATGTGATGATCATGGAATCATGGAATAATTTTGTTTGGAAGGGCCCTTAGAGATCATCAAGTTCCAATCTCTTGCCGTGGGCAGGGACACCTTCCACTAACCCATATTGCTCCAAGCTCCATCCAACCTCGCCTTGGATAGTGAAAAAATGATTTTTTCCCCCACATCTTTCACCAGAGAAATGGCATTTTTCATAATTTTAGAACATTTAAAAAGGAGAAAAAATATTCCTGTCTGCATGGCCAGTAATTCATATTCTTGCTCATAGCAATTGTTTGCTCAGAATGTTGATGTCCATTCAGCAGCCGTTATTTTTTTTGCTACGAGGGCTTTGAATATTTAATCCCAGCAAAAACGTTTCTGGAAGCACATTCTTATGTATGAAGAAGGGCATGCTTGTGGCCATGTAGCAGCTCCAACAGCTCACAGCCCGAGTGAACAGCAGCCTCTGATATCACCTGCTTGGGCTATAAATGCTCGTTGTGTAGGAGGAGCCTGAATGTAAATGTCAGTGAAAATATACAGTAATGGCTAAATTCGCACAACCCTCCCAACCACAACGTGCATTAAAAACATCCTGGTACCATCTTCCAAACCCTTTTACCCTGAGCTGACTTTTCCCCCAAACAATCCATTTCACTCACCGCGGTCTTCAAAGTGCAAGAGACATTTTAACAAAATGGTCACAGGTGGTAGGAAAGAGATCTTTAGAGGGTCTCCAGCAGTTTAATGTTGGCTCTACAGAAGGAACATATGTGCTGTGACTTGAGGTCTAAAACCCAGAACATTCATATTTTAGGAGAGAAAATGATCTTTCATTAAATCACTTAATATCAGAGCCCCTAAAGTTTTGATAACAGACACTTTACAAAGCAGCAGAGAATTTGGGATAGAACTCTCTGAACATTTACTTCCTAATAAACTTCATTTTGCCTTAAAATGAGGTTTGGATTTAGGAATATTCATAGCTAAGAAAATGACATATATTTTTTGGTTTTAACCTCATTGTTTTTCAAGCTTAGTTACTGCTATATTTCATTGTTAAAGAAAAAAAAATAGGATACTAAAGTTAACGAAAACTAATGGGTAAGAAAGTTCTATATAAATCCAAACTGGTCCTTTTCTCTCTCTTTCCCAGGTGTTTTTAGAGATCTTGCCATTCATTTTAAAAGCCAGCCTTGCCTAGGGCTATATTTAATAACTTAGAAAAGCCACTCCAACCCATTGTATAGCCATACTGTACTAAAAAAAGAGACAAAACCCCAGCATATGTTGATGCATTATGTAAAGACTTTCCTTGACAGGATTTAGTTACATGCAAGCTTGAAATGCAGTGTAAATGTATTTTCTGGAGTGCTAAAAGTACTACAATACCAAACTGCCAAAAAGGTGGTTTTACATCACACAATGAGGAACCTTAAAAGAAAAGAGAGTTGTGCACTCTGGGAGACAATATCTTGGTCTGTGAGCCCGCGATCAAGTCAGAGCTACAAAAATAGTCAATATTTTCACAGTGAAGGAAGAGTCTGGAGGGAATATATCAGTCCTTAGCACAAAGATGATGCTCCAGCCAGAGTTGCTTCTACCTCTACTAAAAGAGTTTCAGCTACCTGGTGATTAGTTTCTAATGCAGAAAGTCCCAAGCCCTGTAAAATCCCACACTGAGGATGAAAGCAGAAGAAAAATAAGATGTCCTGAAATATTTTCTCCTTCTGCTTCAGCCTTTGAGGAAAAACAGTCTCATTTCTACAGCATCAAAGTTCCCATTCACAAAAAATAAATAAATAAATAAACATAAGCAAGCAGTCACACAAGCTATTCACAGAAACGATGTGTCCCCATCAAATCTAGTGGAAATAAGAATTGCTGCAGTCATTTTTTGTCTCCTCCTAATAGAGGCTTTATCCTGCTCCTTCCCATGCTGCCATCCCAGAGTGCATCAGAACTGTCCAGGCACTGGAGCCAGGAAAAAGAAGGCAACAAATGCAAGAGAAAGTCAGTTGCAGGATGTCAAACTCCTCTGCAGACAGATGAATGTCCTCTCTTGTGTCCAGAACCTTCCAGGGAAGACTGTGCTGCCTGGAGTGGACTGGGAACAACAAAATAAATCAGTTTATCAAAGACTTGAAGCAGTTAGTTGAATTAATTAATTCAGTATGTCAGTTCCAATCGCTTCCTGTGATTTTATTTCCTCATGTAACACACAGATAATTCTAGTTTATGTGCATGACTCTACCCTATCGCCCTTTTCCCCAGCTCCCTCCTTGTGACAGGGAATTGCTGTATTCTTATAGGATCTGGGAGATGTCAGGAAATCAGGTTACTGGTGAATGGGGGTATCCAGACCCAAGGAAGGAAAAATGAAAAAGAAAAGAGAAGGAGGAAGGCATTTGCATTTTCAGTGCAACTCGTAGCCGCCAGGCTGAGTATTAGCTATGTTTGGCTGTTTGCACTTCTTGGAAATCTTAGTCACAGCAGCCACCTACAGAAAATAAGGATGTCCTTACCCAGAGCACTTCAGCACATCCGTAGAAATACAACGAATTTCAGCTCGCTCCAAGCAGACAAAAATAGCAAACCGATAGCCCTTATTCTATAGCTCTTGAGCTTGTTCCAGTTTTTCGGTTCCTTTTAGTTCTATAGTCTGTGGTCTCTTAAGTCGTTAGCTTCCTTTTCTCTTGTTTCTCAGGGCCATGCTCTCCTCTTTGCTCAGGTCCATGCCTGTAATATTGCTTTTTTGGGCCTCTTTTTATTTTATTAACCTGCCAAGATTATAATAGAGACTCTTCCAAAGCAGGTACACAGCGCTGTCATACCCCAATGCTGCAGTTGCCTCCGTAAGTTTTCATGGAAGAATCACCTTCAGGCTACAACAGAAGGAGCCTGGAGCCATGTTTTACAGCATCTCCACTCTTGCATGGTGTGTGTGTGTGGGGGGGGGTGTTTAGCAAAATTATTGCAATGCTAATTTCTCCTCAGCCAGAATTGGACCTTCTGAGCTGTGAGAAATGTTCATCCAAATCCATTATTTCCACAAGTCCGGGCAAGCTCTGCGACAGGACAAAGTGTATCATCAGCAGTTCCAAAGGAAAGTGGTATTTAGAGCTAGGTAATAATTTCAGGAGTATTTGGGATGTAGGAAAGAGCAAGAGAGTCTCTGCTGCAGCCTGTGTATGTTTATTAAGTCTTAATTAATTAAAAACCCTTCAGTCCACCTCCCCACCTGTGTTATCAATTCACCTTTATTCCAAGCTCCAGTTACCGTGACCCTCCTAATTCTTCTGAGCACAAAACCATTAAACATTAGGCCTGTTGGGAAAAATACTCTCCATGAGGCTTTTTAATCCTGGTTTATTCTTCCCTTGCAACAGGGTCTGCAAAACCAACTTGCACTCATTACTCATGTCTTCACAGAGCCAAGAGTTCTTTTTGATAACCTTTAACAGCGACAGTCGATGGAGGCACCAGCCCTTCTCCCCTTGTGCATAAGCTTGCAAATCTAAAATAGGGCTTTAATGAAAAAAAATTTAAATATTATAACTCCACAGTATCTGTCATTATGATATATGGAATGCAAAGCAGCTGTTCCTGACAGATTTGGCATATAACAGGGGTAAAGTAATTTTACACAAATCATTATGTTCATTATATTAAATTAATAGATTAAAATTAGTCAGCGATGTTTTGTAAGACCATCTTACCCACAGAGCCCTTTATCCTTATATTCTAAGAGGGTTTTTTTTTTCTCTCCTCAATATTCTGTGCAGAGAGGACATAAATGCCCTAATCACTTGGAGCATAAGCCCCTAAATTCACGGCTGTTGAGCCTTTTCCAATATAAGCATCTGAAGAAAAGATACTTAAGGGAAATAGAAAATGGCATCATTTTTTTCCTGATCTTTTGAAGAATGAGGTTTTTTTTCCCCATCCTACAGGAACAGATTCTGGACTAATTTTTCCTACCAAAGGCTTTAAAGTCTAAAATTCATCAAACATCTTGTCCTCAGAGACAATGTCATCCAAGTTCAAAGGATCTACAGCCCTGCAAAGCTGACGTCTTATTTCAGAGCTCACGCCTTTGTTTTCATCGAATGTTTGATTTCATCAAATTAAACCACTTCTTACACTCCCCATAAGTGTGGAAAAAAAAATTAAAGGCAGAACCAAACCTCTTGATTCTCTGGAGAGGAGCACACATATACATACACATGGATGTACATGTATATCATATACATTAATTTCGTGTGTTTTTCTGATTTTTTTCAGGATAGACTTATTTTATGTATCATCAGGTTTTTCCTACACTTTTGAAGAGACTTTGAATTGAAAATAGTAGCCTTTCAAGACATTTGTTTTAATGATCATCATTATAATTAAGAGCATGCTTTTCATAACTAAATATAAAAAGGATTTTTTTTCAAGTCAAGTCTGGGTCTGATTACTGATGGAGCAATTTCAAGATCTTTTGTTGAGAAGCATTTCAATACTCATTCAGAAAAATGTCAGGAGAACAGACTTCAACATAGAATTTTGGTGATTCATACTTATTCTGGTATTTTATCACTTCAGCTTTAATATCCAGTTAAAGAGAGAAAATTTGAATAAAATAAGAATACTAATGAAAATCAAGCAGTCATATGCTACATCATCTTCCACAGAATTTAGGATATTCCAGAAACTGACACATAGCTTTATCCTTCATCCATATCTGATACAGAGCAATGCAGAATCTTTCATTTAGTAGTTAAATTTAAAAAGTTGAGAGTAACTTCTATTCAAAATTCAGTGTACTTGTCACTGCTGTATTAGTGCAGAAGAAATTTATCTTTTCTAATCCAAGTTCTTTCAAAATCAAATGAAACTTAAATGTTATAAAGAGGTTTATACATTCATTAAATTAATCTGACAGTGAACTATAATGAAACTAGAAGTCAAACAAAAATATCAGGGAAATAGTTTAGAGGTGGACTTGGCAGCATCAGGTCTGTGGTTGCACTCAGTGACCTCCAAGTCTTTCCCAATATAAACGATTCTATGATTCTATAATAAGTGGGATTTTCACATCAGTTTAAAAGCAAGGAAAACCCCACACTTTCAGGGTCAGTTAAGAGAACTCAGAGGCAGGTGAACATGGACTTCCACTCACAATTCCTCTAAACGAGACCTTCACGGTTTTTCTCTTCAAGGAGGAGCAGTACAGAAAAGTCCAGAAGCATTCTTAGCAAGGAAGGTCCACACATTCACAGGTTACCCAGCTGCAAGGTGGTTTCTGCATACGAAGGTAAGAATTGGCAGCGTCTCTGGTCTCGTGGCCACAAAGGTTTAAATTCAATATCACACAAAACAGCATCTGAGCACTTCTCGCAAACTTTCAGCTCAGATGTTAAAACTGCTTCCATGTCCTGTCTGAAGAATGGATATTTCTGAATATTGCCTTTCACCTCTCAGGTGAAAATTAAAATGACACACTCACTAAGAAGAAACAGGGTGTTGCATGCTTAACATGCCTCAGTGAATAAAACAGAAAATACAGGCAAAAAAATTTACAAGCGTGTTTCTGTTGAGATTCATGAATGACACTGAGAAGCTCCCAGTTCTCAAAGCCTTGTGCTCGGGTACCAATGGGAACTTTGCAGATGTCCACTCCCAGGTGCCCTTGGAACAGCCACCCCACCTCAGGCTTTCAAAACTGAGGCACCAGGAACATCCTTGGAGCAGCAAAGTTGCAAGTTGAGCTCCAGAGGCTCGATTTGGCCCCTGCTGCCAAAATTATGTGGCAACCCCCCCCCCACTACACTTCATGAATATCTTCATATTTGTACCTTGCACAGGGACGATACAACTGTCACTCACTCTTATTTCAAACGAAGGGGTCTCGGTGCTGTTTGCCCCCACGCTCATTGCAGAAGCCTGTATAAATCTTCCCCCATGTGGGAATCATTTTGAACATATTGAATAATGATTTTTCTACGTCTCTGCCACTTTGATGTAGCCTCCGAGGAGAAAGAGCTATCCTGGATGTGCCACTTGGTCATGTTTTAACAATTTGAGGATAGCTTCAAAATTCTTCAATAAAATGTGAGGTAAAAAAGAAAAAAGAACACCAGAATTAAGTTCAGTTGATAAGAGGCCCCATCCCCCCCCCAAATTATAATGGAGCAACTTTTTGAACATATACTTTAAATTCACAATTCGTTTCTTATTTTTAAAGCTATATTTTATCATTTGATTAATTGCTTAAAACTGTACACAAAGATAAAGGGAACTTTGAAATTCATACCTTGGAGTATTAACATGTACTCAGGACTAGATGTAAATGTCAGAGAGAAAAAAGATCTAATGAACTCTTTATTGGTGAAATACAGTATTGCAGCTGCCCAGAATTTTAAAAGGTTTGTAGCCAGCTGCAAAGCCAAATAACTACAGAAGTTTACTTACAGCAGGACTCTCATTCAGCATTTCCAATCTCTTCTTCCAGGATTCTTTTAACATTAATAAAATGTCCACAGAAAAAATAATAAAAAGAGAAAAAGTGCAACCGCAGAAGAAATTTTCTGTCTAGAAAATTACACTACCATAAGTTTTCCTTTTCCCTGATGTCTTCTCTGCCATAATAATGGTTTCAGGATTTAAATCCTTTGCTGCTATTGTGACTTCAAAGCCTTAAAACTGCAATTGAATGAAGTAGTTCATCTGTCATTATTCAAATATGAAGCAATTATGATGAAATAAAGATAGAATTCCATTGAGAAATACCCCAATCAATTCTCACTTATATTTAACTAGAAACATAAAACGATGCTTAGAAGAGTAAGTTTAGGTAATAAAAACTCGGGATATAAAAAGTATGAATTACTGATCTATAACTTACTCATTTCTGAATAAGCTGTCTAAATATATTTCACAAATATTGACAAAAGTTTAAGCTTACCATGCAGAACTGTCTCTCAGCTGGTCTCAGAGAGTGAATAGCTTTTCAGAAATATATTTGCACCAGTTTGAGTGCCCAGAGGTTGGGATGAGAACCTGCAGAGGTTTTTTGGGGTCTCTGGGCAGGTCAGCTCCGTCCGAAGCGTGTTTTACAGGTGGGTATAGGAAATAACACACCTACCTCAGCCATGTCTTCATTGTAGCAGTGGACACAGCACTGCTGGGTGAGTGGCTGGACTCGAAGATCTTGGAGGTTTTTTATAACCTCAGCGATTCTGTGACTCAGGGAAAGGTATTAAAATAAAATATTGATGTTGCTGCTTTGATGCTGACACACCCTGTCAGGTCCCTCTGTGGATTTAGCCCAAAATGCCTATTTTCACCTTTGTGACCCCAACCAAAGCCCATCCCTTCCACAGGGGCTAGAATTTCACAGGGAATTCCCACCTGTACCCAGTCCTGTTTGGGAGTATCTGACACAGGTTAAAAGGTTAATTATTTTGTTTTAGTATCTTCCACCCTTTCTTGCATCTTTCTTGCTTAATCTAGAATAATTTGCTGGTAAAATGAAATCAAGGTGGGTTCTGTAGCTGTCAGACGAGGACATCCAATGTTTGGGGGGGTTTAAGCTCTTCAGATGGGCTACATCCTTCCTCTTCTCAGTCACACCACAAACTCAGATGAAAAAATTACTATGTCATGCCTTTTTCTTCACTCACAGTATATTGTTCTTTTGGAAACCAAAGGCATCCTTTTCTGCTTTGCCTTCTCTCTGGGGTTCCCGGGGCAAAACAGGGTTAAAAATGCACAGAGGGATCCTACAGTATTTTTTCCTCATCTTTTCAGCAGTTGCAGTGAGCTTAAGAGTTCTGTACATTTTTAAATTTTGTTGTGCTGGGAAAGATCACACACAACTAGGGATCTACATATTTACATTTACCTTTATGTTGTAGGCATTTTCTCACTCTACCTTGTTCTGTCATCAACAGATCCTCATGTTCAATTTGAAAAATGTAATTTCTTCAGACAATCCAAGAATGAAATGTTATCACAATTAGAAAGCAGTGGTACTTAATACTGAATTTTAAATCAGAGATGTAGCTAGCAAGAGGCATTCAGGGTATATACAATTAATTATTTCACACATAATTATTCCTGATATTAGTCTAACTATGACAACTTAAAGCATTTGAAAAAAACAGACTGTAATATTCTTCTTTTTTTTTTCCACAGAAGCTCTTTCCCTTGATATTCTTTTGCTAAATAATATGTAAAATACTGACACCTAATGTTAACTTCCAGTATTATTCATTTTGCAAAACTTTTACTTCAAGCAGGGAAAGATTATGTGAAACTGGTGCTTATGCTGCAATTTTGTTTCAGTAAAATGAGTAAACTGCAATATAGTTTAAAAACTATATTAAAAAACTTCCCTCACTTTTTGGAAACAATTTTGTGAATTTATATATATACACCTATAAATGCAAGGAGCTTTCAGGTTTATCATCACAGCTCACAGGTAAAATGAGTGAGTAACTCAAAAAAGGTTGAAATAAGTGAGTTTTGATGCACTGAATTTAATCAAATCCACAAAATGGAACACAAATAATTATTTGTAGAGTCAGTAATTGTACCTGCAGATTGAAATGATATTAGAAGACAAAATGCTATCAAGTATTTATTGTTAATCTGTTAGTCTTTGAAACCTGAACTGCATATATTTAGTACTTTACCTACCATGTGGCTCGCCTTCCTCAACCAGAGATAAAAATTTTGTTTACACAGTTTGTGAAATAAAAGCAGATCTCAAACTTCACAAAAATCACTGTTTATCTCCCCATAACTGCAAAGACAGCTCATCTAAACCTGAGGTCTAGATGCTATATGGAAAGAGATTTTGGGGTTCTTACTTCTCTGGGGTTTGTCACAAGAAGGTCCAGCTGCTATCAGAATAAGATATTTTATAATACGACCT
This sequence comes from Oriolus oriolus, assembly GCA_013400235.1. Taxonomy (NCBI): domain Eukaryota; kingdom Metazoa; phylum Chordata; class Aves; order Passeriformes; family Corvidae; genus Oriolus; species Oriolus oriolus. The sequence continues at coordinate 1,050,186 of VXBT01000774.1, read as the reverse complement.
AGATCCAGATCTGGATTTGCATTAAGCCTGCCTAACTTTACAGGGAAGGCATGAGGGACTGTTGGCACTTGTACACAAGCACTGCAGAGGCACTGACACCGAGTCAAACCCCTTTTCAACACTCTGGACCTGCACATTTTATATTCAGTGCTTTTTCATCAACTGTCACTGTATGGAAAACCGTCCTTTTCTAAGATCCTGTCGCTTGACAGATAAAGTAGCTGAGCTGCAGGTGCAAGGATAAAAATAAACCCACAAAAATACAGATACCTGGTCTGCAACGCAACGATCCAGTCTCAGCTGAACTGAGGGGAGGTGACGTCAGTGTAATCAAAACCTCTTGAGTGAGACAGAGCTTTCCAACTGATTAACACTCCTGTGCTATTCTTTATAACAATATTCTGGTTAAGGAAGCTCTTCTTACTCTTCACAAAGGCTAAAAATACCAACAAATGCTGTACTTGCAGTTCTTTCAGCTTTCCCCTGCACACTGCAACCAACAAAATAGGTGTTACTGCAGCAAGGATTTTAAAACCACCCATCTTTGGGGAATTTTAGAGAACAGGTAGGTCTGTGAAGGCCCTTGGGTTTCCTTGTGCAGCAGGAGACGCTCTAAGGGTGTGACAATTTCAGCCAGTAAAAGTGACTCTGAGCAAAACTGGAGTAGACCTCACTCCCCTCCAAATCCTTCCTCACCCCTGAAGCAGAACAAAAAGTATCATGGAATCAGAGTTGTTTGAGCTGGAAGGGACCTTTCAGGGCTCATCTAGTCCAAATCCTGTGCCATGGCAGGGGCACCTAGAGCAGGTTGCTCAGAGCCCCATCCAACCTGGCCTTAAATGTTTCCAGGGGTGCATCCACCACCTCTCTGATCAACTTGTTCCAGTGTTTCACCACCTCCACTGTAAAAAACTGCTTTCTTATATCTAACCTAAACCCACCCTCCTTCAGTTAAAAACCATGCCCCCTTGTCCTATCACATCAGTTTGTCCCTGGATTTATTATAAGCTCCCTTCACATATTGAAAGCACTACTGGATGCAATTTTCACACCAAAAATCAGACACATTGAACATCATCAGAGAGGAAGTTTCAGCTGATTCTTGGAAAACGCTGTGTGAATAGCTACAGACATTAGGGCTTAATTGCCAATTATGCCTAGGTGTTACTTATGCCTTAAAACAACTTTGGATAAAGAGTTGGTGAAATGTAAGCAGTTTTTCTACATTGCTCTTGCCCGCCTGGTGCAAATCGCTGTAACAATTCAGGCCACACGGTGAGTTAACAATGAGATATTTTGCTGCTGCTTAAAGAGCTCAGGGTTCATTTTGCCTAATCCGAACTAAGCCTCACTAAAGCTGCAGGGAGTGCTCGTACAGCCCTTCACCCCTTCACGCTGCCTTACACAGGCCTACAGCTGTTCTCAGCTTTCTCCAGCTCCTCCTCTCCAGCATGACTACCCAGAAAGCTAAAATGGGTTTTTTTTGGCCAACTGTGTCACCACAAAGAAGGTATCTACAATGTAAATTCATTCTTCGGTTAAACCAGAATTTCAAAATATCGGGCTCTTTGAAAAACTTGGTGTGCAGCCGTCAGGAGTTTGGAAACAATAAATTGTTCAACTTTTATTTTTCAAGTGTACCCTGTACTTCAAATAGAATTACTAAATTAAAAATGTAAATTGGACTGTATCTTTTAACAGTTGGTGATTTGTCTATTTTCCCCATTTTATTATGCATAATTTGTATAATAAAGAAGGGATTTTTTTCCCATCCCTGTTCTAGTTGATAGCAATTCTTCCATGCTTCTCAAAGCTAATGTAATAAAACTACATAAAATGTTTAAGAAAAGCCCCATTAAAATATACAAAGCATACTAATTCATGAAGTCAAAGTCAAAGCAGAGTGGAAATATGAGCTTTAATAAAACTATGTCTGTTGTAAATAACTATTCAAGCACAGTCATTTTTTTGCAAATTGCATGGGATATAGCTCGGTCTACTCGAAGCAAAGAATTGCTCAGCAGGATAAATGCATCTTAGTCAGAAACAGATTAAAAGATACAGCTGAGCCATCAATAAGAGCCAGATAGCACGGTATTATTTGCTGTTTGTTTTGAAGATGTAATTGCAGATCCCAGGATTTCAATAAATCTGTGCACATCACGGAAAGAATTGTAGAGAGGAACCGGGGCAACACGAAGAGCGTGTGGTTCTCGTAGGTCACACTGCAAAACAGAGAGGGAACGTTCAGTAAATTCAGGTCACTTCATGTTTATCTGTCAGGCTGTATTTTTAAATGCCACAACTTGTCTTCAAGGAAGAATGACTGGGCTGGCAAGGAGGCACGTGTAAAAGCTTTGGGATCCTCAAGGAACTACAGTGAGGGGCATGACTGTGAAGAACTCAGTAAGAAGAGTAGTGTTTTGCCTAAAAAAAGATGCAAAGCTCAGGACTGGCAGGACTCTAGCAGTGCCATTGAAGGCTTCAAACCAGCCATGTAGCCCCAAAATTCACCTTAGTGCCTGTAGCAACTCAGAGTTGAAAAGGGACACAGCTGATAAAAAAAAAAAACAAAACACAAAAGACCCCATTCCAGCATGTGAGAGTGTCTTGTTCTAAAGGTACAAGTAATGGCACAGACACTGCAGTATTTTTCTTCCCCTCTCTGTGATTTTGAACATTTTCCTGAATATAATAATCTCTCATAGTTGAAAAATATCACTGCATTGCAAAGACAAGCCAACAGCGCGAGGCCCCGTGGCCTCTTAAAAGCAGGAGTTCCTGGAATTCCCTGGCAGTACCAAAGCAGCAGCACACGTAACTGAAAGAGGTGTCCTTTGGGGAGGCAAGTCACCAGCAGAAATAAAACTGATATCTCCTTTATATGGCATTATGCTATCAGCCTCACCTCGCAGCACATCTAAATCACCCGATGTACGGCCCTCAATTTCGCATTTATTCTTTTGGAGCCGTGCTCGACGGTGGCTGTGCCATTAGATGGAAGTGCTGCTCAGTGGCTTCTTTTCCTGAGTGCCAAAACACATCTCTAAGGAAATGGCAGCTTTTCCATTCCTTCATCTCGATGCCTCACAAAGCTTTTGGCCGTTTGTGGATCAAGAAGGCGCCTGATGTAGGTTCAGAGCTCCTTGTCATGCATCTGTAGGTGTGCCTCCCATCCCAATGCACCCATGATACAGCTCTAACCTCAGCAGTGACTCCAGAGCTACTGGAAATAAGCCAACACTTAAAGGGCAATGTGGAGTCTAACAAATAATTTATAAAATAACTCTATGTATTTGATTGTTTGCACAGGTAAAAATTGAAGATTTAAGAAACTGTCACCAGTCCTCGTGGGTTTTTGCCTTATATGAGACTATATTTGAATAAAAGTAAATGAATACTTTTTTATTTGTTAAGAAAATGAAGTTTGATTTACTCACAGCTACTCCTCTCTTCTCCAGCTCTTTAAACACAGATTTGATTGGAAGGGAAAATGACAGAGTGAGTTGGCATCCTCTGTCCTCAATCCGAGATGGTGTGATTATTCTTACAAAGGGCTTCTCTGGATTTGTTTTATCCTCACTGTAGTAATGCTTTATCAGGTATTCCAAGTAGCCAGTGAGCAGAACAGATTTCCTCCTCAATGCTTTCATTGTAGTTTGACTAAAAACCTGCAATGATTTGAAATCATTAGAATGAGAACGCGCCGCTGTAGAAAATGAAAAGGAAATAAAGATTTCCCTATACATTATCACTGGAATCAAGCTGTTATACCAGAGAGACATTTTACATAAACATGGCAGGACTGGGACTTTGAAAACACAGAATGATGTTGTGCTTCAGATAATGACAGGTATTTGTGCCTACTGTCTAAAAGTTTCACCATCTCTGTCTGCATAAATGAACTTGCACACAAAGCCGATTCGCTGAGAGAGCACTCCTCTGCGTGTCTGAAAATGATCCATAAACCCTCTACAGATGCACCAGTGCTGCATGAAACTCAAAATCACATGAAAGTTTTCCCTTGCACGTTTCTCTAGTACTCACCTTCTCCCTGAAAGGAGGATGTAGCCAAGTGGGTTTTGGTCTCTCCTCCCAGATAACAAGTGATAGGAAAAGAGGGAACAGCCTCAAGTGGCACCAGGAGAGGCTTAGTTTGGATATTAGGAAGAATTTCTTAACTAAAAGGGTGGTCAAGCATTGGAATAAGCTGTCCCTGCCTGGAAGTGTTCAAAAAACATGAAGATGTGGCACTTGAGGGCATGGTTTAGTGGTGGGCCTGGCAGTGCTGGGTTAATGGTTGGACACAATGATCTCAGAGGTCTTTCCCAAACTAAATGATTCTCCTAACAAAATCCAAGGGCCAAGACTGAAACATCATGACTGGTGTACAAATCCTCGACTTTGAAAGCACAAAACGTGTACTAACATATCGACTTTACAGCTTTAAGGCCTGCCCAGGCTCTCTCTCTCCTAGTCCGCATGAAGAAAAAAAAAATATTCACTGAATTCTTTTTCAATAGCTCCGTGCTCTTGCACATCTACAAGAACTGGTGAGCTTCAGACACTCAAAATATCGTGAGAGGTGCAAAACTGAGTGCTTGAAAACAGCAGTGCTGTTTGGCCACACAAGATCAGTGTGGTGGAGGAGTTTGGGAGCAGAAGGTGAGACAGCTTCTGCTTTTGCTCTGGAAAGGCTCCGTTCCAGGGAATGATGGAATATGCAACCCCAGAAACAATTTACCTCTGCCTTCCTCAAACCCTGCCTTTCCTTCTTCCCATGGAATTGGCTGCAGGGGAAAATGACAAGATACAGACATGTGAGTGCCCAACAGCCACTTCAAATCACACCCTGGCAGGTCAGTGCTTGTGGACAGTTATCCCTCCACCCACTGCAGCTGCAAATCAGAGGCAAGGCACTGCCCCGGATGAAAATCCATGATCTTCACTCTCAAGAAATCACTGTTTAACACTAGAGAAGTAACAATTTTAAGACTACTAATATCATAACCTGGAAAAGCGTAAAGAGGTACCTGAGAAATCCTACTCAAAATACAACAGTCTGGTTTCCAGCAGCATTTGGGAATCATTCTTTTGTAGAACATCCCAGCTCTCACTCCCTGATGCTCTCACAGCCACTAGATGCTGCACAAAACCAAGAACCCCTGCATTTGTGTTTGAGACATGAAATATGGATGCTATGAGACAGACTTTGCAAGGGAATGAGCATGACAGGGACCAGAGCCACCAGCAGTCAGCAGCTGCACAGGTCAGCAAGAATCCTGAGGTGCTTCCCTCTCTACCCAGGCAGGCAGAGCACACACAGGACTGCTCAGTGCATTACTAGAGGGAAAACAGAGACCTGCCTCCTCTTCTTCCAGGATTTGCAGGAGTATGAGGAATGGATCTCCTCAGGCTGCATGCAAAAATCTGTTTCCACAGGCTTTGTGCAAGGAATATTTGGTCTCCTGGGTGAAATTTTTTGAAAAAGGTCTTTAAAATGTGTCTGCAGAGCGCTCCCCTTTTTTCCATAAAAGGCAGCAGCCAGTGCCATAACAGTCACTTTAAGCATTATTGAGGAATAACATCCATTAACACTTGCAGTTTTCATTGTTTCCATTGGAAACACTGCCTTCTGCTTAATGTGTCCCAGTGAAGGTGGCATGCAATTTCACTAGCCATCTCTTGCCAGACATGAAAACTATTTTGTTTCCCACTGTATTAGAGCAATTAGCACTGGGAAATCCTGGCTGTGCCAAAAGGTAATGTGGGCAGGGAAAGGGGAGGCGATGGAAACTGCTCAGCCCTCATTGTTCGAGGCTCCCTGCAGTGGGCTAAATGACACCAGCCCACACAAACCCGAGCACTGACAATCTGGGTCATAGCAGAATAGCTTTCAGCTTATCTCCAAGGTCACATAAAGTTTAAAACAATATATTGGATGTTTAAGGGCTGAAAAAATAAATTGGCAGGCGGAACAAGAAGCATGGCTGTGCCCTTTGCAGTCCTTCAGTGTTGCATGTAGGATGGAGAGAGCATAACTGGCAATTTTCTGACTTTGTTTGCTTAAGATGCTGTTTTTTCAGTAAATACAGAAGAGGGATGTGGACACTGCTCTTTGTTCCAGCATCAGCTCAGCCATTCCACCAGAATTAATGGAATGCTAAGCAGAAATAAATTTCTGCCATTTATGCTGGCAGCAAAACCTTGCTACCCAAGGCTGCTTTGAAAATCAGCTTAAGGATGATTTTGTAGTAGAATATGTTGCATATAGCAGGCAAATCTGAGTAACACCACCCTTCTGAGCCACAGAGAGCCAGAGTCCGATTTCAGGGGTGAACCATCCTTAAGAGAAATGCTGGAACATCTTGATGTGAAACACAGGTGTTTGGGGAACAGCTCCATGCCCTCAAACAGGGATGGGCTGTGCTCTCCAGAGCGGGTCAGAGGCTTTCAGCACATGGATCACACCTTCAGAGAAAAGGAGAGATTAGCTCTGTGTGGCAGGACTGCCCTTCCCACAGCCACAGTGTCAGTGATTCATATAGAGATAGGTCAGAGATGGGGCTCTGCTCCTTTGACCACCAGAAAACTAATGATTCTATGAGAAAAAAAAGGCTGGAGCTATGCCAAACTCATGAATTCCACTTTTAGGAAACATTTGCAGAGAACTTCTGTCTCTTTTGTTTGTAACCAAAGGGAAAACAGGTTCCCTGAGCCACTGGATCAGTTGGTCCAGGACACCCAGGACACATAATTTTCTTTCACAAAGGATATCAGTCTGCTTTGCTCACGGAATATATGAAGCAGCAGCTCTGGATGCAGCTTTTCAGACCTAGGTGATTCCTTGGTAGGAAGATGCTGAGCAGAATCCTCCCCACGAGCAGCACTGAGACAAATCACTGGTGGACTTGGTGATCTGAGACATCTCTTCCAGATTTAATTATTCTGTGATTCTGAGCCCTGAATATTTCCATGGGATAAAGGTGCTGTTTGTACTGAGACCCTAAAAGCAGGGACAAATGCAGAGTTCAGGTTTGGAGGTGCAAACCTCAAATACTCTGCGTCCTCCAGCAGACTTTGTGAGAGATATGAGGAGGTGAGTATATTCATTAAAGCCCTTGGTCTCTCGGGGCTGTGAGGTTATTTTGTTTGCTTTTCATTACTTCTCCCCTTCAATTTTCAAATATTTCACAGATTTCTTTAAGGGAGACAGCAATAATACACGTAGCATTCATTAAACATTTTTATACTCTTAAATTCAGGCTCAAAGTAAAGCAATTACTTACCTCTAAACTGGCATGCAGAGCACAGACCAGTAAAATTGGAGGATTTGATAACCGGAATCCATTAATTCCTTCACTTAGTTGTAATTCTGGAAAATGAATAACTTATATTAGTGTTTTTGATTTCTTCATTTTAATGGATTGGACCTTATCTTGAAGTCTGTCCTCACGCAGTAAAATATTTCCCTAATGTGGCCCGTAGGAATGGGTCATTAAAAGGAAATAGTAATATCTATTCCCAGCTAATACTTTCAACTTCGAGAGAAGCCCAATTTTATCCAGCAGAAGACCTCATTAGCAGCTTCATGGGAACCAGAGAACTGCAATTAATTTGTTTAAATGGTGTGTGTTAAAACCACCTTTACACTTGAATCTCTTTTAAGGCTGGCACGAGGCTGAGAAATTCCAAGTCAGCAGAGGCACGCTCACGCGGAGCAAGGAATCGCGTTCCTTAACTTTATTGAGCTGACGAGACACATGGGGGGCTGCATATGCAGCTAAGTGTAGCTGCAGGCCACGCAGAGGAGCTGCCCAGACTTTGGGCTGTGAAATCTCACAAAATCTATTTAATAAATCTACAAAGGCTCGCTGTAAGTTCTGTGTCACCCTTCATATTTCACGCTCCAGCACCAGAGCAGGAGAATGAGGCGGAGGAAGCGCTTTTCACGCACAGCAGACTGGCTCGTTTCATAATGCCCAACTTCTCCCCTGTAAACTGCTCGTGGAAATGAATAAACAACGTTTTTCTTCTTCTAGCAGTATTTCAAGGCAATTTGTGTCTCCTGCTGGCTTTCCATAGTGCCACTCTCTTGCATTTGGTCCGAAAACAAAGAGCAGACTGAGGCTATTAGAGAGGTGCTCTCCAGCCAAAGCCACATCAACAGGCGCCGCCACAGAAAATTAAAAATATATTAGAAACAAAACAGCCGATCAAACCAAAAAGCTCCTTTCTCATCCTGATCCCTCAGGGTATTCTCTCTGCCATAGTTTAAGCTGGAGCGGAACATTCTAGCTGTCAGATTTGGACAGTCAGTCCTCATTTTGTGTTGGGACAATAAACACTTCACTATCTCAGAGCAGGTTTGGTTTTGTCTTACAACCCATCCTTCCCTCATGCGGGAAATTTGGAGATGCTGAAGCATTAGTGGGATTTCATTACTTATGTCAGGTTGCCTTACCTTTATTTATATAATTTCTCATTAATTCCAGTGGAACTAATCCTGAAGAAAGATATCACCCCAGTGAATGATAGCAGATCCTCGCTCCTCTGAGACCTATGAATTTAATTCACTGAGATACTTTGAAAGTTTCATCCATATTCTACATCTGCATTTTGAAGGTATTTCAGCAAAATGTCTAGGAGCAGACAGCCAAACCCTTATGCCCACACGTAAATTTATTCCAACATTTATTTTGTTAACTCCACTGCATTACATATTTGGGATGAGTTTAGCCTAATGCCTTTAACACAAATGAGGAAATGCCAAGTTCTGTCCTTTCTCCTCAAACTGGTACAAAAGTGAAGCTGGTTATATATAAGTAAATCAAACAAGGTAAAATTGAGTGTATAAATACATACTGTTTTCCATGAGGAATCGTGTTTTGAAGTCATGGCCCCACCAGCCGATTAGCCTAAGATTTTTTAAAGAAAATAAATTAATAGTAATCTTAATATCTTTTAATTTAGCTTTGAGTATTAAGGATTATATAAAATTAAGCAATATATATGTTTCTAATAATACATTTTATTCCCAGCAATGACATAAAAATGCAATAAATTCTATAAAGAGTTAGCACTAAAAACATTACTATTTGAGAATTTCTCTTTTACTGCAAATGATAAAACACACCACATCTTTCAATTAACTATTGATTTGAACAATATCCATTTTCTTTGAATTCACTTCACAAAACAAAAAATAGTACAGAAATATTTCCACTGTTTGGTTCCAAAGCATTAAATTCAAACCATTCTCCCCCTGCTCTTAAACTTAGTTTAATGAATATTGAAAGCTAAAAGGAGTTATAAAATCTGCCTTAGTTTCACCAAGAAAAAGACTTTTTGATGAACAGCAGGCAGACAACAGGACCTTGGAAAGAGAATTGTGTGGGCATTGCCTTGTCCTTACTGTGAGACCAGTGTGAATTCTGCATACACTTTTATTCTCCTGAACTAAATTTATTCTTCAAAAACCTTTCCTTAAAATAAAACCCAAACCAGTTTAATGCAATATTCCTTTTTTTAAGATCGTCTCCAGAAAAAGAACTCCATACGATTATTTTAAAAATAACATGTCTGAGCTTGGACTTTAAAATGACCCTGCATTATTAACACATATTTAATGGAAAATATGCCCAAGGACATTGCTATAAACAGTTTTCTAAAGCAGCTGGATGCACTGGATCACCTACTGCCAGGGCACTGCAGATAAAACCAATATGGCAAAATCAAGGAGCCTTTCCTCACCTCCCTTGGGTTCCCCACTTCTTAACTCAGCCCACAGTGACATCAGTGATTAATAACGCCAGTCTTGCTTGAAATTCTCCCTGTATCTATGCTATCTCATACCAAAAAATCCCTCCTGAATTTCTCAGCTCTGCAGGACTGGTCATATTGGACATCATTTCTCAGTTTTCCCTGTGCCAGACAGCAAAGTTGTCAGGAGGGAAGCCTGGCAAAACTTGTAACCATAAAAAATCTCCACATAAAAGTCACAGTAGATCAGCCTGCCTGGAAGCACACGGGGAAAAGAAAGTCACAGCCCCTCTCTGAAGCAGGAGCATTTTGCAGTTTGCCTAAAAGAGCTGAGCTCTGCAGAATTAAGGCCACTTTTGAGTTAGAAACTTGTTATATGAATGCTGCAGAGTGTAAAATGGAGTAGTTCGTATTTCTGTATAACAACACAGGTTTTATGTTTACTTCTGTGAGCTGCATCTAAACAGAGGGTCTACAGAAAAAGCATGTTTTGTTCTTTATTGCTGCATGATGTTTTTATTATTCTAAGACCCATGAAAATTAATAGTGCAATATACATCCATTTTAAATGGGATATTGCATTGCCAGAATGAATACACCCCAAATAAAGTACAACAGAGCCTCTGCAAGAGTGACTCCGTTGCTGACGCTTCGAATCATAAAAGGTATTTCAGTTATTTTATAGGAACTCTATAATATGTTGACAATATTGTACTGTAAACCCTGAATGTTGTATGTTCCTGCAACAATCTACTGATATCAATGGCACACACATTCTATGAATTTCAAAAGTTTTAAGCAGAAAAAATCCATGGGAAATAAAACATCTGGGCTAGTAGTCTGTGAGAATAAGAAAACAATACTATGTTCCACTTGGACCACACCCAAAAATCAAAGAAAACACAGATCAATCAGACCCTTACGGAGATCAGGGCTGATGAAAAGCTCTCTGGTTGCACTCTGAATGCTCAAAACTCGCTAATTCTGAAGTTGGCTTCAACCCAGATCTCAGCTGCAGCACCACGGAGGCAACTTGGAAAGTGAAATTTCAAAACTTTTCCAAAATGACAGAATGAAGAAGTTTTTTTTAAAGACAGTTTTAGATGTCTTGCCCTTTCCTACCATAATCTGACAATTTGCTTTTCCTCTTTTTTATTTTTTCTCTTTTGGCTGTTCTAGAACTTCAGAGGTGTCACTGCAGGATGTGCACTTTGAGGCAGCTCTAGTCCTACACTCTCATTGATCTAATGGTCCATATGGATGTCACGTTATTTGACATTTAAGTTGACAGGCTTCAAAGCATGGAAATTAACAAAATCTTCACAAATTACAGCAATTTGCTGTTTACAATTTTCTGTGAAAATTTTGAAATGAAGGTTGCCACCGCTATGCCAAATTTCAACCTGTTGTGATGGGAAAGAGCTAAGGTGTTAAACCCCAAACATAACGCTTTATAAATGCTCACTAAAAATAATAGGCAATAAAACTGCACATTAACTTAGTGCAGTAAAATTTCTTATTAAAGAGTTGTTACTCTGCATGCAAAGTGAGCATTTTGAACTGCAGTCACCATTTCAGCTCTTCCTGCTTCAAAAACAAAGGCACCAAGGTCTAAATGGATTCTGAATGCCAAACCATAACTTTTGGCAAAATACATGAAGTGGAATGCTCTGAAAAACCATATATGATGTGCTTGTGATCAAAAACACCTTAAATATGCTAGCAATGGGCCTGTTAAGTTTCATGCTTTCCACAGCAGATAAAACCCATTGTGGGAAGCGTGTTAAAAATCAGCGTCTAAGGAGTTAAAGGTCTAACTTAGCAAATATTCCACTATAAATTTAAAAATGCAAATTTATCCCAACTAAGCCCTTGTTTCAACACATCACTAATCAAAATTGTTATGTCAGTGATGGACAGCTTGTGGTTGCAGCATCCTGCTGCCTGCCCCAGGTACCCCCAGCAGCCTCCCAAGGCTGCTCAGCGGACGTGCTCCTGGAACAGCTCCACAGAGAACATCTCTCCATCCTGGAGCAAAAGCATATATGAAATCCATTGCAAAATCATGCCAAAAAGGAGAGTAAATTAGTGCCGAACTAGCTGTGCCTTTTTCTGCAAGGTGAGCATGTTCTTACAAGCCCACTTCTGTTAGAAAATCACTTTTAAAATAGAATGTTCCATTCTATGCCTCAAATAAAACCATCGCCATCATAGAATGGTTTGGGTTGGAAGGGACCTTGAAGAGAATCTCTTTCCAACCCCTGCCATGGGCAGGGACACCTTCCACTGGACCAGGCTGCTGGAGGACCCATCCAACCTTGTCTATGTCCTCACAGTCTGATAACTGTGAGACTTTCCCAGGGAATTCTGCAGCTTCCAGTCTTTGCACAGAATTTTTACAAGTGCCACATAAAATTTAAAGCAAACTGTTACTAGCTCGGCTTCATGAAGCAAGTACGATTGTAATGAAATATTGCTGAAAGCTTTTCAAATTTCTTACTTTTTTTTACCCTAAAACGTTCTCTTGTTTTACAAATGAAGGTTTTCTGGGCTGGAAAATGACCGCAGAAAGGAACGGTATCCTCTTATTTAGTCATACTCTCTTTAAGGACGTTTACACCAGGGAACAATTCCTTCAATAAGTACTTTTATTTAGCTCATTTTCCTCCTTCATATCTGTCTGCATTAGACTGAAGCCCTGGTTGTTCATAACTTGAGTCATCTCGTTTGTAGTTGCACTAATGATGCAGGAGTGCAGGCCATAATGATTGTGATGAATGTGCAGTGTAAACATCAAAGAAGATCCAGCTAAAGAACACAGAAAAAACACAAAAAAAAATTCCTCTGACCTTTGCTTCGGCGTTACAGATGATCATGCTACTCATTTATAATTTACAGCCTGGAGCAACACGGGTCTCATTTCCCTTCTCAGCAAGAAAGAAAGGCAGAAACTCTTGAGCAGTGGTACAGGGAAATACCATTAATGTGGCCCAGCTTTTGCAGTCCAGGGCAATGTGCTGGAAGTGTCCTGTCATTATGTTGTGTGAGATAATCATTTCACATCCAGGCCAAGGCAAGTTGAAAAGCTACAGGAATACAGTGTGAAATTCATAATACTTGATTTTACATCTTCCAGCCTCCCTGGGCACGGAGTAGTTTGTCTCCTCTCCCTTATCAGGTCACAAAGCGAGCTGGAAATTTCATAGTCATTATTTAGATTATATTAGGAGCATATACCAGCAAAGCATGCTATGTTTATGAAAGGATGGATTAAGCCAAACCATAAACAGGCAGTTTCGGGGCAGGCTGTGTCTGCAAAGCAGCTGATGTAACTGCTGGGTGGCAGCTAAGCTCTTCATTCACACATTGCTTTAATTTTGCAAAAGCATCCAGGTGTTGGCAAAGATTTGTTTGATTTTTTCATGCTGCTGTTCCAGCCATGAGAAAGAATCAGCTCTGAGGAGTTAATGAGACTTGTCACTGCCCCCAAAGTTCATTACACAGAGCTGGGCAGATCTTATGCTATGTCTGCAAAGGCAGCCTCGTGCAGGGAAAACAATGAAAGGGCCAAAAATAATGATTAAGTTCAGTTTCTTGCAGTCCTATACGTCCACTGAAGAGCACATCTATGTCTGAGGACACCTTAAAGAGCTAAGACAGGCTAGCAAGAGGCACAAGTGCAGTGTGACACAAGTTTAGAGGACAGAGGTTAATTGTGACTCAAATACCACTCTCTTGGCAGGAATCGTGTGACAAAAACACTCATGAGGTCTTAGAAATTAATCTGCAAAAGAACAGAAAAGCTAGGAACAATCCACATCTGACCACGTTTAACCAGCATCCTTCTGCCTAGGAGAACGTGGTGGTACCACATCACTGGTGCCACATCCAAAGTCCAGCTTGCATATTTCAAATGCCAGGATAAAAAAAAAAAAAGAAATTTTACAAAAAAGGTACAATCAGCTCCCCAAACCCAAAAACATTTCTAAACATACCTTACATCCATATATGAATTTCCAGCTCAAATGAAAGTTTAATTCCACATTTTGAGGTACATTTCTCCAGTTTCCTGGGCTCCATGCAATGAAATACAGATAGAAAAGCACCCAGGGCTCGGGTCCTGAGCAGGAGCATCTCCTAATGCTGCTGCACTCAGTCAAAGGTCAGTCCCAGAAACCAAACTCACAGAAAACAGTTCCCTCACCCCCTCAAATCTACCTTACTCTCACCCAGCTCTACAAACAGCTCTCCACAACCTCTGAGCACAGACCTGATCCTCAGGCTCAACAGCTGGGCTCAACTCTTTCCATTCCACTCTGCATTAATTTTATTGCAGTTTTCTAATTGCATTTTTAATATGTTTTAATTTAATTTCTATGGCATTAATTTTACTGCAAGCACATGAACATGATTTTGTTTCTTCTGATTCAATGCCAAAATTCAGAATAAATAGAATGACACATACACACACCAACTAAGAAAACAGAAAAACCTGCTCCTTGCTTTACATGGCACATTTTTGGCTCACTGGCTGGAGTTTGAGAAGGAGTTTCAATTTTCTTTGCTATCACAGACCTGTCTGATCACTGATGAGTCATTTGGTCTCTCCATGCCTCAAGCCCTTATCTCTAGGAATTCTGCTCAGGACTGTCTTAACGATTCAGTGAGGGATGAGAATATATTTGTTAAAATGTGTTCATGTATTTAGCAGTGAGGACCATGTAAAGATGAGGAAAAAGATTTTTTGGAGCATCTTATACAGGATTTTTTGATATGCAGGTAAGGAAAGGGTATGTAGAGGTAAAACTGATACAATTTGGTTTTTTTCCCCTCCTGTCATACTTTCCCCAAATTATAACCTCACCCTCAAAAGTTGTTGCCAGTGCTAGGTTTTTATTCATTTCAGAATCTTTTTCTTGATTAGATCACTTAACTGGCTTTTCCGATAAGGAAAAGACAAATAAAAAAAAAAAAATCAATATTTCTATTGCTTAATTCCACATGGTACTTTACAGCTATGCTGAAACTAAACAAGCCCAAGTGGATGGACAAGGTTATTCTGCTCCACTCCACTCTCTCCACACTGAGCACCCCAGCAGGGTCCTGCTCTGACCCAGGGCTCCCCTGCTGACAGCTCACTGCAAGGGAGAAAAGACATTTCAAACGATGTTTGAAATGATGAGGGGTCTGATTAATCAAAACAAAGAATAATGGAAAAGCAGCTCCTGGTTTCATCAGTGAAATCAAGAATTCAACGATCTTAACCCCCTTGTGTAGGTGCAATTCTTCACATACCGAGAAGCTGCCAGTTATGGAGTAGCCCCACAGTAGATATCTGTGAGGGCTAGGATTTGCACGGGGGATTAAGGGAGTTACAGCAGCTACCCCTGTTAGACTCCAGCAATATTTCGAACCCAACTCTCCCAGTCTCCTTCAGAAAACCTTGCCAAGATTGCCAGAAGCTATATTTAAAGCCTTTTTTTTTCCCTCCCTTATATCTATTTAGATATCCTTTATCCCAAATGGTAAGCTTGGACTTGGTTCATTATTCTCTTCTGTGCAGTGCCTGTTAATTTTAAGTAGGATCTGTTGTTAGAATTTGAAAAGCTTTTGAAGCCCAGGTAATTATTAGCCTCAGACTTCTGCAGTTTAGGACTTGCACACACTCTGCTTCTTGCCTTACCCTTTTCAACTCATTACAAATGTTTCCTAATTATTAAGCATATGTGACTTGAGAGCGGCGCCATACATTATTAATGGGCCAGTCTCTTAGAACTCAGTGGAAAAAAATCAAAACTCCTTATGAAAAGTTGCTACTGTGAAAGTAGTAACTTTTCATATTTAATATCAATGAGGCTTTACTTTGTCAAAGGACCAAAGTAATGTGATTGTATTAGAGGCTAATAGCATGACATTTTTCTTCTGTTAAGAGGCTTGCATTTTCAGTACCATCTAAAGGGAGACGATTTTTCTCCTCTATTTTGAGGCTTGTCTTGGTTAAAAAATAGCTAAATTCACTTTCTGCCTAGCAGCAAGTTTTAACAGCAAAGACCCAAATCCTGAAAAACAGTCTCATAATTTAAACAATGACACTTAACTATGCAACTGCAATGGATGGAATTAAGAAACTTCTAGATTTGAGTAATCACCCTCTTTCCAAAATAGCTGGGCAGCTCTCAGCTCCCTTCGCTATTCTTCGAGGTGGGGGTTTTAACAAAACTGTTGCCACAATTAGAGAGGCTCTTGGGTGAAAAACCTGGGATGTTTGGTCAGTGGAGTACAAGGTGATTTACAGCCCGTGGGTACTTGAAGACAGAGGGTGCACACGCTCTTCCTGGATTGATTTTTACCTTGTTAGTCTTTTAGGCTCGACACAAGTGGGAATACACCAATTTCAACACGTCCATACATATTACCCCTCCAGGTCAAAACAAAAGGAGATTGAGTTCACTTCTGCAGCAGGAAACAAGTTGCTGTGGTCAGGGCATGAGGAAGAGGAATGGCTGCAATGCTGCCAATCCAATCAGGGCCCTTTGGAGCCACACAGAGCTCTCCACCAAACCTCTGAGGCGCTTGCGATAAGGGACGATAATTTCATTCCCCGTGATCAGCCAAAAGAGAGGTATGATCCAACAGCAGACAAAATGGGAGCCTAAATTAAATCCCAGGAGAAGATTTCACAAAAAACAAACCCCCTGAGGCTAATGAAGTTGAATTAAAAACTCTTAAATCAGCTTACGAACAACTATTATCACAAAGTGCTCATATAACACTTTCACTGGCCAAATATCAGATATATGAAAAGGGGGAATACAGCCAACAGTATGTTCACACATTTAGTAAGGGGAAATTGAATGTTCTGCCTAACATCAGAAATTAAAAATCAAGCAGGGAGCCAATTTACTCATAGAGATATTAATAAAGTTCTCAGTGATTTTTATAAAGTACTGATTAGCTCTCAATTATTTTATGGTGATAGAAAAAAGCATGTTACATTCTTTAAGAATTCAGTAGTTTTTTTCCTAGGCTGTTTCAAATAGATTAAATTAAACAAGTGAAAGCAACAGTCCCTCCTAGAGCTACTTTTAAATGTGAATTCAGACTTAAAGGAGACTTGGATAGTTTTGATTACTATGATGCGCTTACTGAGCTATACAGTGCCTACAATCCCTTGAATAAATCTTTCAGGGGAGGAGATCTAGATAGATTTTTAAATAATAAATGTATCTGACTGAACTATAATATAAAAATTTTAAGATCTGGGAAGTTGCACTTCCTTCGGTCTTTGTTGTTTTTAAATAGAGTAATCACAATATTAATGCAAGACCTTTACCATACCAGAATCCTTTTTAGCTAAAATGTAACTTATCACCTCTGCTCTTTGCCTGAAACAAGAAGCAACCCACATTAGATGAGATTTTTTTTTCATGGCAGTGGCTAGAACTAATTGAATTCAGAGTTTCAAGGGCCAGCAAATTTGCCACAGAACACAGTAGTTGTGTCACAAAACATTTACTGAGTGATACTCAAGGAGGAAAACTCAGATGGGCCCTTTTCAGCTGAAGTCTAAGATATGAAATAGTTAAGAGAGAACAGAAATGGGCATCTTTCAGAGCTGTTATGAGGAGTTTCTCCTCAAAAAGATTAAATTTCATCCATCACGAGAAAACAAGAAAAATGTGACTTAGGGACCTTTCTTTATAGGGCTGTAGTTGTCCAAATTTTCAGTAGCACATAAACTAACAGTCTGCTGGGGTCTAAAATAGATTTGACATGAGGTCCAATGTAAGTATGTCATGTCTGACGTGAGGTCCAACACCGGTTCCAGGAGCCCCAGTTTCTTCTCACACCAGAAGCAGCTGAGAAGCCATCAAATAAGGACATTTATATGGACTTATTCTCCCATCAGAAAATAACTGTACCTGCAGCTCTGACCTTCAACACACACTGACAAAATCTCCCTGCACTAGGCTCACAAAGGGTTGCTAGAAAGTCACCTCAGAAAACTGTCAGTGAAAACAGAGGGATGCTGAAAAACTACAGCAGGAAACTATTCCATTTTTGGTCAATAATCTGTACACAGCTAAAGAAAATAATAAATAATTCTTCACACTGAGCAGCTGTTTTTCACGGCCTGGGCCAGAAAGAACCTAACATTTTCCCAAAACAGTTGCACTGGTGTGCTTAGATCAGTGAATTGATGTCATGCTGACAGAGCAACCAGGGACAGGAAAAGGAAAGGGAAGATTCCGTGTTTCTCCCAGCATCTCTCTGGAAACCACCCCTCAGACACTTGAGTGAGCTCCCCGTGGCTGGAGCTGCCCTGCAGTTCCCACACAGTGGAAGGCAGCAAGCGGCAGCTGCCAGCGAGCACTGAAAACTACTCCGGTGAAAGATGAGGAGCAGTCACCGTGACAGTAAAAATTGACCAGCAGCGACAAAGAGGTGCGAAAGTAAGTATTTCACAAATGGGAAGTGAGAGGAAGGATGGCTCACAGCGAGCGGGCAAGAATAGACAATATATGTCATGGAGGCCTCTAGGAAGCTCCTGATTGAGAGACACGTGGGAATGAGTAGGGAATAAAAGACAGCAGGATGTGCATGTCCTTTGCTGGACTTGGCAAGATAAAATAGACTTGATTAAGGGAGACAAAGGAAAAAGAAAAATATGAAGGTTTCTGACCTGGTGAGACCTTATCCTGGTTGAGTGCTGGAAAGAAGGTTCAGCCAGGAGAACAAGGGGGAATGAGGACTAGAAACCCCACGAACAGGGGGAAATAAATAGGCACAAGCAGTAAACCAAGCAAAAAAAAAAAGGAAACCCTTTCATAATTCCCCAGTGCACAAACCCAGAATGCCAACTTAGCAAAAAGTAACAAGACTGAACTGTTTCCTTAACCTGAGCAATGACCTTTGAAAATGCTTATGGTTTGAGCCAGGTGCTGGCTGAGACATGGATCACAATGTGAGCTGTATGTGTGACCCCAGAGCTGTAGCTAAAGCCAGAGAGGTGTTCAGCCAGGTCAGGGACACGAATCGCTCTGGGAAAAATCCCGGGCACAAAACTCCGTCTGAACCCACAGCTGACAACTACAGGAACACACTCCAGGGGCCATAAATGGGGAGAAAACTGGTAACTATTAATGGAACAAAAGCATAAAGGTTCTTGCTGGTGCTTTCAGCTTAGAGCACTTTCAAGCCATACCATGACCTCAAAGCACATTCTATAAGGAGAAATTAGAAACAATTCCCCACTGTGGTCTAATGAACCAATAAAAAAGCATGAGCAAATCTCATTTTTTAAGGGCATGTGCAGACTACAGGTTTAACTGAGAATCTTAGGAGAAAAGCTTCATAAAAAGTTCCAAAACTTCTGAAGTAGAAAAAGTGAAAAATTATCAAATACTGAAAGTGAGTCAACATCTAGTAGGAAATCCCAGGTGCAAAACTGCATTAGTTCCAGCACATTTCTGCACAGAGGTAAGCGAGCTCTTAGTGGAAACTAAGATTTACTTGAGATTATTTTTGTTAAAAATAAACTCTTTCCTGCCTAAGATAGAAAGGTTCTCTGAGGTGGTTACAGAAACACACAGATGAATGGATAAGAATAAGAGGAGAAATAACGCCTCTTTTTGTGACTTATTATAAAAAGCAGGCAAAGAAGGTTTTCTTTCCATTTTCTTAGAGGTGTGTGACACCAGTACGAGCGCTGCATTTCTGGAAATTCATTCAGCAGGAAGGAAGCTTGCTGCTTTGTCTTATTGGGAAAAATCAAGACACAGCAAAGCACTTTCAAAACTGCCTGCCTGGAAGTGGAGAACTGAGGCACAAAGAGCAGGCAGACAGCAACGCACGGCCCTTTGAAGTGCGGGGGAAAATCACAACAACCACCCAGACTCCAAGGAGAGCCCCGGGATCCCTTCCTCGCTAGTTAGCAGGATGCAAGAGTCGCCCCCAGGCTACATTCACCTTTCCATCAGGCTCAGCCCGTTGGTTCCTTTCATGTGTTCGAGCAGTTGTGTTTTACACCATCCGATGAGAGAGGTGGCAGACGGGAAAGCAAATCTGCAAGGCACAGAGCCACCTCCCTCTCATTCCCAAGGCTGGGAGTGGGACAGGACCGTGGCAGAGCACACCAAGGGATGTCCCTTCAGCGTGATCCAGGAGGAGAAATGCATGGGAGTGCACTCAGGGAATGAGAACAGCACATTTCTTCCACACTCACCCCAACTATGCCGTAGGGGGTGCGGAGTTCACGCACAGCACCTTTACAATCACCTTGAAATCCAACCAGGGCAGAGATGACAAAACAAAAGGGAAGACCTTGAGGGAGGAAAGAACAAGAAGGTTATTTATAATGAGAAAAGAGGCAAGATTGCTTGAAGATACAGCTTAATTGCAAGGAAGGATGTGAAGGAAGAGAGAGAGAAAATGCTTGACAGAGAACAAGGAGACAATCATGGGAGCCATATGAAAGGAGCCGAAGAAATAAGAATGGGAATAGATGATGTGAGTGCACATTAACCTCTCTCTTTTTTTTCTCCCAGACACTCACTCCAAAGTTTAAAAATGCTCTTGGATATTTGCCATGCAGTTGGTGAATCCGAGAACACACCCCTGCAGGCCCATCATGGGTCTAGATTGGCCTAATAAATCACTTGTCCCAAGACAATGCAATTAAGCCTAATTAGCCGATAGCTTTATTCCTAAACAGTCTCTTCCCAAGGGAGGTTTTAACTTTTGGTTTCTAAATCAGCTCAAGGAGCTAAATTGCTCTCATCTCCTTGGCAAAGCAACAGTTCATTTTTACCTTAGCCCAGGACACTCCATGCGCTCAGGGGACACGTGTTCCCTGCAGGAGCAGTTTATTTACATTAGCCCACAGTCTGAGCCCAGTAGGACCAGTGAGAAACCCTCCTGGAAACAGCAGCAGGTTCTCTGCCGTCTGTCACCACCGACTTTCCCACCCGGCTGCACTCGGCACAGCTTCCCTACAAGTCTCTACACTGCCTCTCCAGATCCCCTCCTTGACCAGGACAACGTGTTCCGTTCTGATAAAGCTTTTAGCAGTGCTGAGGTACTCAGAGGTGAAAAATTCAAGGAGTCAGTGAGAAACAGACCATCTTAACCTATCATCTGAGTAAAGCCTGAGCAGAAGATTCAGTCTGAGTAATGAAATTCTTTCCTGTGAGGGAGGTGAGGCCCTGGCACAGGGTGCCCAGAGGAGCTGTGGCTGCCCCATCCCTGGAAGTGTCCAAGGCCAGGTTGGATGGGGTTTGGAGCAACTTGGGATAGTGGAAGGTGTCCCTGCCCATGGCACGGGGTGGAATGGGATGATCTTTAAGGTCCCTTCCAACTCAAACCTTTCTAGAAACCCACGATTCCTAGAGGCATTCTAAACAAGAGCAGCGTTAGTTCTTTCCAGCACAGCAGATGTACAACAGCCTTCCAAATCCTTTTGTGACTGTCCTTTGCTTCCAACTCACATTCCTCCAAAGTCACATTATTTTCATCAGTTTTACAGAAGATTCAGCTATTTATTTTGGGGATTATGTGACTCTCATTCTAAAAAAGACTGATGGGATATCTCCTCATAAATCAAAAAAATGAGCAAAGAAAAGCTCAGCAGGAGCTACCAATCCTAGACAGTGTAGAGTAACAAAACAGAGTTACTGGGGAGAGAAGGTTTGCCCTGGAGCAGGATGGGACCCAGAGCACCTGGGAAAAATGGGAAGGGGAAAGTATGAGGAGCTGGAGCAGCATATTTCTGTTTATCTGATGCCAGGGTTAAAGATCACACACCAGAAAAAGCTGTGCAGGTCTCTATAAAGAAGTAGCAGGAAGTAATTTGTGCTGTGGCATTTTCATTGGCATCAAAACACCCAGAAGAGGAAGTGGTCTAAGAAAAAGAACTGATATCTCACCTCTGTCTGTGAAGAAATTGGCTGAAGATGCCTCAAAGCTGATATGAAATCGTTACCTTTTTGCTTCTTGTTCTTTTAAACTTTTTTTTTTTAATGCTATAGTAAAAGCCAACACATTCTTTGGACATCAGCTGCTTCCTGCACATGCAGCATTTCTTCACATCACAGAAACTTTTCACTTTTAAGCACTACCTGCTGCTGCTAGTGTGGGCTAAAGTCTTGATAAGTCCTTTCATTTTAAATACTGTACAGTTTTCATTTAATCCTCTGCCAGGGTTTATCTATTATTTTCCCTACTGCTTTACATGCATTTATTTCCCTTTCATCTGTTTAAATTGTGCCTTATTTTTACTTAGTTTGCTGTCTCAGGGCTGTGTAACTTTGTCCCCTCCTGTCCCTTTCACCACCTGACAGCAGAGCTGAGACCACTGACCATCTACAGCTGCAAACAGCCAGCTGGGAGCACCTGACTCGTGCATCTTCTCCCCCAGGTGCTCACAAACATTCACATTTCATTACAGCTAAATTGCTCGGTAATTCAAGTTATCCTTTGTATAAAATGGAGAATTAGGGAGGGAGAAAAAAAAAATCAAAAATTAAAATGGGAATTATTCTGGAGCCCAAACGGCTAGACAAGCAAAATTTCAGTATTAGCAGGTCACTTCAGCGCTCTCTGTGCCTTGGAAACCTCCCCTCTGCAACACTTACATGGAAACGTGGTGGCACAGGCTCAGCCTGCGCTGACCCGATGGTTTCAGTAGTATTTCATAGCCCTGCTCTCTCCAGGTCCTTTTTTTTATTTGACACCTTCCCATAAAGAAATCACTCTCACACAATTAGCCAGGAATATATTGCATTGTGATATATAGAGCAGGTATTAAAAAAGCTATTTGAGTATTAAGAGAGACTTCAGAGGAGGTGAGATCATGGGAGAATGGGGATATATCGGACCCATATAAGTCAGATTGATTCAGTTTTACTGCTCTAAGGAGCAAGATGGGGACTAGCAAAGGCCCACCCCACGTGCTTGGGCAGGGATGTTAACTGGGCTGCTTACAACGTGTCACTTTTAGACCCATGGCCCCTGCAGTGAATTAGAGAACCATCCCAAGCTAAGCCAAGCTGCAGGACAGCAGGGTGGTGTTTGCAAAGACACAAAACAACAACAGGACATAGGAGACCGCATCACCCTCAGCTTCCATCTTGATCTAAGGATCAAGCCCTGCCCTTAGGCATAAACCCTTTCCCAAGATACTGAATTACCACCCTTAGAACTCTTGTGGGAAGCTTGCACTTCCATGAAGAGGAAGAGTGGGACTGGTTTGCCTTTCATCTGCTGCGACGTGCCGGGTTATTACTGATTTACACCAGATTTGGGTTGTGGAGGTTTGCAGTGAGGCAGCCCCAAAGCAGAAAACAGCTCTGATGTGGCCTCAAGCACTGATGGTACAGCTATTAAATACTTTAACAACTCTTTCTCAAGTAGCATTTTAAAAGAAAGCAGCAAATAACGTTTTGTTGTTGGAGGGAGCAGCTGGAAGGGAACCCAGCTTCTTAACCTGGGCATAAGACAAAGCATACTCACAAACTTAAGGGAAGTTAAACCAAAATACCTAAATTCCTTTGGCAATATGAAGTAGCTGGGTTTGTGGGGTTTAAAAACGAAATTTTGGACCCAGCTGTTTCATTTTCAGTGAGTCCTTTTTGCCCCAGCCTCAGACAGTAAAAGGCAAGTGTTCTGCCTCTCTGAATTACAGTCAGAACATGCATTTTCCTATTAAGGCACAATAGATTAATTCCATATAAAAATAACTACCCAGTCGATAACTTGCAGGAAATATGAAGGATGAGACAAATTAGAGAAATTTATATAGGTGGGTAAAAAATGACTCACCCAATACCGGCCGTGAGTTAGAACGGTATTTCAGGCAGTTCAAACAACGAAGGGGTGTCACAGCTGGATTGGAATTTAATTCCCTGCCTATGTGTGGGCTGAGGTGCAAAGAAACAAGTGGTTGGTGTTTCTGTTCTTGACTGAAGTTGTGCGGCCACTGGGTGTCATCCTTGATTCAGATGACAGCCAGAGACTCGGCAGCTACAGCGCAAAGCCCGCGACTTCCCGAGCAGTTAAATTCCACTCTATTTGATTGTACAACACACAGCAAATTGCTCTGCATTTAAATCAGCTATAAAATTGAATACTCTGACATAGACAAATTCTCCTTTGTCTCAGTGCCTTATTTGGAGACCTGAAATGGCTGGTTGATGCAGGAAAGAAAGTAAAGTAATGCAACCGGGGCATAGGAACTGCAAACAATTTGATGAGTGATTATCAAATCTCGGGAAATATGAAATAACTATGATTAAATAATGCAGAGGGTCGATGCAGGAAGTTTGGAATTATATCCTTAATTGGTCCCCAGGCTGGAGAGACCTATTCCATATAGGTAATTGCGTTTAAGATATTCAGTATCTAGGTTCAGTACACAAATTAATGACTATGCATGAAGGAGCCAGTTCAGGAAAAACTAATTTAAACTCTTGCCTACAATTCTGAAATGTCATCAAGAAGGTAAAAAGACTGAAAGTCCTTGATATTTTATTCATTCCACCTATAGATATTCTATAATTTTTTCACATTTTTCCCCACTGTTCAGCGTCTTCTCAGTTCCCCACAACCAGGATCCATGGGAGCCACACAACCAGGTGTGGCCATGGGAACAATGCCTGCACCTGGCTAACAGGGGAGCAGGAAGAAAACGTGTCCAGAAGAAATATCCAGATATCCAGAATGTTTTGCCAGTGTTCCCATACAAGGATCGAATCAGCTCACAACAGGTCATATGTCATCCTAATGAGTTTTCTGTTATGGGTGACTGAGAAGAACTTATCAGCGTTATTTTGTTATCTCCTGGGAGTCTAGACAGTCTGAAACCAGCACATAATGCAGCAAAGCTGCTTATTATAATATTATTTGTCTCTGAAACCTGATTTAGTTTGCCTTCTTCAAGCTAAAATAAAAGGAAGTGCCAGCAATTTCTCCAGGCATTGCAGCCAGAAATGTTTACATTTGTCAGTGCATTAAAAGTATTAATCCCACTGTTCTTAATATACATAGATAGAGGATAGCCATATAATGGCTTCAATAACAGGTGTTTTTGTTAATGCAGCTAACCTCAGTCGATAGCTCAGCCTTCCATGGATTATACAGTCTTTCAGAACAGATCTCCATGTAATACTTCCTAGCTTTACCAGTGGATATAATTTTAATGAAAACATGCCACTTCTAAAGAGCTATTAGGCACAGATTTGAAACTGTCTTTGATTTTGCTCACCAACCGAAGGCTTCAATGATTATTTTAAATCAAATTTTAAAGGAAGATGTTAAATATTCTCTTTACATTAAACAGCCTCATGGATGTGATTTAGGACGCTTGTTTTTAATATTATCAACACTCTCTTTTATGGTTCTATTTAGTTAAGAACTGATAGCAGACTTAAAGGAGGAAATGCATTTTAAATGTAAGCATGTGCATTAACGATTTCAAAATTTACTAAAGTTAGTGTAAAACAACCTATCTGAAGTAACAAAGTCAGATAACCAAGTTGTGTAAATGTTTACTACCTTTTTCTTTGATGCAGTAAATCAGTGACAAACATTAGGCCAATGAGTTTTTCTTGAAACAGGAATTTCCTTCTGTTTCTGTAAATATACCATAGATGCACATGCCCACGTTCTATGGCTAGGAATCAACACAATTTCACTTTCAGATCTCGATTCAAAGGGAAGATTCTTTCCCATTTGAACTTCACACCACCTTTTATTTGGGAATTTGTTATTAGAAGAATACTTACGCTGGTTTAATACTCTTGGAATGCTTTTCATGAATGTAGGCAGCAGCAAGGCCTCCTGCTCCAGAATTTAAATACTGCAAAGAATAAATCAACATGTTATCTCTAAAGTATCACTTTCCTTCCCTCACCCTGATCTATGAAACAAACCAATTTTAACATTTCTAGTGGTTTCTAGATGGAGATCTTAGCATTTGTCACAAAGTGCTGATGGAGGTAAAAGCAGATATATTTTTTCAGATTAGTTTTAAAAGTATCTCTCTTGGCTTACGTACAGTATTTGAAGTCTAACAGCCCAGAAAATTGAAGAACATCTGAAACGGTTCCATACCATAATATATATAGCAAAGTCATCAAACAATTCATCTGACTATGTCTGTCAAGTCTTAATCTCACTAGGAGTCAAAGGAACTAAAGATACCTTGCCCTGTGATCTGAAATTATTAAAGTTTAGACAAGAATATTCCCTTATTCAGGGACCACTTCATAGAATATTATAGCTGTGAGACCTTCTTGGTGTGAGAGATAAGAGAAGAGCCCCTGATCCCCTGTCCACAGAGCAGATGTTTAACCACCCCCAGCATCCGTCTCACATCCACAAGACCTTGCAGGTCATTGCCACTGCTGGTTTTTGGAACCACTCATAACAAAGGCACCATTAAAGTCAGTGTCCATCTCCTCGTTGGGGCCAATTCGAAGATTTAGCCAAGTCTTGCTCAGCAGTTCAGGTGCAGTCCTTATTCCCCTGACCTGTTTGCTGGCCCATGAGATAAGTGACGTTACAGAAAACAGTCTCCAGCAATGAATCTGTTTTACCTTATAGGAGCACCAGCAGGCAAAATCTACTCCCCAGTCATGCAAATGAAGCTCTACATTCCCAACAGCGTGAGCCAGGTCGAATCCGACAAAGCATCCCTGCAGGAAAGAGATGATTATTAGGTTACCTATTAAGATAATCGTCACGGTGAAATTATTTTGAAAAGCACACCTTCAGAGCTTAACTTCCTCTCTCTGTACGCCGGCTATGTAGTGACTCTTTACAGAGGCAGACAGTGATAGGATAAGTGGGAATGGATCTAAAATGAAAGAGGAGAGATTTAGGTTAGATGTTAGGAAGAAATTATTTTCTGTGAGAGTGTAGAGACACTGGAACAGGTTACTCAGAGAAAGCGTGGATGCCTCATCCCTGGAAGTGTCCAAGGCTGGGTTGAGTGGGGCTTGGAGCAACCTGGGATAGTGAAAGGTGTCCCTGCCCATGGCAGGGGGTTGGAACAATCCGATCCTTAAGGTCCCTTCCAACCCAAACCCTTCTATGATGAATCTATCATGTCCCATCTGTTCTGAGTTATTACAAGAAACAACTTTTCGATGCCATAGATACACATAGAAATCATCAACTGTTCTGTGCTTTTTCTTCAAGGATGCTTGGACAGGGTTTAGATTGCTGAGGTTTTGACTGTGCAGCGAAGTGGAATCGCTTGAAACGAGTATTGAGAGCAAATGTGTAAAGACAAACACTGTATGGCACCACAAACCCCGGGCGGGGACAAAGCGGTAAGGGACATAATGGTGCCAGTAACCCACGAACAATTACATTCCAATATATATTTGTGCTCAGGGTGTCCCTGGTGTTTAAACGAGAAGGACCTTGCTCTTTGGGAATCCAAAGGGATGAGATAGCAGCTTATGCAATGCCTTGATCTTTAAGAACTTTTATTCTTGTCCTTAAAAAGAAAGATTCTGTCATTTCTCTGTGAAAAGTCTTGTATTTGCCATAACCACAGTTTTCACAGGACACTGGGAAAAAGGGGGTGAAAAAGCCCAACATCTAAGGACGAGAGATTTCTAGATCTAAAAGTAAGTTTTACACATGAAATAACCACTGGATGGCAGCATTTTTAAACTAAAAAGTTCTTCCAAGCTTTGCCATTTATTTGAGAGCAGAGAAATAAAACCGCCTTTTGTGCCTGGACTACAAATTAAAATGCTATTTTGCATTTTGCTTTTAAAACACAAACAGCTTGCTTGCAAAACAGCAGGGTAGGAATAAGAGTGAGAGCACAGGCTTCAGAAAAATCAACGTCCAATAATAAAACAAAGGATTTTTTTTAAGAATCCCCTGCTGTTTCTTGCATGGAGGGAGTCTTTGCTAAATTATTTAAGCAGTACTTTGGTATATTTAATCTTCTGTATAAACTAGATAACAATTTGAACGAAGCAGCATTTTAAGAAGATGTGACACGTTAATTCTAATGGAGATGTTTGTGAAGTTATCAGCTTGAGAAGTTGCTCCAAACCGATGGGAAGAAAACTCACTGCCACAGCACTTGTGTGACCTAAACGTTGGAATCAGAGTCCCAGTAAATAGCTGTGGTGGCTGGATTTCACAGGGACACACAGAACCGAGTTAAGACAAATCAACCGAAGTGGTGAAGATAATGCAGGGAGGCTGGGGCACCCTGAATTCCCATGGGAATGCTCTCATTCAGGGATAAAATGGCTTTGGATCAGAGCAGTAAGCTACAGCACACTAAATCCAATAGCCAGTGAATGAGGATGTTCTCATAGGATTTTAAAGCATTAACTTCAAAACTTCAGTTGACTGGATTTAAACCTTAACAGGTACGTACATCCCACACAAACTTTTGGAAGCAATTCTATGACAGATTCACTGGTTTCAGTGAAAACCAGGAATAACACGACGAGAGTCTTGCAGAATGTGTGTATCTGGCAGAAACTGAACCAAATAAAACCAACAAAATTGAAACAAATTTAAAAAAAAAAAAAAGAAAGTTGCTCATAAGGAAAAAGCATGTGAGAAATTTAATTCTGTAAATCACGTGCCAAAACCAGTTGTCTTTTCCCTGTCAGTACATCATAAACTCTATAATAAAGTATGTTCAACCACACAATGTCAAATTGTGTAAATACAGTAGATATGAGGTAGGAGGAGACACCTTGGGACAGTGGCAGGTTGGGTGCCCTCCCAGTAGTGAGGCTCCACAACCACATTTACACGTGTGACCTTGACACGGACAAACTTCCCTGGGCACTGACCGTGGCTGCAATAGATCAGCTCTAACCCACAGTAAGCTCAGAGCCCACAAAAAGGAAAGTCATTGACACAACACCCACAGGTCCTCCTCCTGAACTCCTTTAGCTGCTCCCCACCACTTCGAAACTGGGTGGCAAATCCTACTGGGCACTGATTAACTGAGTATCGAGGCACAGCCTGGAAGTTCGGGTTCGGTGCTGGCAGGGTGCCTGCATCGTCTCAGGAACGCCCACTCGCTCCAGTTTGTTCGAGTCGTCATCTGCAAGATGGGTTGTGCTGGTTTGCTTTCCCAGGGAGGTGTCTGGCACTTGAGTCACACAAACAGCAAATGTTTAGCCACACAGATTGTGTGGAAAAAGTAAAACAAACTGAAGCAGCTCTCCCTGCACAAGCCACGCAGAACCAGGACTGCGTGGGAACGGCGCTTCCCCAGACTGGGGGGAAAACAGAGCTCTCCATCTGCTCCGGGCAAAGGAGAGGACATGTGCTCTCCCCTGCCTCTTCCATTTTATTCTAACATCTAAAAGTCATTTCTGCAAAGTGTCTGGGTAGCTGCTGATAACCAGCAGGTAACAACTCAGCATGGACAATGACATTTGGAGAGGGAGAGAAATGACAGCTTCACGGCAGCAAAGCTGGGACATTTAGAAATAGAGACAGGAAAAGAAATGAAGATGAAGGATCTTAAAGCTCTTCCTACTGGGACTCAAGAGATTAAAATATTTTACATAACGGCACAGAGTCAGTGGAAAGTACAATATAACTTGTGAAATGAAAATTGTGTTTGAAAGGTAGAGTCTCCTAAAAGTCAGCCATTTCTTTACTCATAGGAGAATAAAACAACTCAGCCTCCTCCATCCTCTAGAGCAAGCTTGAAAGTATGAAACAAGGAAAACTGTTACATCCTCCTCAGCCTGCTGATGAGTCTCTTGCACAATACGTAGTAATTTTGATTTATCTGAGAGACCTTAGATGGAAAAATAGCCTGAGGTAATTTTTCAAGCTTAATTTAGTTCATTTAATATTTAATGACTTAATGAAGCTGTCTATGTGCAGAGCTTTCACTCTGGGAGGAATCTTAATGTACGCAGATAACTTAGGAAATTGGCTTAAAAAATGTAAAAGGAAATCAGTAACTTAATTCACAAATGATTGACCTCAGGAATCCTAGGACATTTTCCAGGCCTCCAGAGCTCACAGCTCAAATCTCTAGCCAAGCCCTGATAGGGCACAACACTGCGGGATTTTATTTCAATTGTACATTAAAAGAATTATTAAGACCATCTGTGTAGGACTTTTCTCTCTGACATACTGGCTGACAAGTGATTTTTTTTCCCCTCTCTTCTTCTCAAATGACATTTTCACCTTGTATTTTCCCCTTCTGACTCGTTTGCTTGTCAGCTCTCCCCAGCCTATTTTCTGTTCAGGAGCACAGGGTCATTCACCACCCTTCATCCCTGGGAAGGAGAACCTTGCATTTTTGCTACAAACATGACTTTTCAGTCTTATCTGCTTTTAAAAGGACTTTCAGCCTATCTGTGACAATATGTTGTCTATAAAATAATGCTGGTTTCACCAGGTCCAGAAGTTCTTGAAGGAGATATGGTCTGTAAGTCAAATTAAACCTACAGATATGTAGATGCTAATGACTTCTTCAGAAGCTGGTTTTGGTTCTCTAATCCAACAGCAGCTCCTAACCCCAGCTCTGGCCTGGGAAAAGAGAAGAGGAGCCAATTGCTTTTGAAGACCCCACATTTTGGGCATTTTGATAACCAGAAGCCCTGAGTCCACGAGAAGCAGCAGGGAGCAGAAATGCCTCTTAACCAATATTAAAACAGAAACTCTTCATGAACCAACGATTTCGTGGCTGTTCGAGTAAATATTTGTCATAGGCAGATGCTGAAGTGTGGTGTAACAGTTTGTTACATGGAGGGTTTGTATAAACATACAAACATCATTTAACCCCGGGGGCAGAACGTGTAAGGACATTGAGCTGAAAGTATCTGACAGGAGGGAAATATAAACACGGCTGGCTCATGCTTTTCAAGCCTTAAGGGTACTCAAACAGTTCTTCAGGTTGAATTAATTTTGCTTTTTCAGTATGCTAATGATATTTTAGTTCATGAATCTACCTGGATCTCAATCCTGCACACTCAAACCACAAAGACACTAGCAATTCAATTTGGTGGTTTGTTTCTTTTTTCTCCCTCTTGATAAATCTGTGGAAGAAGAGATTCATGTCTACATTATGTCATTTCTAACAGGCATTCAGGTGGAAACAGGCCTTTGACATCTACCTGCTCCTGCTGGAATGCTGAATTGCTGTCACAAATTGCTCTCCTCTTCAGGAACATAATATAGTCTCTGTGTAAAGTGTGTGGTGGTTTTGTGTGTGTCCCTGTGGAAGCCCATACCCCTGAGTTAATATTATTATTATTATTATTAGTGCTGCCTTACAGAAATTTTAATCTTTCTCCGCCAAGTCCTGGTTATCTCCTCAGATTTTATAAGCATCAAATCCATTTTCACTCCATGTAATAAGCTGTGTCTACTCTCTCCCAGAACACCACTTCGGGGCAGTTTAGAGCTATCAATGAAACTGCGTCTCTTCCACGTATCCAAATGTGCAGCCCGCAGTCCAGAGAGCATCTTTGGAGAGGTGGTAAAGTGATAGGTTTTTCCCAGGTTGTTCATCTTTATGGAAAGGCAGAAAGATTTCTCTCCCTCTTTCTCAGACACCTTTCAGACACATCACGGAGCAGATTTCTGGGAAGCAGCACTGAAGACATGTAGGTGTTGGCAGCTGAACGAAAGCTCTGCTGCCACCAGGAGAGAGAGAGAGCAGAGCAGTGGGTGGCATCATCCTGTTAATAACCTGTCTTCTCTTTCTAACATTCCAGCATGGTGGAACTGTGATTTTTTGTGGTCAGCAAAGTACTGGCAGGCACTCCAGGAAAGCACCGTGACGATGTTGCCTTTGGAGCTCCTACACAAACCCATTTCCCCTGCAGCTGACTCCCCACATTTCTTCTCACCCTGCTTTTCTACATCCCTGTCAGAAGTTGGTTTTGTTTTGTACTGTTTTTAACACCAGGTGCTGCTCTGTGAGAACATTCCCTTTTTGTATCCCACGGGCCCTGCACTAGCTCTCACACCTGCTCTGCTCTCCCAGGGGGCACTTTACCATCGCTTGCCGTCAGCATAACTCACGCCCTGACGTCCAGAAAAAATTCCACTGCCAAACCTACAGCTACAGAAGATGTATATAGTGTGTTGTGAGGTAGGAACCTCTCCAGGGAGTTAAACCATTACATATAGAGTGTCAGCTGGTTTGCCAAAAATCCAGTGATACTAAATAAGTTTACCCTTCAGTGGTTTAATCTTGTACGAGATAAGGTGCATCCAGTAAAAGGCTGCCACTGTGGAAAGACTGGTGACCTCCTGTTGATAAGACAACTTAATTAAAAACTATCTTCTCCTGGATTCCTAAGGCAATTGAGATGGTTAAAGAGTTTTACAGCTGTGTCCACAGAACACACTGCCTGCAAGCTCTGAAGGCTGAGTCATCACTAAAATACACTCATCTTGTGATGTTGATGTGCTCCACATTGTGCCTGTCTCAGAGAAACTCATCAGTGGAGTCTGAGCGGGGCTGGCTCCATGGGGAGCTCACCTCCCTGCTCATGGAGGGCAAAAGCTGCCATGGTATGGTTGAGGGAAAGGAGTAAAATCGTGAAAGTCTGTCAAAAAAGCTCAGAAATCTTACACAAACTAACTTTCAAAGAGAGATTAGAGCTCTGATTGCCTCCTCCTCCTCCTGCACTGAGGCTCTTGGTATTCTACCCTTCAAGAAAAGCCATGTCAAAGCTAACAGTCATGAATTACCTTTTCCAAATAGTTTAAGACTCATCTGCCTGAAAGATTGTTCCCACAGGGCTATCTCTTCATGCAGCACAGAGTCCCCAAAGGTCTGGGCAAAGACTGCTTTTACATTTTACCAGAGCCCCACAAATTTCAGTGTTTTGTTCGACCAAAAAAACCAAACCAAACCAACCCCAGAACAACTGAAATTAAAAATATTTCACACAGAAAACTGATCTAAAATGAGTATGAAAAGGACATATCTGGAGCAGTCCTACCTTTTTTTGGCCAGCCTTTGTTATTCTAGGGATGTCAAACAACTGTCCTGTGTAGTACTGCACCCCACTGAACAGAATGACAGCAATAGAGTCCCCTTCCTTCTCAATTACAGCGAGGATATCTTCAGTCCTCAAGGTCTCCTCCCCCTAAAACAAAGTTAAAGCACATATTTTACATCAACTCTGGCAGTAATGAAACTGTCATTCCTTATTTCATAATCTATATTTTACCATGAGCCAGGCTGCTTGCATAAGGAGATCAAAAGCAAATCCTTAGCATGGTAATGATATACAAAGGTGTATGAAGTAGCCTATGAGCAAGAAACCTCAAAAAAAAAAATCATAAGCAAGTGAATTTTGGAGGTGCCAGTTATAAAAAGTCTATTCACTCCATACCCTAACATGCTTCATACTCTTTAATATTTCTGACAGTTCTAATTTACAGTCAAAAATTCCTGGTGCAGACAGAACATCTAATGATTTTTAAGTGGCATCTGAAATTTGTGACACCCACAAGAGTTGAAAGTTGTCTATCAGTTTCACTCTGTACTTTTCTGGCAAACTTGGTATCCCACAGGAAGGTATTATAAACCTGCCATATTTATATTTCAAAAACAATATGTCTCACATCATCAAAAGTAAAAAAAAAATCCCCAAACCTGTGGTCATTAAATATAGAAGAATTTCAACCACAAGGGAAAAAAAAATCAACCTCATTTTTGATTCTTTATAGGAAAATTACTGCCCCATCCTCCTCCTGTCTTCCTAGCAAGGGATCTTGTAAAACATACCACCACCTAGGGATCAATTAGGCAGTGAAAACCTAGAATTAAATTAGACTTGTTATTGAAAAAAGCTTGGGCAGGATGGTTGAATTGCAAGGGACTGTTATTATCTCAACAATCTCTGCAAATCTATCAAGCGTTCCGGAGTGGGCTCTTTACTCACAAGATGACTCAGATTTCAGAAGCAAAAGGTCACCCTCGGTTTATGGTTAGGTGACAAAGTTCTTAATGCTGCAGAAGTGAAGCGAGGCAGCCTTTCAAATTAATCTGAATTGCATATTACCGAGAGCAGACCTTTCCCTCAGCCCGCGCTGATGCAGGCACAGCGGTGCTCGTGTCGTGGCAATCTCTTAGTTCAGGACATTCAAAGGACACTGGGCATTCTCAGGGAGTTACTGTATTTTGCAGGTGACTCAGGATGCTGCCAGGTTTTTTGGAAACAGGAAAAATAGAGAAAGTAGCTTTTTTGTTGTTGTTCTTCCGGGAAAACCAACTATTGAATCAGCAATTGTAAAATGGGGATTGATATCAAAAAATATATGCTGGAACACGTCTGGTTATGATTCGTAAATTTTATCTAAGTTTTAATAAACACAGATTACAATTTCTGCACTAGAATATTTCAGAACATATGCCTGCTTTCACATGAAATCTGTTTCTGCCCTTGGTGGCAGCAAACAGAGGTGACAGATTCCTCACCAACCTGCCGTGGCTGCAGCAGGACCATGCTTTTCTCCACATCCAGCCCATGCAGTCGGAGCTGGGACTCAACAGCATACTGGAAGAGAATTCCATGCAGACAACATTAACACAAATACATGGTAAACAGCTACCAAAAAAGAAAAAAAGGACACACACATCAGAACTTCAAAAAAGTGTTCAGATGCCTTGCCTTTCAGTAGAAGTAATGCTTGAAAGCGTAACCCAACTCCACTGAGAAATTCACAGATTTCCTTTGGATTAAAAAAGTTCTGAATTTAATTCACGTGAGACTGCAAGGGAAAAGTCAAAGCCCAAACCCCACAGGATAAATCCATGGAGCAGAATGAGGGTGGACGTGGGGCCCTGAGCAACCTGATCCGGTGGGTGGCATGGCAGGGGGGTTGGAACGGGATGACCTTGAAGTCCTTTCCAACCTAAACCATTCCATGGTTCTGTGATGTGATGGATGCACTTCACCAGAGGCCAGAAAGCCAAGCCTGCAGGGATAACAGCCAAGGAGAAGAGCTTTCCTTCTCTGGGAGCCCTGGGTACCCACATGCCCCGCTGCCAATGCAAACAAGGTTTGGCCAGCACAGACATCCTGCCCTCTGACATTCTCACCTCTTCTATTTATTTGCTACACAGCTGGGAGGAAATAAAGAGCTTTAACCTCTCAAATCTATTTCAAAAATCCTATCTGCCGATTTTATCGATAAATCATGGTCCTGGAGATCAAAAAACAATCATCAAATAAGAGCATTAAAGAGTTTAAAATTTCACGACAGGAACCGAAGCGATGGCAGTTGCAGTGATTATTACTGAAGTGCCATAGAAATTTAAGAGGATGGAGCGTAAATGTACAAGTACACGTGGAACAAATGTGGGATTAATCTGAACATTACTTAGAATAAAAGCAATTTGGGGTGTATACATCTGTGCCGGCATCTTCATTACAAATAAACCTGTTAGTGGCCCGAGCTGCTTTTATCACACCTTAGAGATCAAATTTGTTATCAATTTCCAGGGGTTTACGGCACTGATGATAAAGTAGCAGTGGGCCACAAACCCAAAGATTAATTTGCTCGAAGCTCTGATGCACGGGCTATTGTCTCCCATTTTATAGCAGACAAATTATGTTTGAACTGGTAATCTAAAGTGCTAAGAACAAACATTTCCATCTCTGTCTGGGGATATATAAGTGTTAATGTTGTGAGTTTGTATTGATTTGGTTTCATAAAGTAAAACAGCAACAAGAATTAATAAAACATTTACAACTTTAGTTGATTTAGGCCTGTAGTTTGCTCAATGTCTTTAAAAAGACTAATAAATCAATGCACCCATTCAATCTTTTCCTCTTGCAACACTTCTTATTTGAACAAAAAGAATAAAGCTACGATCTGTAAAATATGCTGAGCTCAAAAGCTTCTGACAGATTTTTTTATTGTAATGTTACTTGGACAAGATGAGCTAATAAATATTCAAATCATACTACTGATATTCTTTGGAAAAATATGATTAATAATACAAATATGGTGAAATATTAATTTCTTACATGGTCAGAGGGAAAGGCTCTTGCTTCTAGAAGAATTTTATAGCGTCTTGGAGTAGGCTTAAAGAAAGATAGCTGTTAAGGAAAAAAAAAGAAAGAAATATTGAAATTTATCCAAGCAGAGATGAGAAAGATGCTCCCAGCATATAACTTAATAAAGACTGCTTTACTTTCATGCCGACTGCAGAGAATCCCCCAGAAATTACAAATATTTCTTTGTCCATATAACATTTATCATAGTAGGAAAGTGTTATAATACTGTGTTTCATATATCCATAACAAAGGCCACCAAAACCCAGCAGTGAAAGCTTGCACTTACAGGAATCAATGGCAAAGCTTTGACTGCAGCCAGGGAAGCTGGGATTTCACCCGGCTCCATCCAGCAAGCAAAAGCAGCAGCTGAAGAGTAGCAGGCAGTGAAAAAGAATCGGATTTACATTCCCGCCCTAAAATCTCACTTATGGAATCATCCCTTAGTCGGAAACAAGGCTGACCAAAGACCTGATCTCAGCATCTTCGGGTGGGTGGTCTTTTCTTCTCAGTTTCTGGCAAGCTGGGCTGGCCACCGTGCCAGGAGGACCAGGAAGACTTACAAACCTTCCTGCTCCAGTTAGCTTGGGTTACACAACCTTCTGCACGGTCTGTGTACTCAAGAAATTCACACCTAATTCAGGGCGGGGCAGCCCCGTGAACTGACTTTTACTGAGCCCCATCCTGCCCTGCTCCAGGTTCATTGATTTAACAAATCACCACAGCCACGCCACAGAGGAGCAGATCCAAGTGATAAACCTTCCTGTGTGAACCACGCAAAGTGAGCTACACTCGGTTGAACCAAATCTTTGGAAATACTGGAGAAACGGAGACAGGCTTTATGTAGCCACAGCGGCACCTGAGCATAAATAAGACACATTTATGGCCGCTGTGTCATGCAAACCAAAATGCTTTAGCACATTTTAGGCACATATAAAATAGCATAATTCTAAGTTTCATCTCTTGTATGCAACTGCATTTTAAGCTTGATTGATATTGCAGCTCTGTCTTGCTCACAGTTGAGCTCCTGTTTCCTCAACTCTGAAATTTGGTGTGGAATTGAAATTTGAGAAGTTACTTGTAAATGTTCCTTAAATAATAAGGTTTTCTCTGGTAACTGACGTACAACACATGTGAGAACAGCTCAAACTTCCCCTACAGAGTCTTTGAAAAGATTTCTCTGTCCAGCTTTCCTGCTTAGTATTGAGTCAGGCCAGGTCTTGCACATACATTATTCA
This sequence comes from Oriolus oriolus, assembly GCA_013400235.1. NCBI lineage: Eukaryota > Metazoa > Chordata > Aves > Passeriformes > Corvidae > Oriolus > Oriolus oriolus. The sequence goes on along the minus strand of VXBT01000774.1, from coordinate 1,013,150 downwards.
AGATACAACTCCCAAGGCTTAAAAAGTTAATCTGTCACCCAGTGATGTCTCTGTGAGGTCCTCAGAAAGCACTTTGCTTGCACACACAAAGCAAGGAGAAAAAATACTTGTCAACACAACATCAAATATACATGATAAAGGCATACCATCTGAAGGTGCAAGTTAACAGTCAGCCCATTCATTAAGGCTATTTCTTGTCTTTTGGCCCCTGAAATAATAAAAAGATAAAGAGTTTAAAAAATGGTTGGAGTTTTCCCTTAAAATTTCAGAGAAATATAGAACAATGGTGAAAAAGCAAAAGCATGAGCTCAGTCAATGTCTTTCCAAAGACTGGAAAGGAAACGAACATTTGCGGTGCCATCAGAGTGAAATAAAAATATTTCTTGTCTGACTCTCTACACTGCACTGGCAGGAAAATATTTATTTTTTTCAGGTCAGACGCAGAAAACAAAGAAACAGTGAAGTATTTCCATTTCCCAGAAAACCACCAGTGGATTTATTATCTTGAATACCTCAGACAAGTCGGGTCACAAAGACTAAGTGTAAAGCGAGACTTGAAGACTTATTTTTGTCAGAAGTTCATATGTAACACAAGTGAGAAAACATATGGAGATTGTAATCATCCACTGTAAGTAGTTACTGTAACGTCAAGATAAATTTCATCCCTAATTAAAAAATTAAATAAGCAAGATTGACCTATCGGATGTAACAGACCATTATTAATGTAGCAGCTTCACAAGGAGCCATTCCCACATTGCTCCAAGGAGGATAATAACAGATGCCTTTGGACTACAGCTAATCACAGGCAGAGCTAATTAGTAACAACTAATTGTTATTAGCAAGTATTTAGTAACAAATTCTCCAGCACTTGTCAACCCCTGGTGAAAGGTTTAAGGTGGGACAGGGCGGCACCAAGATATGGAGAAAATCCATTCCTGTTTCCTTCTGGTTTGCTTGATGTCTGTTGTTGAAGAGCAGAAATTCACCCTTGAGACAAATCAGCTTCTGAGAGTCTTCCTCAGGTGAGAGATGGGCTCATGCTCCTTGTCCTGGTCATCACTCAGCCATGGATTCACCACGTGTGGAGAGAGGTTGCAGACAGGGAGGGATGAAGACAAGTGTAAGCAGGAAGGGTGGGCAGCAGCCACCCTTGAAATTGATAATGAGGAACGAAAACATGATTTGGGGATAAAAAAGGGTAAGGAGAGCCACAAGAAAAGGAAAGCTGAATCCTGAATTTCTCCTGTCCCTGCTGTGGGGGACACCTGACACACTCCCATCGTACCCTAAACAGTTTAAATTCACAGGGTGAGAGCTTTCTCAGCGTAGGAAAGACATAACCATGGGTTCAACACAATACAGGGAAACAAAGCCCAAGAACATGGAAATCCGTAATTATAATTCATTCATAAATTCCTCCCGAGCAGGCCTCAGCTTCTGCCAGCACAGGAAAAGCCGAGCACCATTCCCACTGAGGCGTTCAAGGACATTTCCATACATTGCTGAAATCCCCAAGTGTTAGGCAGAAGGATTTGGCCAATAATGCCAGTGGACTTGAATGATCAGTCCAGAGGATGAGCCACAACAAAAATGAGATGTCATAAATAAACTCCCTCCTCCTTCAGACACCAGGAACATGATCAAGTTTGTGGAAACAAATATATGAGGGACTAGTCCTTCATAGGGAAAAATAAGCTTTTTTTCCTCACTTATACTCCTCTCCTTTCCTTTCTTTTCTTCCCTCTGATAGCATTGTATCTGCAGGCTCCATGCTGCTGGAAGAGGTCACCTTGGGGCTGTTCTATTGCAGATACAGGAGACAGCTAGAGAGAGTGATTGCAGCTCAAAACAGTATTATTTGCAGTCTTAATATTTCTATGGAGCTCTTGAGGCTGAAAAAAGGGACAGGATCAAGAAATGGTTTTGTTCTTATTTGTCCCTCTGCTCCTTCTGTGAAATCTGGGGCTTTCACAGCAAATTCTGCATGAGCAATCCTCTGCCTGCTGTACTGACTCTGTATAAAACAAACGGTTAATCTGTAGATCACTTTGAGCTGCATGCTAGCATCCCAAATTAAATATGACACTACATTTGTCATGTAAGTCTTGGTCTTCCGTAAATTATATATTTATTAAAAGCCTTCCATTATTGAATTTCATGCCCACAAAACAAACCTCATCCATGTCATTGGAAAACTGTTATCCTTTATAACCTGCACTGCATTTCGGAAAACAACCTTTCCGTGATCCAATTAACCTATTACAATATTCAAAGACCCGGCACACGGGAGACAAAATTATGTTTGCCTTCCTTATTTCCTAACTTTATACCATATCTCCAGGACAGGCTAAAACCTGTATGTTCTGTGTGATAAATCTGCTCTTTAATAAAAGGAAGCAGCGTTTGCAAAGTACAACTTCAGAGACAATTATGATTGCGTTAGGCAGACACTGCCATCCTTCTCCTCTCTGACTGCTGGGGAAGTCTGATCCTCGATGGAGTAGGCAAAAAGCATTTTGTAAAATGATTGGAAAAAGGCTAAGGGCCCCAATTTCGAAAACATTTTGGTTATTTCAAATAATCCTTATCACTCAAAGTCACTCCAAATCTGCTCAGCATTCAGTCTTCCCTCAACGGAGACCTGCCCGAGCGCATCATGCGGCAGCAGCCACACAGTTAATCTTGTTCCATCAGAAGGTGATCCTGCCAAGGTTGTAATGTTTTAATAAAGTCTGGTAGGAGAAGCAGAGATTGCCTTCGCTGCGTTCTGCCACTTGGCGTGAGCGCAGAAAAAAAGCTTTGGCCTCCACTGACCTTGACTCTTCATTTCACAACGTATTTACTACTGTAACTTTCATTGAACAAGAAAATGTGACTGCATTTAATAAGCAAGGTGTTCGTGCACTATAAACCATTAAACAGACAAAGGTGTTTTACAGTCTTTGGTCCATTCCTGAATAAATCTCACCAAAGACTTTTACTTCCTACCACTGCTTAGGGTGAGAAATGCCAATTCTTCCTCCTCTATTACGTGTTCAATACTGAATAAAAAGCACAGTGAAATTCTGTTATTGTTCTTATATTAAAGTCAATAAGAAAGTAAATTCAAAATTCATTCAACTACATACTTGTACATAATCAACATTACTTTTTGTTGGAAATTGGTACTTAAACATAAATTGTGAGGGTTGGACCTTTGAGATCCCTTCCAACCCAAACTGTTAATGATTCTGTGAAATACTACATTCGAAGAGAGCATTTTAACATAACTTTTTTCCCCACATTTATTCTTTTAGCCTCTTCCCGATTGCCTAAAATTTTTAAAATTGGAGTTTACTACAATGCATCCGTTATTTGGGAAATATTAATTCATCTGCATTCTAAGAAACTCTCACTTATGTCCTGAAAAAAGCCATGAGGGTATTTTCTAAACAAAACCCTGCACGTAAATTTGGGGGCCAGATGCGTGCCCATACCACATTGTACAATTCGATCAAACAAAGCCCTAGAAATTCTGGGGAACAGAATCCAAACCAAGCCCTTTATCTTTGAGGAAAACAACAGGACTAGAAAATTCTTCCCAGGAAACAATCTTAAAAACAAAAATTAGGTTAGTGGTGACTTCAGTCTTAATTTTCATTGGAATTTTTAAAATATTTGTTTACCGTGAAGGAAATTGTAGTAAGTTCACTGTGGTTAAGCCATGGTGATGCAAAAGCACCGGGGTCACATGGAGCTTGGTAAATAAAAGGAAAGCAAGGAGATGGACAAGCAATTAGATGAAATTTAAGCCAAGCTCTCATTCCCATCTCCTTACACCTACAATGCATCTTTTAGTTAAATTAATATTAAAATAGAAACTTAGCTGGCAGTCTCTACAAGACAGATGGTTAAGGGAAAAAGGGTCCCAGCCTCGCTCCCAGATTTCTGCAGTGACTCTTAACCTACAGCTGAGGCCAGAGGGACCCTGGCAGCGGCAGTGGCAGGAGGTCAGGGCTCAGCCTGCCACGGGGACCACGTTTTGCGAACAAAGCAGAGGCAAACAGTCACAGAAGGTGATGCACAGGAAGGTGCTTCCAGCTGTCCTTGGCGGAATCTTGGCTCTCTCTCTCTCTCCTGGTTATGTGAAGAACATCAGTGGTCTTACCTTGATTACTAATTTAGGTGCCTGGGGGTAGGACACAAGAGAAACTCTTGACTGCCTGCTTAGTTAAATTCAAGGTTTCCAACTGAAAATTCCAAGGCACCTTTCCCCACCTATCCACAGCTTCCTTGTGATACCCTACCAAAACAAGAATATCCCCTGGCCAAGGGAGATGGGGCATACTGGAGAAACCCCTCAATCAGCTGTGTTCAGGTTTTCAACACCCTCCAACCCTTTATATCTCCACATTTTTATGCTCTATGATGCTTAACGGATGAGGGTGCTGAGCTTGCCCTTGAATGTAATGAAAGCAAGAGAAGTAACTTCTTAACCTCCTGAGCAATACCAGGTACAACAATAGCAACTTACAAATTCAGAACCCCCAGTCTGCATTTTGGGTTCTTTTATTTTGTTCTGCAGATGGGATTTTTCTGCTTAGCCCAGTGATGCCCAGTGTAACCACACTCATATTTATATTGTCTCAGTGTTTACATCATGGATAGACCAACTACAACAATAATTTATTGCATTTGTTCTGCTCCAATAATAACACCCACTATTTTAGCTATTTGGAAACTTCATAAAGAATTCAGAGAGGGATTTTATTTATAAGTTTATAAATAAACTTGTCATGAAACATTCTTTAATGTCCCTGCTTCCAATTGTTCCGACCCTATCTGCTTTTCTTGAAGGAGAAAAACCATAATTTTCTCATTGAACACTTGTCTGCAGTCAGAGGAGAAATTACGATACAATATCTAGAATACAGCAGGTCAACATAAGGGTAATATTTTTCCTTAGTGATGGCACAAATGAATGCCTGATAATTCAGTTCTGGCAGTCACTATTGAGAGTTGCCTTCAACACCTACATTGAAATATGGGCCAAATCTCCCCAAAATCTACTAAACTGGCCTTGACAACAGCTGGGACAGCTGGGGAGAAAAAGACCCCGCCAAGATAATTTGTCTTCCCCATTCAGAGACAGCTCTGAGGGAAATCCCAGAGAAAGATTATCTCAGCAACTACGCAGAGTAGAGAAGTGGTAGAGGAAATTTGCATTCCCACTCAGCTGGCTGCCTTCATGGCAAATTCACCACGAGGAGTCTCCAGGGCTGCTCAGTCTCTACAATAACCAGAAGCACTTCCTGCCAAAGTCCTGCAGCACTGCAGGCTCCTCAAGAGGTACAGCAGGGTAATGGAGACTCGTTGATAGCAGGTCCTGCCCCAATTATGCGCTCCATTGACATAAGCAGCTCTCAAATATGAGTCTGGATTTAGTGGCAGGGAAAAGAGGAAAAAAGCAGAAAATGTCTAGATAGAAATCATTTTTCAAAGGGGAAAGTTCATCATTTTACTTCTGGTAGAGTGACTGAGATTCTGCAATACCAAGTGCCCTTTAAAAGGGATTCACGTGTTAGTCCAAGTGGTTTATGATGCTCCAAGAAACCCTCTGCTGCAATCAGTTTCATGATCTGCATATGGTCATACATTATCACATACATTCATCTCCTAAATCACTTGCAGCCTTAAAATAAAATGTTAGTCCACTCACAAGAAAACCTGCTTTCAAATACAAGGATAAAAACAACGAAATTCTGCCTACAGAGGTTCAGGGTTTTGAGTCTTAAAAGAAGCCAAATTTGGTTTTATTTCTAGAGAAAGATTTTCCCCTGCAGTTCACGCTTACCAACCAGCTCCACCATCAGGTCCAGGATGCACTCATCTGCCAAAGCCCATGGGCGCTGGCCATTGAAATGGCCATGGACACCTCTGAAAAGGAATGGAAAAATGATGAAAATGTGTGGTATTCTAATTGGATCAGTCCTAGTGATCATACCTGATTTGGAGACTCCACGTTTGGAGGATGGATGAGGAGGATGAGGCTTGCCTAAGCTGAGCACAACACTTTTCTCATACCGTTAAACTGCAGAGCAAAGGCAATTTATTGGTTTCTGACAGGATTTCAGTCGCTTGAAAATTATTCATTTTGGCCCACAGAATTCCTCTAGAAATTCCTCAGAATTAAAGAAGACAGCTTTTTCACAAGGCCCCTGGAAGTGGCTGCATGGATTCCGGAAGCCTCTGGGGACAGGAGAGCTGGGACACAGCATCCCAGTGGGGGATGGCACCTGCTAACCCAGGCTCACATCGCTGCACAGAGAGCAGAGATCACCACACAGACCTCCCCAGCCTGCAGTTCTGGCTGAACATTATATGGTGCAGAGGATGATAGACTTAAATACTGCCTAGCTCCCAGACGGGAATATTTCTTGTCACAAGCAATTTCCATTTTCCTGTGCCTCCTGTCTGAGCTCACCCTTCTGCATAAACCAGAGGGTACTTCGTGCTTCCCTGCATCCACACAGCTGTTTGCTAATATTCCTTTTTTCTCTTCTCCCTGAAAAATTGTTCTAGATCTAAGTGCACATAAAGCTTTTAGGGTTGACGAAGGCTATTTTAAAACTTCATATTGCAAACTGCTCCTGTCTACAGGGGGATCATACAATCACCTTAAACCCAAGTGTGCTGCTGCTCTGAAGTGACAGACATTTAAACTCAGTTCTGGATTATGTGGTCTGAACTGAATTTTCCTTCAATTATGACAGAGAAGAAAACTTCTAAGGCAGCTACCATGCATATGCAAATAAAAAGTTGCCCAGTTTCTTAAACAGGCAGGGTGTAGAGTACAGATTTAAATGCAAATGGAGGCAGATTGAGAAAAGTAATAATGGTGCTAATCCAGGGAAACATTGCTCTGGGCTCCCATCTCACACTGGATGATTTTCATATTTGCTGAGCACCACGGGGTACTTGCAGAGTTGGAAACACCAGGCTGCATGAGGCTGAGTATAAAGCTGTTTCAAAATAAGGACAAAGCTGGTAGGAAGCCGGGTAGAGAGAAAAAGAAGCCCTAAAAGCTTTGATGTGAGAAAAAAAGAAGACAAAAGTAATAAACCCTTTAAAGAAGAACCGGCCCACAACGTTCACTCAAAATCATGAGAGGACAGCTGGCAGATTAAGACATGAGAAAGGAGGGTGCATGAGACACTACCCCACCCTCAAGGCTATTTAAAGGGTTGATTTTCCCTATCCACCTCATACTTTCCCTTCTCAGGTAGAGTTTCATTCTGTCTCCCACAAAAATTGCCTGGGCGTTTTGCAGTCAGACCCTTTTTGACTGACTTGGGTCTAATTCACACCTCCTAGGGATATTTCCAAAAAAGAACTACGACCCTAAAGAATAGGGGAGCTGCTGCAAAAAAGCACCATTGTATTAACCATTTTGAGCCTCTCATCCTTGCAAAACACCACTTAATTTTGGGCTGGATTAGGTCAACAGCTGAAGGGGTGCACAGGTACAACTGAGCATCTCTTGCAGATAAAATAACATCCCTCTGTTCAACAAGTGCAGCCCCACACAGACAAGGAGGACCCCGCTCCTCAGTTTGGATAAGGCCATGGTGCAGCAGCTGACTGCTTTTCTCCATTTTAGAATTGCTCTCCGATGAGCCCTCGACAGCAGAGAGCGGGCAGTGTGAAATAACCCTCATTTACAAGAACATTTCGTAGATGAGGAGTAAAGGCAGTAGGTGCGGAGGGGAGAAAATGCTGGGAGGGGCGGGATTAGCGCTGAAGTTTCCTCCCTTCTGTCAGCCCACAATGCAGCTGCATTCCCTGAAGACAGGGGTATACGTTTCACAAACAGCAAGACATTTATTGGTAATTTCCTGTCTTATTCTTAACTGTAATACAGCAATCAAGGGACTTTAGGATAATACAGGCTGCTAAAAAAAAACCCCCAAAGATTTTCAGTGGCTCCCAGCCTGAGGGAATCTGTATTTCTGAAAGAGGATAGCAAACATAATAAGATGGGAAAAATAAGTCCTAACTACCTATGGGATTCTCTTTCATTAGCTTTCCCTGATTTTATAGCCATTAGTGTTGTCCTAATGGGAATTTACTAATGAAAGTTCTCTCTATCAGCACACAGGACGATCAGAATTTCAGAATAAATTTCCAAGTTATCATGAAAACAGTTGTGAGATTTTGGGCATGAGAACGTTTTATTTTGAGAGGAAAACATGGACATTTAACCATATTGAAAGAAGGGAATGGCAGCATTTATTATTATTCATATTATTATTATTATGGCACAGCTTACAGCTTGCCTCCCTCTTGATGGCCAATATAAATGCCAAGAGACAAAAATTATTGCCTCTAAAATGGTAGTTAAAAGCATATTCTTGGACCCTTTTTTTATTTTAATCACATGAAACTCTGTAGACTTTGCTGATGGCACAATACATCCTATTACACTTAGGTTGTAAAATTCTATGCTCTGCCTCAGAGAATTTATATCTCTGTATATTATGCCACCCCTCTCTCAGCTCTGGTAGGCACTGGGGGTAATAATCTTTAAGGACACAAGTGCAGTGCTCCTGGCATTCCCCTCAGACATGGAGAGCCTACCTCCCTTTTTTTCCCCACTGCACCCTAGGCAGCAAAAGAGATTTCAATTGAGGTATCCAAATTAATGAATACAAAACTTCACCCATCAAATCACAGACCATCAGAAAAATAGATATTTCTTCAACTTCTACGAGAGTTTCTCATTGTGCAAATTAATTTTTAGTCGGTTACAATTTTATTTTCAATTTGGCAGGAAATCACAATGCCACGTTTTATTCGCTGAGGTCTGGTTGATTTAAAGCTTGCTAGGGGAGCTAGAAACACATTTTCTGAGATGATCCCAGGGTTTCAAAGGCGGTGAGAAAAGGAATTTAAATTAATTGCCATCTTCAGGAATCTTCTGTGCTCATCCAAATCTTGTTCAAGTGCAAATTTCCTTCTTGCTCCTTTGCCAAAAATGATGCAAGGTATTTAATGAGCCAGTACAGACTCTTAAGTTGGACCATGGTTTCAAGCAAAGAAACAGCCAAAAAAAGGAAGACATATCAAAAGAAAAAGAACTGTATGGGCCAGTAGATTTAAGACAAAACTAAAAACCCCAGGGCATTTCAACAAGCACGTGCCATACAACCTGCTGGAAGGCAAGAGTTCTGAGGTGAGTCCTGAGAGTGGCGGGAGAGGTGGGTCTGTCAAACAGGGCTTGGCCAGGCTGCCCTCCTGTTTGCAAGGCTCTCATCTCTTGCAGGATTAGTTCAGCACATGGACCCAAAGACACCTTCTGACTTGCTGAAAACAGGCTTTGCTACTGCAAGTGTCGTATTATTAAAGCCTTCCTCAAGCTAGGAGGTTGTTAATCTACTCTGTTCATGCCAGCCTCTTGCCAGACTGCTTCAATGCTTAGAAATATATATATGCTTTATTTCTAGCCTCAATTCATTAATTCCTTGTTTTTATTTACTGTGCCAACATACTTTTCACGTAAGTGGCTCCTTCTCTCCCCTACACTGATGAATCCACAGAGAACAATTTTTCCTTTCAGTCTTAATTTCACTCAACCCCAGTCCTCAAGACTTGCGTGCAGCAGGTTCTCCAATCCCCAGTCGCCCTGCCAGCCCTTCACAAGAGCACAACTGGCTGCAGCAGGCTCCCTTCTGTCTTAATTGTTCCACTTTAATGAGTTGTTCAGATGAGAGAGACATTGCCTGCTGCAATGAGTATGCTCACATGCAGTAATGATTCTATAAAATATTTTAATTACTTAACCAGTTCTGGCAGGGCAAAGGGGAAAACAAAAACAAGGCACTGCAAAGCACCTCTTGGCCTTGCTCCAACCAAAAACGTCCCTTGAAGTTTGGACTTTTAAAATATTGGGCTATTGGCTACTCTTGGCTAAACACAAGGGAGCAACTCTTCATCCCTTTTTGCCCCTCATAAGTCTTAGATTTAGCTGAAAAAATAACTGAAAGATGAAGTGTCAAAGGCTCCTTTTTAATCCATACTAAGGATGCCAATGGCTTGGATTTGTAATCTTTGTTACATAGCATAAAAAACAGAGGAATGACGGATATGGAGAGGAAGAATACGAAACCAGAGGAGGTATGTGGGAGGCAGAGGTAGGAACCAACCAGTTAAAGTGGAGGTGGGGGAAAGGAACAAAGCGCTAAGAGGGAACACAACAAGAAAAGAGGCTTTTCCATGCTTTTCTCTCCCAGCTTTGCCCTAATGAGTTGCCATCACCACTTGGAGATAAAGCTACAGCTTCCCTGCCCTTGACCAGCACCAGGTAATCTTGCTTTTCACTCTTGCCATTAACTACAAGCAGTGAAAGCCATTTAAATAGACTCGCAGCTCTTCGAGATGGGTCCCAAGACACAACAAACAGAAAATGCAATAAACCAATTTATAAGGAAGCCAGAATCTATACCACTGCTGACTTGATGGATGTACCTAATTTGCATGCCATTTCTTAGATTCTTGCTACTTATTTATCTAAGCCAGAGCCACTACATCCCACACTGCCAGCACACCAGCCACTGAGCAGGCTTCAGCTGGGAACAGCTACCACCTTAGACTGGGTTTTGCTAAGCTGTCTGTGGCGACTGGAATAAAGGTACCCATTTCTGTACCTTCAACCAGCTATTCCTTTGCATTCCATTCACTGCCTTCTCCAAGCATTAATTAGCTTGATCTTACCCTGGCTGTCTCAGTTGCTTTAGGTGCAGGATTTTATTCTGTTTCTTTGTTGATCTTAACTTGAGGTTTTTTTGTTTGGTTGGCTCTTCAGTTTTGTTTTGGTTTTAATTTGTTTTTAAACTTTCTGATCTACTCTGGGTAAGGCTTTTGAGGCCAAGCTGTATTTTTGGCAAACAGCCTTTCTAGTTTTGCTCCCTCTCTTCCAGTGGCTTGAAATCAATGTTCAGCCATATTTCCGCCTTAGATACAGGTCCTGAAGGCACTTTTGATCTGAAGAAACACTGCCTACCCTTTTCTTCCAGGTTTTTGTAGTCACTGAGGAAAAACTCATCCTTCACTGCAGCAAAGACAAACACAAGGATAGAAGCGAGCCAGTAAAAAGATACAGTGGAGGAGCTGAAATACGTTTGCAGTCCCAGTGCATCACTCTAAGAACATTATCTGACTTCTGCCTTCTGAAGGAGCTCAGATGTTTCCCTGATAAAGTGGGATAACAGCACAGAAATGGACAGGGTTGCTATTTTTTCAAATGACTGGAGAAACCGCATTGCTGCGCTGACTGAGTAACCAGAAGGAATGAGCGCTTCCCAAAGTTCCACTCATTCCCACTCGTTCTCAGCCTCCTTACCTACAGGAACACAGGTGATAAATAGGAAACAATAAACCCTACTGATGAACTCCCAGCGTTCATGCATTCTCAAGTGGAAGAGCAGCTACGGAGTTTTCACATTTGCACTGAGAAGCCTCCATCTCGACCGTTCCTGCTGAAACAAGGCTGCCCACTTAGCAGAAGTCATTTTTCCTCTTCTGCCTCTCCATATTTCCTTTACTCTTTCACCATGAAATCACATCTGTTCCACTCACATCCCGCACCCTATAAAAGAGTTCATCTTTCGCCCAGCTCACTCACTCATCTGGATGTTATTTTCCTTTCCCACCTTCAGTTCCCTGTTTTGTACGCATCATTTTCCTTACTCATCCCTGCTCCAGCTGCTCAGGCAGGTGCTGGAGATCTCAAAGCACAGACTCTTAATGGAAACAGAACATAATATTAAAAAAAACCTAAATAAAGAGTAAGAAAAGCTTTTTCTTTCCCTTGTGTATATTAAAAAGTTCCCCATTTGTGATGATCCCTTTCCTGCAATGTGCCCTTCTTTTATCCTGGCTCTTTTACATCAGGTTCATTCAGCAAAGCTCGTTGCAATCCACACTCAGCTCCTTGCTGAGATGGTGCTGAGAAGACAGGAACATTTCTTTCTAAATAAAATGAACTTGTCAGGCAGAGACTTGGTTTAAGAGAAGCCAAAAACCTGCCAGCGCTGGCAGCAGCATCACCTGCATTCGGTGCTATTTCAAGGGGAACTACCTGTGGCAAGGCCTGCAGGGTGAATCACACACAATTAAAAACACTAATTAGAAAATCACGGGGCCTGGAACCCCACCACATCCATCAGCAAGCAGCAGTAACCAAAGGGGTTTGTGTGCCTCGTGTAGGAACAGTGTTTGTAAACGCTGCTGGGCAGGGAGGGTTAAACTTCACCGGTGCTGCAGGTGAGCCAAGCAGAGCCACCACACACAGCATGGGTTAGCACGGCTGGGAGGGTCTATTTGCCTGTTTTACTGCTCCTGCCTTTAACAGAGATGGAAACAGTGCTAGGGAAACACTGAATGTGTTTTACTCCTGGGCTGCAGTACTTTTAACACACTGTTCTGCTGTTCAAGCAGTTCCAAGGAAGATCCCAAAATGAAGTGCTCCTCCGAAGCACAGGTTGGCACCTGGCACACCCTGCAGGGTACTCACGTTCGAGCCCACTTGTCCAGTTCCTCATCCAAGTAAGTTTTGACTTTCCTTGGCTGGAGCCCGAGAGAATTCCCAGCGAAGTACACGCAGCTCTCCTCTCCGTTCACCAGGCTCAGGTCAGCTGTGGAGGGAAACCACGGAAACAAAATTCATGTGGGAGTGAGCACAGGAGGGTCCCAGAGCTCTGTCCACTCCCCATCCCCTGGGACATCACGGTCCCCAGGCATGAACAGAGGTGTCACATCCTGACCTCTCTCCCAGAACATCGCTCAGTAACCCTGCAAAGGATCTAAGGAGGACAGCAGGCAATTTGCAAGCAATTATTCACCTTTTCCTCCCACAGTTTTTGGAGCTGATGTGAGTTCAGGCACCACTAAATCCCCAGCTCTCAGGGGCTGTGTGAGAAGCAGCCACTGGCACTGATTTTATCAGGTCTGTGACCAAGAGTGAGCAAACAGGGAGTGTTTTCCCAACCAGGCTATCCACTTTTCTCCCACCACCAATATATGCCTGCTCTGAGTCATGAAGCTACTGGAATCATACATTTAATAAAAGTTAGGACTAGGTAAATCTGTGTCTTTCATGTAAGTTCTCCCTGCACAATTAAATCTCCATTTAGAAAAACGTAGTCATTGCACAGAATACTTTAAGGCAGTCTCAAAAGTTCTTGTCTTGTCAGCAAATACTGTGGGCTGCACTGCATGTCATCGTCTGAGGAGGAGGAGGAAATCTATGTTGACAAATCCTTTCAATGATTAGGAGAAAAGCAAGGCGGTAGAAATTTATAAATAATAGCTCTAGTGAGGTTCTGAACAATCTAATTACCCTGTGTCATCATCCATCAGTCCAAACACAGCCTTCTTCTGTTATTTCTCATGTTAGAGATTGTTGGAGGGACAAGTGATGGTGACCTTCTAGAAGCAGTAATTTGCATTCTTCTATACCCGTACTTACAATACCCCAAAAGCTAATATCACATATAATTTTGGTAAATACAATCAACATGCCTCAGAATAAAGATCAAATGAATGAGCATGTTAAGGCACATGCTAAAAATGAACCACAAGATCGCAATTCAGTCTGTGAAAATTTTGTAAGGCCTGTAGAAAAACAGCCTGGAAAGGTTTCTTACTACCTTTTGCACTAACAATTACCAATTTCATTGAACTTCCCCAGAAACACATTTTTCAGGAGTATAGACAACTTGGGTAATTTCTTAATTAAAGTTTTAGAGGCTTTTAAAAAGCATAAGTCAGAGAGCAATCTCAGCCTAATCTGTTTTGCAGACATGATGTCTGTTTTTCATCTCCATTGTAATATGAATGAAAACAGAGAGGCATCAGTATTATCCGTGCCCCCCAATTGATTCTATTAACAGTTCTTTTCCTACCAAGAAACACAATAACACTGTCCCCACTGGGACTGGAGAGAAGGATCTTTGCTCAAGAATTTGAAGCTCAATCTCGCTAATAGTCATCAAGCAGTAAAAGAGGTGAGGAATTATAAGCAAGCCAGCTTTTCTCACACCACAGTCCTTTCTAAATGAAAACATCTCATGTTCACTGTTGGATAGATCGGGCATCACCTTTCTGGTAAAGTGTATTTGAACACGTTTATACCTGCTCCTTCGGACACTCTTTTTTTGGTGTGTTCTCAATGCTGAATCTGGATGAACTTTCTTTCCTTTTGACAAAAAGCTCTTTACTTCCCCCCTCTCTGACATCACTAAAAGACTCATTTATGGCGATTGCTGTCATAAATGTCATGGTTTTTTTCACTGTCCTTGTAATTTCTCCTGATCACGACCCCCTCGTGCTCCAACAACTCCACATTCACTGTGGTATTCTTAAAAGTAACACAGTTTTTCCCTAAACCTAGCGCTTGTCTTTCCCCAAATTACATTTATTTCTCACAGTATTGGTCCTGTTAAATTCTGGAGGAGCTGTGGTTGATTTGAAACATATATTGAAATATTCTAACAGGAAATGAACACAATTGAGGAAGTAAAGGCAAAGAAAAAATGAAATAATTTTTGAAATATGTTCTTAGAGTAGCCTGGATCAAAAAAATACATTTACATTAAGATTAATTAAGTATATTAAATATTCACACACCTACTCAGATTCATGCAAACTGGTCAAATCCAATCACATACATTCTTTTGCATACTAATTATACCCATTCATCTGTATTAAAAATGCACTTCTATACCTTTTAAATGTAAGAGGAAAAGCAAGTTTATTGTCAGAAATATTCAGTCCAAAACAAAAGGAAAAATATAATGGGTTTATTAATCAGAAAGGAAGGACTAAATCTGCTTATTCTTATCTGAGCTCTGTCCTTAGCTGAAGGATAAAAGATCATCTTTCACACCTGCCTGTGCCCCCCTCACGAGCCCTCCAAAGAGCCAGATTTTTATGATAAACCACTACCTTTAACCATTTCTTCTGGGAAATACAGCCCAGTGCTTTCACTCCGGGGCATCTTTTTATTCCCAAGAAACCCAAATGATGCCCTGCTCCTTTACAAGGTGACACAGCACAAGCCACAGCCTTAATCAGATGGGTGATTAGGTGCCCAACTGCAATCCAGTCATCTCTGCCTGCTCCCCGCGGTGCGCCAAGAGAGCCTTAAAGAGACTTTGTTGTCATCTCGGAGAGCAGTGAGGGGATCCAAACATTTCTCTAAATCTTCTGCTGTCATCTTTTCCTCATTTGCTCACCTGAGCCTCGTCCCTCATGCTTGCACAGAAAGCCTCAGAGGTTTGCAGGGAGTTAGGCTGCTACTGGTTTCCTCGTGATTGATACAACAAATAAACAGCTCTGGCAGTTTATAACTTGATAAGCAAATTAAACTATTATAATGACTTCCTAAATATTTTCCTGCACGTCATCTTACAGTCGTCTCCTATGGATGTTCTCATCTGCTCCTTGTAAGGGTTCATTTTAAAGCCTCATTGTAATGTTTTATGTAAATATATAAAGAATATTTGATGGCTAATATCTGTGATGACATTTATCTTCAGGAACGCGTTATCTGGGATCCGCTCCTGGGCGCAGATAAATGCCACGGCAGATCTGTCTCTATGGTACAGACACACAATGCAAATATATATATGTATTTACACCCCTGCTGTTCATCAGCAGGGAAGCTGTTCATGATGGCAGCTGAAGCACAGAAAAGAAGGGCAGGAAAAAAAAGGGAAGGGAAAAACCCCTCAATTTAGGAACACCAGAATGATGGGTTCTCTCTGCTTTTCAACCGGTACTGCTTTGCACATTTTTTATCTTCACTAAAACATACATATCCACAGCCTCAGGACTAAATATTATTGTAACTATAGGGGAAAAACCCCACATCGGCAGTCTGTGGGTCTAAATGTTGTGGTAATTGAAAACCAAGCAATAATGGAGTTTGGAAGGGAAGAAACCAAAACTGTCACATGGCTATCAAAACCTCTGCCTACTTCTCAGAAGGTTCTTTAATGTGCAGCTGCAACACCACTACACTGAAAAGTGACCTTTGAAATTGTGGAGAGACATTTGACACTCTGCAGTCAAAGGTCCAGCTGCTCCTGATCCAGCTGGGCTGGATTCCAGCAGCACAGCCAGGTGAAGGGCAGCAGCACCACTGCCTTGGGATCTGTGTTCCTGCATCTTTCCAGCTCCAGTGGCACATTTGCACCACCATGGTGGCAGCTGAAGGAGCTGAGGGGTTTAGCAAACTCTCTTAAGCAACCACGGTAAAAAAATTGGAAAAGAAAAATTACAGAGGCATGGAGGAAGCACAAAAGTTTAAATATTTGCAAAGTTTCCAGTCCTGCTCTGAATAATAGAAATAGCACAACTCAAGGACTGAATGTGGAGAAAAATAAGCCAATGCCACTGGAACATAGAAAACTGAGATTTATCATCCCTGTGTCCTAAGGGCAGGAGCAGACAGCATGCCCAACACTCATCTTTGCTCAGCAGAGAGATACTGAAGACAGAGACAGTTTCAAAAGATGTCCTGGAATTCAGACTATTGACACCATTTTCTGTCACAGTTTCTTACTGCACTCAGTTTGGTGAATGCACCTGTAATTTCTCATTTACCATCAGTACTGTTCCTTTCAGAAAATCTGCAGAAAATTCTATCTGAATTTACTGGAAAATGGAAAAAACAAAAACAAAAGCAAGGAAGTTCTACCATATTTTCTCCTATGATTTTCAATAGATGCATTTGGCCAAGGCAGGAAAGGAAGAGAGTGACTATGCCTATATGTGTTCACCATCTAAGGAAATAATATGCCATCTCTCCAGTGTCCAGGGCCGGCAGGGCCAGCACAGCTTTTGCTCTCCATGTAACGGAGATGAACATGAACCCAGACGGGACCTGGGAAGCAGGAGAAGAGACCAGGACCTTGCTGCCTCCATGGGTGGCTGCTCCCACCGGGTTTCCCTGCATGAATGTGGCTAAACATGGTGGCTATCGGAGGTACCAAAAAAAAAGTGGAGTTGGTTTTTAGTTTCGGTGGGCTGGGAGTGCTAACCCGAGGCAAGTGCTTCCCTCCCAGCCTGTCACCCCCCTTTCACCCCTCCTGCCTCCACACCAAGCCTTCCCCATGCCCAGATGTGCCACAGGCACCTCAAAACAACCTATGCAATGGGAAAGAAGCAGAAAAACATCCAGAACAATTTTAAATAGCTACACTGAAGTCAGGTGCTATCTATTTTTAGGCAGTTCATGAGGAAAGTGGAAAATATCTTCAAATAAAAGGCTTCATTATGAATTATTTGCTCCGATCAATTATTTGTTCCGAGGCACAGTCTTCCATTTGGCCTCAGTGAGAAAATAGCTCCACCACCAGCAGTAAGACATAAACGTTCACATAATATATATACTGTCTCTTTCATTAACTAAAAAAATTGTAACTAGACAGATAATACCAAACTGAATCACACCAAGGAAGCAACTGCTCTGAACTATCCCAAGCAACGCTGCTGTTTCGAGCCATTAGACAGAAAAGCTCCTGCCTATAATTTTCAATCAGTCACTACATTGTTCAAAGCTGCTGACTGACAGCATAAGCACCATGTAAGTACTGTATCCTCACATTTGATTCAGGATGGGAACGAGAACATAGAGCTTTTGGTGCTGGAATAAGCTGATGGATTGATTTAGCAACAGCAAGGACATTCTGTGCTCAGATATGACTACAATTGCTCAATTATCTCATAAGTGATGATGATTTCCAAAGACTTCGGATAAACACACGCAGAAGATGTGAAGCCCAGCCCTTTCCCCATCCCTCTCCCTCACAGCAACTATAATTCTCACTTGGAGGCAGATCCTTGACTTTAGGAATACAGAAACATTCCCGAAGATGCTTTAACTCATCTTTTTCATCTAAGTGGAAAGCAAGTTTTCTGTCCGTGGGACTGCATCCGAGCTGCAAGGCAGTTTGTTCCAAAACGCTTGCTGGGAGCACAGGAGAAGATGGATCCATTTTCAGGTCATTCAATTTCACCTGAAAATCAGAAATGCCAGTTTAGCTTCTGCAGTTTGCATAGTCACGAGTGGCTGATAAGCAGCCACTAAAGCTGCATCATTCAAAACCCAAACTTACTTGATTTAAAGCTTTTAAAAAGTGAAGTGTCTGAATAGAATGGCAAACCTGATCAAATATTTCCAAGGCAACATATTGCTGTAACCCCCAAAGGCTTTTTTCTTTCCCTTCTATAGATACAAAGCTCTTCCCTTTTTAAGCTTTATCAGCCTTTTCTAAGTTCTCCCGCCAGCCTGACAGCAGCTCCGAATGCTGGAGTGTCACTCACAGTTTGGAGATGTCAAAGCCAGAGGCAGCATTATTGTTTCTGCAGTCTGAGCTCCTACGAATAGCAGGTGCACAGATACACTGAGGTTGTTTCCAGGCTGTGCAATGTTCAGCCCCTTTTAGCATTTTTTGCCTCGAAACTTAGAGGGGGTGTTTGTATACGGCCATGCTCGTGTGCAAGGGCAGAGCAGGCAGGATGTAGGTGTCAGGCAAACACAGCTTTCAAGATCAGGGCCTTGAATTAATATTTCCTTTCAGCTACACCAAATATCCTGCTGGTTTAGTTCCGTTTCTCCCGGCAAAGGAGAGAAGCCCAAGCGAAATCAGAAATATGACAGACCGTGGATTCTAAGAGAACACTCAAAACTAACTGCAAAATTTACAAGCTCGTTGATCTTGATATGAAAACAGTCCTGTAACTGTAATGCTCAGAGACACCACTGTGTTCCAGACAGCACTTGTGCAATTGGCTTTATAATTGGCAAGGAAAGTTTGCAACAAATACTCTGCACTTTAGGGCAAGACTTCACCGCTGTGTTTTGTGGCAGCAGGCAGCCGAGAGGCTCAGTGAGGTGCTTGGGGGCTGCCCCAGTTTAGAGAAATGTGTAGTTACACCACACGACATTCTCTACCTTTTTAACACCCCCAGGAGTCTTGGTGCAAAGGAATACTCGAGGGGATAGGCTGAGCTAGGATGGATTAGCACGACATGCAGCACAGAGCCACTAGAGAATATCGCTTTTTCTCTCTGTTCGAGGAAGAAAGCTCTTTAAGCACGTATCTTCCACAAGCTCTCATTTCTTAAAGCCAAAATATCCTAGATACAGTTATCCAGAAACAAGCTGTGGATAGAACAACAGATGACTGTTGAGAAGAGCTTTGTCAACACATATGGGAAGGACAACAGTTGGCATTTAAATATAAACCCCTAAACAGCACAGCCTCCTTAGTGCCAATTAACCCAAACCTGTTTATACTCTGGCCAAATGGCCAACATGATGCTACCTACCTGCTTTAACCTGCTATCATTTGGTTTATGATGAGAACATAATCTTTTTCCCCTCCAGACTTGATGTCTTACACAGTAACAATTTTTCCCCTCCCACCAACATGCAGAGTTAAAAAAAAAAAAGCCAGCAGAGTTCTTTAAAACAACAGTTTTCATTTAGCTAATGTTCACCCTCCCCTGGGAGTTACTGGAGACATCCTATTTTTATGCTGTCTCCACACAGGTTGTTCACACCTCCTCATTGTCGCCATATTTATCATTCCCACTCACTCACCCTAATCATCCTTTATGTTGTAAAAAGGAAAATAAAATGGCAGAAATGTGTTGTGGGGAAAAAAAAAAAAAAAAGCATTTCAGCATCTTGGTTTTCAGAGTGCTTTTCAAGGTTTCTAGGAGGCAGAGGGCTACATCCAGACGGGTAGTTGGGTGTGATGCTCAAGTGGCCAAGCGGGTTGGGATCAATGTACCCCACTGGCCAACTCCCAAAGAGCTGCCACCCCACTGAAAGCCCTGAAGAAGCTGTGACCAGGCTCCCTGTGCTCCTCAGCTCCTCCACACCTGAGCAGCAGATCCAAGGCCTCTGTTCCCTGCTGGGATCTCAGTAACAGATGTGCTGTTCTGCAGGTCAGAAGAGCATGAACCTTCAGCAGCTGATTTGGCAGACACCAGGGAGGATGGCTTAGGGATCTTTATTTCCTCCATGAGATGTGAACCACAAGAAAAGCAAGTTATGTTCACAGACGCCGTGGCCATCACTAATGCAGGCACCTCATTATAATCTACAGACACTGCAAGGTAACTTAAGTTTCACTTCTCCAAATTACAAGTGTTGAGAACCCATGGGCTTAACCAGTAAATGAGGGCTAATTTCCAAGCAGTACTTGGATCAGCACTTGGAAAGCAGAACTAGTTTTTGTTTCCAAAGGCCTGTTTATTTGATTTACAACTTCAGCGTGGATGTCCTGATCCCATTATCAAAGCATGGCCAGCACATACATAATAAAGACATAGTCGTCTATTTTTAATAATGAGTACTTAATGGAAATTATATTAAAAAATCCTTAGATGAGGGGCTGAAAACTATGTCTCCCTGACTGTCTCCTCCGAGGTAAAGAACCACGCAGGTGCCTATGCAATATTTTCTGTACAATCTCGTTCCCACTCAAGTTACTGCCTGGATTTTTTTTTTTATTGTCATTATTTGGCTCCCTGGTGACATCCCTCCTGAAGTAAGGTAAAGAGCCCTTTCAGCTCTCTAAACAGATGAGTCATGAGTTAAGAATATTTATTCAGCGATGCTCAGCCCCCATGGTCCCTAGGAAAGAGACCATGGAGCTTTAGTATTGCCATCACCTCTGTCCTCTCCTGAAAACACACTCAAGGAGGTTTGGGAGCCTCCAGAGTTCATCTGCTGGGACCACTGAGGTAATTGCCCTGAAATTTGTGGTCAGGACACCTGGTAAGGGTACTTGAAGGACTATTTGGTATTATAGCCATATTCTTCTCACCCAGCCTGTAGATTCCCTGCTCTACACCGCGTGGGCACAGCCTCCCACTATTTACCTCACCAGTCACCATTTTTCAGCAAGGACAGCCAGTTATTACAGTGGATTAATGGCCATCATACCCCAGGTCATCCACTGACCTGCCTGGCAAGAACAGATGGGTTCTGTTTCCTTTTGAGGCCTGACCCAAACTCCACCGAAGTCAACAGGTGTCTCTATTACAGACAGCAGTTCCTGGATCAGGCTTTTGGTTCCCTGTCATTGCTGGGTCTGATCAATGACTTACACTTATTGGGATTCCCATCGATATTAGATTTTGACAGCAAATATAATATTAAATACAAAGATCTAGACGTTAAAAATGATTAAGTGCTCAGAGGTATCTGATCTAATACAAACATTATGAAATAAGATAAAATTACTAAAATAAAATCAATCAAAATCCTGTTGAGGAATGAAATCCCAGAGACCCAATTCTGAGACCTGCATAAGAAAGTACTTTTGTCCTTTGAGTGGGAATTAGGCTTCACAGAGAGGAATCCCAGAATTGTTAGGGGTTGGGTTTTCCCTCCCGCTTTACTCTGACTGGCTTTTTTGTTTGCTTATTATTTTTATTTTCAGAATAGAGTCCTGTGCAATTATTTTATATTAATTCATCAGTCAGCTGTAGTTTTCTACATGTAGAGCAAACACATTTGTGTAAGAAAGGCACACCTTTATCTCCTTGTAACTGAAAACAATAATCAGTAACCTCTTCAAACTAAAATTCAGAGCTATCGGTGCAAAATGCATTTCTGACTTTGATAAACATGGCTCCAGGAATGGTACCAGGAATTTTTTTTCATACAGCTTAGAGAGAGAAAAAAAAAAAAATATACATATATATATTTTAAGCAAACAATTTGTCTCCACCACCTACTCTAAAAAAAGGCATTCAGGCGTTTTCATATAATCCCAGAATGGTCTGGGTTGGAAGGGACCTTAAAGACCATTTTGTTCCAACGCCTGCCATGGGCAGGGACACCTTCCACTAGAGCAGGTTTTCTTCCTTTCCTTGAAACTTTATTACACTTTTTGACTTAACAGATGACATGAAGCCAGTATATTTTTACTTTTTTCTTCTTCCATTGATCTTTTGACTCTTCCATGGGGCTTGCTCGTACTACACCCTGATTCAGTGTAAAAACTCAGCTATGACCGTAGGCAATCTTTCATATTCAAAAAGGTCACATGCACCTAAATTAAGAAAACAGTCATTTTTCCACACTTATCAGCACAGACACTGGCCCCTACTACTCATTTCCCATTTTAAAATTATAAAAGTCAATGGATGAGAATTAGTCAGGAACAAGTGACGCGAATGCCTGGGTGATTATTTCAGTTTTGTCCTTTATGCATAATTTACTGACTAAATAAAATAAAAAAAAAGTGTGAATATTAGCAAGTCATCTTATCAAACCTTCTCGGGAAGGTCCATTAGGCTTAATTATGAGAATGATAATTCGTCCTGTTTCATACTCACTTATATCTTTGGATCTCCCCTGTCTTGATGGCTTTGTCAAAAAAAAAAAAACAAGTAAAGTTCCCTTAACCCTCCCCTTAAACATTTTCTTTAAATATTCCGAGATGTTACTCACAGTCTTCCTACCCAGCACAGTGCTGACAGGCACGCAGTGAATCCCTACTTCATGCTGTGTCAGTGTCCTCAGAGGAAAAGGGTTTGTCATGGCCATGGCCTGTCCTGCACTTTCTGCCCTCCAATAGCTGCTCTGCAGGTTGCTGAGCACAGCTCGGCCCACAGACCTTTGATATGTTGAGGCTGGTGTCCAAATGTGCCCTCTGGGAAGGAAAGCTGGGGGTGTGCACACGTGTGTGAGTGGGGAAGTTGGCAGCACAGGTCCAGGCTGTCAAAATACACCCACTGAAAGCACCAATAGCACTGTAACTGAGGTTGGTTTAGAAAACAAACAAAAGAGGAACTCCAGCACTGTGCAGCACGTAAGGGCTGATCATTTCCCCAGCTTTACACCAAAGAAATTGCTCTGGTTGAATATGAACTTCCAGAAGGAAGTTTCTAAAGCAGCACAGCCCAAAGCAGCATGCAGCCTAGATTACTTCAGGTTAAACACACTTCAGTGAATTTGTTTAAATTACGGAACTGGAGAGAAAGAAAAAAATCTAAATATTCATAACATCCCCAACAACAGACACACAGCAGCAACCACCACTGTATAATTAAATAAGTTATACAGCACAGTGTCACAGCTGCAGCAAGGGAATGTGACAGAGAGGAATTATAATAAACTCAGTTACTTAGAGTAATTTAGGCACTTATTGACCTTCATGTCAAGAAGCGCTGTGGTGCTAAAAGTAATTTTACATAGAAAACTCATCTTTTCTCCTCTAGAGTGAAACCACATTACCCTGCGGTCGGCAGCCGTTCCTGGGAGAGGGTGATGAAACTCCTGAGCAAATACTCGTTGTTGCATGAAGAAACACCCACAGTCACGTGCCTGGTTCCCCAGACTCTGACCCCACCAGCCACATAATCTCCGAGTTAACCAAAAACCAGCTATATATACAATTATTTCTTTTATTATCATCTTTTCCTTTGTCGCCATGGCAAAATTTAAAGCTCTGATTAAATTCAGAAGGCACCCCTCTTCCGTATGGGCATGGGAAAATAAACACAGTTGTAATGGAAGTGGTTTTAGACCAAACTGTTTCACTTTCATGAAGGAGACAATCGATAGCCGAACAGCAAGAAGCCAGACGTGTTTGCAGCCACATGGCAGAGGGAGTGGTGGGAATGTCCATGGAATGCAGATTTGCCAGGGTGGAAAACAGAAGAAAAATTAAAGGTGAAATTAGAAAGAACAGAGTTGATATCTCTCTGTGTTCCCCATAAACATTATCTCAAACCAGCCACATGTTTGCTCAATCCCCTCCATTCAAGCTTGAGTGACACCCATTCCTACACACAGCTAAAACACAGGAATATGGAACAAGAAAAATTGTTTCTGTCCAGCCTCTAAAGCTTCAGAGCAGGGTTAAAAAAAAAAATAAAACCAAAAAAAAATATAACACAACAGTGAGGAGAGATATAGGGGCAGGAGGGTCAGAGTTGTGGACTAACAATGTAATTCAGAGATAGCTCTCCATCCCGGAGTTCTGCGTGCCCAGACCCCTGCAGTAATGCTTGTTTATTATCTGGATTTCCATTTTCAGTAAGCACCAATAGATGTGACACTCTTGAACTGTAACATTTCATCTTCTTTGCTAGAAAAAAGCCCAACAAAACAACCACACAGAGCACTTAATATTGACCCAAAACAGAGCTGACCTCTATCCATCAGTTCCTGCAGTATCATTGCCCTCTTTTGCACTCTCAAATGACTTTTTCTGGGGCTTCCCACTAACTCAGCTTGTTTACTCCACCAGCAAGACAGTGGGACTGCTGCTCAAGAAACTTTATCCCACCAGGAATATGGTCTGAGAAAGAAGCAGGAGACTGGGGCATTCAGCTACTGAAGCAAAAGGGATCCAAAGTCAAACTCGGCCCAAAATCATATTTATTTCTTGTTTGGTTGGCCATTTAGGTCAAACCAAGCTAAAATACACTGCAGCTTTTCAATTTGCCTTTGGAAATAAAGCTACACAAACAGTGGAGTGAAAATTTTCCCTCTGCATTTCCCTTTGAATGAGCATCATGCGTTTTAACCTTGATTGTCGATGGTGGCAGGAAAGCAGCTGTGCTGGCAAAGGCCATATGTTTGCAGACTTTTATGAGAATTGGAATATTGACCCCTTCTTCCCAGCTATTCTTCTCAACCCTTCTGATGGAATGAAAGGAAAACAGAGACAAAAACCTTTGCCCCTAAATTCAAGGCTCAAACATCAGCAAACACACAGCCTAGATATGTTCCTGTAGCTGCAGAACAAGTAAAATGGCCTGGTTTGGGTTTTTTTTCCTGTGTTGCTGTGAAGCAGCAAGAGGACAGGAGGAGAAGGAGCTGCTGTAAGTTACAGCAAGACCACTGTACTAGGGAGTGAGGGCACATGAGATGGCCAAAGTCCCAGAGGGCACAGGTTGATGTGGCAGAGAACGCAACCAAGGGCAGCTCAGCCCTCACGCTCTCAAAGGAGCTGTTAGGAGAGTGACGGGAAAGCAGGAAGATCTGGCAGACAGTTTAGAGAAGGAAAAAGAAGATAAAAAGGAGATCTCCATGTCTGTAACTAAGGGCTGTGTGGGGTAGGTGGGGCAGAGAAGGGATTGGGGGATGGGCAGGAAAATACATTTCCCATACCAAAAGCTTCCTTGCCTTGTAACCACACTGAGCCACATGCTGCCAGCCACATCCACGAGTGTGCTCATACTGCTTCACCCCAGTTATTTGCTGTGCCCATCTGCCTTCCATCACTGCCACTCCCAGACTGACCAGAGACCACCCAAGCCCCACAGGAGCCGTGGGCCTCCGCTGGAAGAAACTGCGTGAGTTTTTCAACAGAAGCACCAGTAAAAGCTGCAACAAATTAAATTGACAAAACATATGCCTTCTTCTGAAGACATGTGACAACAACAAATAACCAAGGGCACCCTAAAGCAAACTCACCCCATGCCAGATGGGATGCCAGGACACTGGGTCCATCAGGTCATGAAAGCTTGCTTTGGCACTGCTAGCCCTGAGCCTTCTTGCTGTCAAGAGGGTAAAATGATCCAGCAAACAAAGAAGGATTCTCCTTAACAGGAATAGGCAGGTCTTACCCAGAATGAGACGGCCTGGAAGGCCCTCAGGCAGGAAAACTCTGTGGCTCTTACAGTGAGAAGAGGAGCAGCAAAGCAGTGATGTGTCCGAGCAGCACGCACTGCACCTGCAGCACAGAGCTCTGCTCAGGCACAGATGCTCAGAAAAACCAAGATTGTCTGTATTTACAAGGCCAGCCCCACAGCTATTTTTTAAAGCACACCATCTGCACCTTGTGATGGCACAATGCATTTCACCTCAGGCTTTGCAGCCATCGCTGGGTAAACAACAGCATAAAACCTTTGGTGTCCTCCCTGCTGGGCTTGCTCTATCAACTTTCTTACCACTTTTGTTTTCTCTCTACTCCATCAACGGCGCTGCTCTGCCCAAAAACTCCTCTGTTACCTCAGGTCCCATTTAAACCCTGTATGATGAGGATGCCCTACACCTGCCCTCACTTAACTGGTTCCCCTCCCTCCCCCTCAGACCCCAGGGAGCTGCTTTTTCCTTCTGAAGTGATTTGAAAGGAACAGGTATATTTGGCCTATTTGCAGGAGCGGATTGCTCTGGTTGTCTGATTTTAACTTTTGGTCTTCTGATTAAGACTCAAAAACCCTCACTCAGTCCATTAAACTCTTCATAGAGACTTAACTCCCTATAATGATGATCCAGTGTTTATTTCTTTTATTTATTTATGAAGCAGTCATTAGCAGCTCCTGCTAAATAATTAACTGCCTTTTGAGTAACCACAATGAGCTCCTGAAATCTTCCTTCTTGTCTGAATGGATTTTCCCTATTTTCTTTTCAGTCAGACCGTTAGGCACATCTCCCTAAACACATATGGGTTTTTTCCCCGTTATGTGACCTGCTTCTAATATTGTTTTTCTTCAGGCTGTGTATCAGTTATCATTTTCATTTCTTTCTGAGTCATTACACACAATATTTGTCCTGTAAAATCTATTCTCAATGTAGTGCCTCTATGAAAAAAAAATAAAATCACAGAAATAAGAAATTATTTACTTTTCTGCAGTAACATTTAAGGAGAACTGTTGCACCACTGCACTGATAACAGTAATACCCAGAGAGGGACAATAAGAGAATGAGAGTCAAGTGATTTCCACGTAAAGGAAACAAGAGCAGCAACTCCCCACGGCTCTGATAACTCCGTGGTAGCTGCAACAGCAGGAGAACACATTTTGAATAGATGAAATTTCCTTGTGTTTCTCCAAGTTAGCTGCTACTAATAAAAGACCACTGTACCTCGGGTGCCCTCGCCAGCATTTCCAGCCTGGATGCAGACACACTTTTTTTTCCCTCTTGCTATAAGGAATGGGTTATCCCTGTTGTTGATCTTAACGTTTTGCAAAGAATAAGAGATTTCCTCCGCCTCTGGTCAAATGTTTGGTTTCAATGTTTGCTCCAGACAGCAAGGACATTTTGAGTGGTTTTTACCAAAGGCAGGGATGGGAGGGGGAATGTGCCAGTCCCTCCTGAGGGAGCAGTAGTGGGATGGCCAAGGGGGCATTTGAGAGACTGAAAGCGAAATGGGGGACGTAGCACTCCCTTTTCTCCTGGCACCCCCTTTTCTCCTGGCACCCCCTTTTCTCATGGCAGCTGCTTGCTATGTTTTATAAAATCTTAAAAGTATAACTGAGTGCCTTGGGGATGGGTTTCCAGCAAACCTCCTAATTACTCTTTCTGCAAGGTCCTCTCAAAGGAGTCTGTGTATCAGAGGTGGCCTCCTTCTATCTAGTCACGCTTTCCTCACCCCCCCCGGTGCCCAGCTGTGTGTCCAGATCTCACAGAACAACACAATCGCCCACTTCTCCATCTGCTTGTAGCACATTTCCTGCCTGTGGTCACGGAGCTTCTGAGAAAGGGGAAATCAGACACCACCTACGAGCCAGATGCGACGGGATAACAACAGCACCTCACCGAGAGGCTTCCCACAACGCCACAACTTTCCTTTTGTCCTAAATGTTTGTGTACCATGTCTTTTATGATGCTCTTCACACCACTGCAGGCTGACAAATAGCTGAGGACATGAACTGAGCTGAGGCAGACAAACAATCCCGGTGCCTCTTCCCTGCTTCCCCTGTCCCTTGTTCGCAGCTCCATAAAAGTGAATGCACTTCACACTTTTCACTCTTGTTTTTAAGCTCTTGCAGCAGTTACCACCTGGAACAAGGCTCAGGGAGGGGAGAAGGAAGGAAAGGCAGGACTGAAAACAACAAGCTGAGCTAGTACTGCACGTGGGCTGTATGAAAAGTAAAATAAAGTACAATAAAATAAAATTTAAAAGCCACACATAGCACATTCAGGTTTGATGTCTTTTCCTGGTCTTAAAATTAAGAGAGCTGAACACAGTTAAGAGGGGAAAAGGGTTTTACCTCGGTATTTATTGAAAGATCCTCAGGTGCGCTGAAATGCACATCGAAATGCACCCCGAAATGCCCCCCGGAGAAATGGCCCCCCACGATGGGATGTGTGTGCAATTATAGGCCTTGCTAATTAGCACATCTATCAAAGATTCCCCAGGGAGGGACTCCAGCGAGACCCCTCAGCGAGGAACCTTCCCCTGGCTGGGCCTGGCTTTGTTTACAGAATGTGTTCTGGAGAGGCCCTCGGGGTCTGGGGTTTCCAGGATGTTTGGGCTCTTGGCTTAACGGGATATTGGGTCTGAGGGAAGTGATCAAACTTAAAGAATTATAACTGTGTGGGCTAAAAGCACTAAGAATACATAAAAGCTACATAAAAGAGTGTATAAAAGAAAAAGCAAAAAATCATCATGGCACCAAGTTAATGAAGCATCATGTGGATCCGGACCCTCAGAAAGCTGGAATTGCAAGGCTGAGGTCTGTCTGATTTAAATAGCGCTCTACTGCTCTGGATGGCCGTGAATCAGCAGAGGAGCCAACAGCACATAAAGGATGGTGACAGGCAGCAAAGTGGCGTGTGACAGCCGAGGGAGGCCAGCGGTGGCTCAGGAAGGGGACACAGTCACACACATCCTGTGATAAGGGGCTCGTTCTGCAGCTCTCTGCGAGCGGGTTTAGCAGCACGCACGCACCAACAGCGGCAGATCTCCTCGGCAAAGCTGAAAATGCTCTAATGCCGAATAACACGGGGAAAGCAAGGAGCTCTAAGGCCACCCGGGCACAGCACGGCTACGGCAAGGGGCCAGAGGTGAGGAGAAAACCTTGTGCTTTATTCACAAACCCAGCGGGTTGCACGGGAACGACACATCAGTACCAAACTCTGGAAGAACAAACGCAGGCTCTTGTGCTGCTCGGAGGAAGCTTTTGCTATCCACACGCTCACTCCTCCTTTCCCCAGCCCCAGAGTCGAACCTCGCAGCCCTCCCTGAGCACAGATTTTATCTTTGTTTGATTCACTGGTAAACTGATTAAGCAGCAAATCAGACCACAAACCGGCCAAGGTCTAAACGAAACTTTAGCCAATACTTAACTTCCTATTGATGTTTATAATCCCCAATTAACCCTTTGTTTGCCCCCTCCCTGGTTGCAGGCGGTGACTCAGCAGGCACAGGGCTCCATCAGTATTCCCAGAGCGTTTCTTTTCCACTGACTGTCTCCCTTGTGCTGTGATCAGACCTATCAGGATGTGGTGAATTGCTCCGAGGAAGGTTACAGGTCTCCACAGGGACTGCTCATGATCTTTGAAAAGTGCATTTCCCTCTAGCAAGCTATAAATGCTGAGGAGAGTTGCTAAAGATCACTCAAAATAGATTATTGAACACTTTGATGCCGTACTCTCATTTTGTGTTATCATATACTTAAAGCATATTTAAAGATTCCCTAAATGCCAAGTGCATTTGCCTGGAAGAGATTTGTGTTTTCCAAAGCCAGAAGAAAATATCTTTGTATCATTCCAGGATATGTAATGCTTTTTCTGCTATTCTGCAGAATCAATTGTTAGTGTTTGACAGTGCCTTTTTTTGTTTTTTCATTATTTTTTTTTCCCTTTCCCCAGCACCACTGACTGTTGTGATAGACTTTAGTTAACTTCTTTGGATTGTTCGTTGCCTCGCTAACAGTCCGCAGTCAAAATGAAAAATAAGAACCTTCTGGATCCTGCCTTGATAAGGTCATACTGTAGAATTTTTCTTTCCAGCAATTTAGCCAGGCTCTCTCCTTCCAGAATACATTTACTTGGTAATAAACATCTCCAGACAGCCGGGCCGTACAGACTGGAAACAATTAAGCCAAAATTGGGGAAAGCAGTGCATGAATAAGTATTTCACTTTTAATGAAATTAGACTGAAAATTTCAGGAGCAAAGGAAATAACAACATTTTCAAATTGTATTAATTAGATATTCGTAAAAACCTGTGCTCATGCAAGTACCTGATGCATATTTTAATATCAAACTATAAAGAAATTGTGCTGAGTAATCACAAACCTTTGGTGCTGTCGTGCTGTGGTCAAACACCAGACACACATAAATATTTGGGGCACATAATTCAATATCTAGTAGGAAAAACAAAGAATTTTAGCCATATTTCTTTGACCTTACAAAAACAGGAAGTCTGCTAAGCAACAGGTTAGAAGGATTTGTCTAACTAAAGCAGAATAAGATTAAAACACAGCTTATTCCAGAAATGAATTAACAATTTATGAAAAGCCTCATCTCTCAGGTACACAATAAAGTAAATGTTTAGCTGTCCCAACTTGTTAGAGATTCAAGTAAAATTCCTTTGTAACAACACAGAGTTTTTCTACCATCAGAAACACTTCACCAGATCCTAAATTCCACGGTTTTCCAATTTTTGCATAAAGGCACTTTGCACTCAAGCATCATGCACTTAATTGCAAATCTACCACCTGTTTACGTGCAGTAAGAGAACAAAAAGCATCTGTTCTGTTATTTTTAATTAGATTATCCTCCTACACCTCCTCTGTCCAACATCCTTAAATAGTTTAGATGTAAATTCTTAAATAATTTGGAACTGAAAAATTGCACATCATGTTTGTGACATCGTTTGCTGTGGTTTTCTCAAGAGTCTCAAGACTCTTACAAAACTAAACTTGGTTTTAGAAAGAGTTATTTTTTTTTTTTCAGCTTGGAAAGTTCACAGCATTTTCCTGAGGAATTAATGAACGTTGCTAATAGCTTGATCCGAGTTATAAGGCATTAGGAGGACACAAGCAGGAGGAAAGGCAATATATAACCTTTAGATGGGACAATTAGAGATCAATTATTAGAGCCAGAGAAGAGCATTTGAAAGCAGCTTCTTCATTAATCAAAGATTATCTCAAATTAGAATGTTTAATTATTTGCCACAGTTCCTTGTATATTCCTCTGCACCAAGAAAAAAAGAAAGAAAAGGCAGGGGGCTTTTGAAAGCTGCTAGGTTTTGAACATTTAATTTTAACATTATTTTAAAGCTAAAATACCAAATATTTTAAAGAATAGTGAAATTGCATATCTCAGGAGATTACACTGAAGATGCACAACTGATGATTTTTTAATATGCTAAATCTGTTGGGTATTGTTAACTATTTGGATGTCCAGATAAGTGGAAAAATTATTTTAATACAAGTAGTAATAAAGGAGAAGATGGGAGTGTCCTATGCACTTTAGTGCCTTGGGGCAGGATCCAAGGGCTTGATGTCAGATGTAGATTGAATTTGTAGATGTCTGAGTTTTAGATTCTCAAACAACCGAGCACATCCAAAATCTCGAGTGGGAGGCAGCATCAT
Source organism: Oriolus oriolus (assembly GCA_013400235.1). Classification (NCBI taxonomy): domain Eukaryota; kingdom Metazoa; phylum Chordata; class Aves; order Passeriformes; family Corvidae; genus Oriolus; species Oriolus oriolus. The sequence continues at coordinate 981,804 of VXBT01000774.1, read as the reverse complement.
GAGCAGGCACAGAAAGGGAGATTGGAGCGGCTGGTGGGCAGAAAATGCTGGGCACCAGGGTGTGCTCCGTGCCAGAGGCAATCCTCCAAATGGGAGCTGCAAAACCTGCTGGAGGTCTGCTCAGCGTTGCCTTCCCTGGGCTGGTGGCCACCACTGACCAAATGGCCACGTGCATTTGTACATCCTCACAGCTGAGGTGAGAGCTGGGAGGAGCTAAGAGAGCAGGAAAGGCCTTTTGCAAGCAGGGGTTTGAGACTATCACAGGGGAAAGAGAGCTTTGCTGAGACCTCTCTGCAGTTCAGGCAGGTGCTCATTGAGGCTCAGGAGGGACAATAACTGCTGCTCAGCATTAGAAGAGCTGGAGCAGAGCAGGTCCTTGTCAAAAATACCCCTAAAACCTCCTATCCCCAAGGAGCACATCCTCAGCCACGCCAGGGCTCTGAGGGAATGCCGTCTGCAGGCCGTTCCTGAGGGGCAGACGGGGCAGCCTGTGCTTGCCACCCTCGCCATTCATGTCCTGAGAGGGAGATGAATGCTTGGTGCCCACAGCACAGGCTGCCCAGGGGCTGTGCCCACCTGGCTCCTGCTCATGGATCTTCTCGGGAAGCGTGTCCCAGCACGATGCCTCGGCAGTTATTCTTCAGTGACAGCCAGGCACAGATGTAGAGGCAGGCTGGGGGACCAAGCTGTTCCCTTTATGAGATACTTTTCTTACACAAATACTTTTTGCCTGTTGGCCAACCCCATACTCAGGCCACAGTAAGGCTATTTGATGTCTTTATTCCTTTGTAAGGTGTATCCTGAACTTGGATACAGACTTTCTTCTCCTGGATGACCCTCTCTCCTAGCAAGGCCCCATCCTTTTTTGGCCAGGTCAGGATGACCCCAGGCATGTTCAGAGTCATTCAAACTAGGCTTTTAGAATCACTGAATCATTTAGGTTGAAAAGACCTTAAGATCATCGAGTCCAACTGTTCCTCCAGCAGTGCTAAGTCCACAATTAACCCATGTCCCCAAGTGCCACATCCACACATCTTAAACACCTCCAGGGATGGGGACTCAAGCACTGCCCTGTTCCAGTGTTTGACAGCCCTTTCAGGGAAGAGATGTTCCCTAAAATCTAATATAAATCTTCCCTCATGCAACTTGAGGCTGTTTCCTTTTCTCCAAGCTGAGCACCCCCAGGTCCCTCAGCTGGTCCCCCCAGTCCAGGTCCAGTGAAGATGCTGCTCTCCAAGCAGTCACACCAACTTTAGCACAAGAGCTAGTGGAAGGTCCTCTTTGCTAAAACATGAAAAAACAAAAATTTGTTTCATTGCCCCCCTAGTTTTTGCCTCAGAACAATCTTCCTTTAATTAAGTAAAGGCAAAATGTGCTTCCCGCTGGCATAAGGTGCCGTTTATACCAGGCAGAGATTTTGAGAGACAGAGCCCGTAAAAATGGTTTACTGACATATGTGCACAGGCTGCACGTTTCTGGCAGAAAGCAAGTTTCACTTGACCTTGGAGGAAAGAGTTTCCAATAATTTAAAACCAAGGGCTCATCCATGTGTGTGTTTCCACCAGCTTTACCTGTCTGTGAGCTCTCCACCGCCCTCCTCCCATATAAGTGTTGAAAAAATGAGGCCGTGACTTCACATTCAGTTGCAGAATTAAGTTTAAGATTTTTTTGCAGCAGGGTACATCTTTTCATTATGGAAGTTCAGATACTAAAGGATCCCAATATCTCTCCACAAGCATCATGAGCTTTGCCAAAAAATAAAAGATAGCGATTGCATTAACGAAAGGCACTCAAGCTCTGGTCAGGATTTCAAGTTGTCCCACTCTGGTATATATATTAACCTACCTTTGAAAATAAAATACCAGGCTCGTGCAATTCCCAATGCATTTCTCATTTAAGAAAGAAAGAAGAAAACAAAAAAAAAAAAAAAAAAAGAAAAGAAAAAACAACAAACGAGAAGACCAAAAAACCGCAGTTCAGCTGTTTGAAAACTGGCTGCATACATGTTGAGGTATTTCTACAGTATATCAGGCTGAACCCAAAAGTGCCCTCAAGATATTCCTCTGCACCCCATTACAAAAGCCTGAAAACAGGGTTTATTACAGCTTTACTAAAGACAGCACCATAATTTTGATGTCTCAGGGGTGATTGGAAAAACACCTCCCTGCAGGTTATCCCTAACTGTTACTAATCAATACCTAATCCTGTTCTGTATCTCACATAAGTATTGCTATTTTCAAGCCTCCCAGAGCAGAGCTAAGACGCAGCATCCGCCAGGTAAGAGCCAGTCCTCCCAGCCAAGCTCTCAGCCTCACCACAGGCTTTTTCTGCAGTTCCTCTAGTGCAAAAGATCTATAAATACCACCAATAAAACCTCTTACATGTCTTCCCAGTGTAAGTCTCAGGGATTTCACTGCTGGAGTAATACCCTGCCTCCTCCAGAAGGTTATTTTTACAGGGGAAAAAAAACTATATATATATATATATATATATATATGTTGAGCTAAAAAACCTCAGTGCCACAGCAAGCACTACTCATGAAATCAGTCAGAAACCACTGAGAGCCGCAGTGATACCATTCATGACTGTGCTGGGAGTGGAGAGGCTGCTCAGCACTCAGCACAGCTACAAACCCAGGTTTTCCTGCTCCTGTGGGAGATATTGCCCAGCAGAGGAGAAAGTTCCCATCAGGAAGCAGCAGTGACCCCACCCACAAAGAAACTGAGTCATGGGGTCCCTAGGATAATAAGTTCTGAATTAAAATCCTACTAATAAGTAAGGAAATTATATTCTGGGAGAATATTCATGAAGGAAACAGCCCACATGTATGTGCATACAAATGGAATTTTATATTTAAATATCAATGTTTTAACACCAACTCAGTAATGAGGGGGGTTTTGGTTTTAAAAGTCTGTTATCAGATGCTGGAGCAATTAACGGCGTGTTGTGAAAATGACATTCTCTAATCCTCCCTTTCCCCTGACTAAAGAAGGACAAATGTGATTATCAGAGAACCCACACACCTGCATAGGAACATTTTCTAATTATTCACGTGGCTATAAATGATCCCTGGCAGCTTGTAACCTGATGAAAACTGAAGATGAACAGTACTTGCCACTGGGACAAGAGTGCAAATCCTTCCCCATTTCCCTTGAAATGAAACTTTTGGCCTTGCTATGGCAAAGAAATAAAATTGAACACACAGTTTTATGAAGGTTTAAGATCTCCTCTTGTGTTGGCCACATACTTCCAGCACCTCTCTTGTGCCAACACCAATGATCAAATTGCTTAAAAGTTGTTTAAAAATTAATTTTCTACTTTTTTTTTTCTTTAATCAACCTTAACTTTCAGCTAATTATCCAGCTGTCCAGAAGGTCACTCAAAGCAGAACTGCTGGCTTGTGTGGGAGGCACCTGGATGTTTGCACAGACGGAAGAGGGGTGAAGGGCTGATGTATTCAGTGTTAACTTGGACCTTCCAATCTAATTGCAAACTAGAAATTGTCTGATTTACCCTCACCTGAGCTGCTATTACACAGGGCCCCATGCAATCTTTCGTGGTGTGTTTGCACCCGTTAAGCGCAGTGCAAAACCACACAATATAATAAAACAAATTGGTTCTGTCTGAAAATGGGAGAGACAAACTTGTTAGAGAAGATGGAAATCTCTGCATTTCGCTCAGAAACAAGCTGTGCAGCTTAGTCATAAATACCTAAAGATTTTGCTTTCTAATAGAACAGTGATACAGATTAATATATTTCATTGCTAGGTGGCACGTGGAGAAGTAGAAAATCCTATGTGTCCCCATGGCAAACCTACAGGTGGAAGATGCAATGTTTATTTTTTTGATACAGTTTACCCACACAGGAAATGAGCTCAATCTAGTGCCAGCTGAGGGTTAACTCAGTCACAGTGTTTATTACAGCAGCGCACAAACTAAATTATATCATATCTCTATTGCCAGAAAATTATGGTGTATAGCTTTGAGGTGGCAATGTTAAATAAATATTTGTGAATTTATTGGTATAGTGATTTTGAATAGTAGTTATTTCACAATTTGCTTTGTCCAATAATCAGATTAATTTGCTGAGGAAAATATTAAACTTTTCTCCTATTATTTCTTTTTTAATGGAAGACTATCTTTATTGTCCTATTCTATTTCAAATAATTACGTTACACTGAGATAGCTTTAACAATTCACAAGCCATTCAGAAAAAAAGCCCAAAATGAATGCAGTTATTGAAGTGACATTAAGTGCTCTAATAATCATTTTTGGTCACGGCAGATGTGTTATAAATAAATTCAAATGCTGTATTAACCTTAAATTAAAAAACAGAAAGATCGCAGTCAGCAAGAAAAGTGGATATCTCACCAAACTTTGCTTTGCAACTTTACAATTCCCTGAGAGGATTTTACTGGAAGTGATACTTAACCTTTATGTGTCGTGATCTTGGAATGGCCAGGTGTACACTTCTGCAGCCGGGCCAATTATCTCCAATTAAGCAATAAATGTGCAAAGCTTGTTCAGTGCCAGTAGAAACTTCCCAGATTTATACCACGCCTTCAGAAACACATTAAGAGTTAAAAAACAGAATCGCCTACCAGTGAGATTTTAATGAAACACACCTTTATGTAACTTCACTATTTAATACCTTTCATTTAGATTTTTTTTTTTTTTTTTTTAGGTTTTACAGCAGCCTTAAAGAATAAAAGTGCTTGGCTGTCCTAATTTGAAATAGAAAGCATATTGCTCTAGTGCCTTACAGGGGTCTCTTAACTACCCACCACGGATATTTCTTCTAGACAATGACCATATAAAAGATGAACATGTTGAGTGTGTTCATTGTAAAACACCAAATTTATTGGAGCAGTTCATTTTTGGGGGAATTTACTCTAAAAGATTACAATCACCTACCCTGCAGGAACAATAGCAATATATCTGCAACGCAGCTACTTCACGTGGTACTTGGGGGTTTGTTATTGAAGAGGAAGAAGAAATAGATCTACCAGAGACACAAGCTGAGAGCTTTGTCAAGATGCAGCAAAAATGTTATTTAATTTCCCTCGGAAGTAAAATATTCTGCTGAGGTGATTTTATTGAACAAAAGACATTAATTGCAAAGGTATGAAATAGGGGCTGTATTGGCTGCCCTGGTGTTACCAGGACACAAAAGAAAACATCCAACAGATGGGAGAAAAGTGAGATACAGTGCTCTCACTGATTTTAACTGAGTGTTTATGGGCCACTTGTATCACGCTTTGCTTTACAACACAATCCTGGAGTTCACAGAACTTTTGAGATTCCCAGGAATGCTGTTGTGCTTTCCCTGACCCCCCAAAAAATCAGAGAATTTTAGTCTGTAGGGAGAGAAAGCAATACAGGAAAAATAAACCACGAATGATTTGACAAAATGCTGCATGGCATTTACCACCATCTGATGTGCCTTTTAAGCACACTTCTTCTCTCATTCCTCCAATATGTGTTTCCAAAAGTGAGTCTTGTAAATAGCAGTGAAATCAAAGATCACAGTAACTATGTCTTTTCCTTACTAACTGGTGAGATAAATCATTTTTTATATCTCTTTTTGTCCATAGCCACTTTTATTTACACTTCTTTACAAAACTGCAGGACCAGCTCGTTCCCGCTTTGTTTAATTCCACCACTAAACCACCGATCCACAAAAATCAGGCAAAACCACGATGCAGAGGACAACCCACAGCTCCAGCTCACGGCTGGGATTCACACACTCAGAGCAAACAACTCAGATTTCTACATTCACAAGGCCAGTGCAATGGGTTGAGTCCCACCAACCACGTTCTGAGAACTCTGGTCTGCCAAACTTGCAGGAGACAAGGTTAAAATATCCAAAATATTTAATGCTACTTCTGCATACATGTCCTCTGCTGCTACATGAAGTGTTTCCTGGTTTATGGTGCTCTCTGTGTGTGACATTAAGTGCAGGTTGAGTGGCACCGAGAAATCTGGGTTTAATCACTCAAAAGAGGCAGAAAACATTGCCAAATGCCAGGCAGCTGGGCGAGGGATAACACAGATTGCTGGATGGAGCCCCCAGCCACGTTTGCCTGCCCTCCATCTTCCTGACACGAGGGAACTCAGTGACTTAGCATTAACCTCAAAAGCAGAAAACAGCAGCACCAGCTGCCAGGCAGCCTCTGAGGAAATACCCCATTATTTACTGCAGCGGGAAATTCTTTATTTTATCTTTAAATATTTTCAAGCATTTTAGGATTCATTCTTTAAAACTTGTTAAATAAAGATGCAAGGCTTTAAGTCTTTCCTGTTCTGGATTTAAAAACCCTCTGCTGACAGGACAATATTTTGCTGCAAGTTCCCAAATGTAGTATATCCATAGATGTGTATCATGACCATCCCGCAGAATGAGGTTTCAACACGACCTTAAAAGACCCTGTTTATTAATTGAATTCTCCACTTCTCCCCAGCTGGGATGGTGAGCATGAGAAACTCACTCTCTTCTCACAGGAAACTTTCTGTAGTGTTCCAAAAGCAGCTATTGAACAGGTCTAATAACCACTCTCCTCTCAGAGTCTCCGAATCCTTCCAGCAAATGTCTTTGCCTGGCTCTTGGCAGAGATAAAAGGGATTTCAGTAAAAAATCTAAAAATCTCCCACCTCCTCCTCCCTGTTACCTTCACTGGCTGTGGATTTTAAAAATTCAGTCGGTGCTGAGGTGAGTCTGTGATGGAAACGTGGGGCTTTCCTTCTGAATGAAGGGAATGGAGGTTCTTCCTCTAGCACAATTTAAAATCAATCACAACAGATACAAATGAATCCATTTCTCAGGTTTGGTCTTCTTTGGCTCTATCCAAATGAATTTCTCAGTTTTTTTTCTTTAAGTTTATAATGAGATTAAAGAAACACAACACACAGACATTTAAATCAGAGCCTTCTGTGTAATCTAAGTGATACAAGTTAGAACAGAGGGAAGGAGCTGTGCTGTTAATGGAGCCTTTATTCCATAGGTGATATTTCCTCATGAGGAGTTATTTTATAATGCAGTGCTTTTATTGTTGTGGCACTGGCAATTACAATTAAAATTCCTATTAACTAAATAAAACGTCAGAAATATGCATATTTGACATTTTTGTTAAACCCCAATCATAATGTCAGCAAGTCCATTGGGAATTGGTCGGAGGCTTCCAACAACACCTTTTTCTCTTAAAAATCAGAATTTCTATGCAGTACATGTTAGGTAGAGCACGTTTTCCTTGTACCTGTCCAGCACATATAACGCAGCCCGCAGCTGAATGACATCTCCAAGTCACAGTGACAGCAGCACTCCATCAGAGTGTCAGGAGAATTTAAAGAGCTGTGGGGTGAAGCCTTGCACGCTTCTGCTCCCTTTCTTAAACCAGCAGTAACACCATTCCCTTCCCAAGACGAGCTGTTGTGAGGAATTATAGAACAACTCCAATATTACCCCCATATCCATCTAAACTTATCCATCTAAACCTTGAGGAAGCTTTAGGTTGGATTCTAGGAACAATTTCTTCACCAAAAGTGTTGCCAAGCCCTGGCCCAGCTGCCCAGGGCAGTGGTGGAGTCCCCATCCCTGGAGGGATTTAAAAGCTGTGTGGATGTGGCCCTCGGGGACGTGGGTTTGTGGTGGCCTTGGCAGTGCTGGGGAATGATTGGACCTGACGATCTTAAATTAAAGGTCTTTTCCAACCTAAAAGAATCTGTGGTGTTCTGGACCTAACTCAAACAGTGAGAAGAGCAGCTGGCTCACAGCAGCTTTACTGGGCATACAACTGTTCAAGAAAATGTGTTAAAAAAAAGATAAAATCCATGACAACTTCACCTAATTTGGTTTTCTTCCCAGAGCAGAACCTGAGCATCCACAGAGGAGCTGTAGCTCCCAGCATCACATTGATACCTTCTTCCCAAGACTGAGCATGTCCTGAACAGGAGGAACACAAAAGCAGAAAGCTGAAAAATCAACATCAGAGTACTTCTGAAGAAGCCTTATCACCACCAGTTGAGATGTCTGAATTAAGAAAAAGTCTCAGATTTGACATTTACACACTGTGACCACTGCTGCTGCCCCACAGCAATACCTAGGTGAGCTATTGTAGAACAGACATGCAAAGGACGAAAATAAAATTGCAGGCAATCACACACTTAGTATTTCTTCATTCTGAAGTGTTTATTTACCTTCCCAATTAAAATACTGCTTAGCCAATAATGTTATTTTGTATCTAATATATGCTTTATGAAAATATATGGAGCTGTGGCACTAAAATCAATAAAAACATCTCAAAAATACTTTAATTTGTTTCTGTTATTAAATGAAGCCAGTGGATCTTTTAATCTCTATGTGTATAGCCATTCATCTCACTTTAATGATCCTCTTTGGTTATTTTTTTTTTTTTTTGTCCTGTTTTGATCAGGCTCATGGCTGTTTCCAAATCAGGAAGGCCCTCCTTGCAAAGTGTCTGTACTTACTCTGTGTTTGAAAATATTAACATTATTCAGGATTTGACTTTTTTGCACATACCCAAGGCAGTGAAGCTGGGATTATTGTCAGCAATCCAAGAACTAATTTTTATTTGTGATGAATATCAATTTCTTTCTCAAAATGAGATTTCTTACAGAATGCTTCCCTGTTTAACATGTCTTTAATAGGAATTTGCCATTGCTAAGATTTATAAATTTCAAGGACATTTCAAACTTGTCAGCAGGAAGCCACCACCATTATGTCACTCAAACTTTATGACAACTCAGCCCCGATATTACCGACAGATGACTGAGGAGAAAGTCACCTGTTACATCCAGTGGCCTGTAGCTGACCCTTTTCTGATTTTATATGCCAGAACATTACTACACAATAATTTAAAATGGTTTCTCTCCTCAATGGCTTTGTTACACAAGCCAGACAATTTTTACACTGTGGCAGCGCATCACACATCCCGCATTTTTTTCTCTCCTGCAAGGGTTTTACTCACAGCAGGAACAAAACATCTATTTAATATCATCCAGGGTAAAACTCACAAATTTTTTTGTGTTCAATTTACCAAGAAATGCAGCGAGGTCCTAAACATTCAAAGTAAATTGCCCCACATGGCTCTGTGTCTTGCTGAACAGTTTGCCAATTCAAAGGGGTGTCAGGAAGAAGCAACATTAAACAGCCCTATGCATTGATTTTCTGAAAGATTAGGTATTGCAAAATTGCGAGGAGAAAAAACTAGGCTTCAGAAATTTGCTTGACATAAGGGAACGAGTGGTGGAGATTCATTAATCAAAGTCAGTAGGACTTTATTAATAACCTTGCCTGATAAGTTTCAAAGGAAAACAATGATATTTTAAAGCATTTGGAACATTTAGAGTACCTGCAGGAATTGCTGTTGTTAGAAACTGTCTTCAGGCTAAAGCACCACTAATCAGATGGAAATTGCTGATATCAGTTTGAGGAAAATACAAGAGTAATTTGGGCACAGATGAGTTTGCAAGAATGGAGAGTTAATGAAAGCATCTGAGAGTAGTCATTTGGAGCTTTCCTGGGCTGTGCCTAGTGACACAACAGCATCTCAGGGTACGAGACCAGATTATGATGTGAAAATGAAAAGAAAACAAAAGGAAAAGAGCTGAAGTTCGTCTCATTTTCTTCCTTCAATGACTCGATGTAAACAACAGTTTGGGTTTTAGTACATGGGGTGCAAAACTGTAATTTAGATTTTTTTCATAGTAAACCTATTAATTTTTGTAATTAGTCAGTGAAATGCTTGAAGTCAAGCCTGCCTGTCTCATCTGAACTAATCTTGAGAGTGAGCTCAGTGTTTTGGGGAGAATGTCAGATTTTGGGGTGAAAGATTAATACTGGTCTAATTCTTAAATGTAACAAAATGTTCATTGGAAACCATTAGGGAAAAAGGTCATTCTAACCTACAAAAGAATTCAGGGAGAAAATATTCCAGAGGCAAATATACAACACTGATAATTAGTTTATGAGATGATTCAAAGTTTCTATAGAGGAAATCTTATCCTGAACTTTGTTGCATATTATATAAAATAATTTTTGTATTAAATAAAAAAATATATAAATGAACAAAGACTTTTAAAGACTGTTCAACCAAATAGAAAATATATCCTTTTCCAGTTTCAATAATGCTCATTTTTCAGATGGAGGGTCCTATTCCTTTTAAATTTTACTTTAAATGTTCCTCTTTCTCTGCAAGATTATTCTGCACAGAATTTGCCGAGAACCTCCACAGATGAGGTTAAAAATAAACAAATATCCTCTACTTCTGTGCTTTAGTCCTGCTGAATTTGCAAAGGTGCCATTATAATATGAATATTTTTTCTTCTTGAAACACCTTGGTGTAGAGCCACTAAATTTTCTTTACTGTACTCACCTCCTCAGCAGTGCTCAGTGAGAGCAATCAGGCCGTATTTCCCACTCATGCTTATGTAAATCACAAATAAATCATTTGCAGCCAGCAGGCGTGACCCAGTGAGAACAGGTTCCCAGCTGTTAAGCATGGGCTTAGCCAGGAAAGATTTGTTGGATTCTGTGGTTCATGCTAAATGCCAGTAAAGAGCAGATTTATCTCTGCTCCTGGTTCACGGAACACGCCTGGAATTTGGGGTTTTGTAACCGGCTTCATCACTTTGTTCTTCCCCAAATGCGTGCAGTGGGCTAATTACTGCGAGTAGGAGTTGTGATCCCATGCAGGCTCTGACTCAGACCCCGATTCTCCCCGGCATCCTCCTGTTTTCTGAGCATCCTTCTCTTTATCCCTGCCACACACAACAGCAGCAATTCACTGACAAACTGTGGAGCCGGGGGAGAAAGGATGTATCCCCATTTTACCATTGTTTTGGACTCATTTCCTTGGGATTTAAGCTGAAATTCCCAACCCTGAGCACCTCCAAGTACCTGGTCCTTTCTTCCACTGCAGTTATCCTGCCATCTGCCTCAGAGCTGCCTTTTCCAAGTTGTCCCAGGAGCTGGAAGGGCTCAGAGAGGAGGCACGGTAGAAGGGCAGCATCAAAAACAGCTTTACATTTGTTGATGCCTTATCTATCCTATATATGTATGTATGTATATATATACATATATATATATATATGTTATTCTGAATATAACATTTTATACTTTGAGAAGAGACGAGCAAGACTGGGCTAGGCAAGGGAAGAGTTTATGAATTCTTCCCACACAGTGACAGATGGACGTACACCCAACCTCGTACAGCTCGAGTGCATGCAAACATCAAAATCAAATTTCATTTATTCTCTATCAAATAAGACAGACCATGCTGTATTCTCTGAGTAATCAGTGTTATCTGCTCACGCACTGATATTTCTGATCTCCTAAACTCCGTTAGCCTGGCCCTTGGAAGATCTTTCTCTGTGATTACGGAGTGGGGGTAATGTGGCCAAAAGAACGGTTGTATCAGTGCACGTACAGAACTGCCTCGGTCTGAGCATTGACACTGGGAAAACAGATCCCTGCTGGTCTGCATCCCGAAATCTGGGGTGAAGGGAGCGTTCATAAAGCAACATTGAATTAGAGGAAACAGATCCTGCTTTCCCAGCTCTAAACTTACCAAAATTTATCTAAAATTTCTCAGTACAAAAAGACATATAATATCAAATCCCACTTGTGAAAGAAAAGATTCTCTGCAGAACCTGCTGAATCTCTGATTAATAAAGTTATAGATTTAATTAAACTAAAGCATGGACTTTTTTTTCTTAGTGCCTAACTTTCTAGGGAATAAAACACAACAGGTTTTTTTTTTAAAAAAAGCATATCTTCCAAAGTTTGTATTTCCATTTAATAAAGCAGATGCATTAGGGGACCACAGCCTTATTCAATCTAAGCATTTAAATTACTTAATGGAATGTAAAACAGAAGCAAAACTTTAAACTGATGGCTATCAGCAGTCCTGAGCTGCCACGGGCTGAATCGACCTCTCTGTGGGCGATACTCATCAGCCCAAGCTCGCGGGGCTCCGCACCTGAGCGGCCGAGGGTGAAGCCAGCGCCGCGTGCAGGGCCCAGCTCCAGCGGTCCCAGCAAACCCAGGGCTGTGCTGCTCTGTGTTTCTGTGCTCTGCCCGGTGTAATTACACTCCCTGCAACTCAGGCTGTCTCTCTGTGCCGACTTTTGGACCTCACCGATCACCTTCAGGCGCGTGGGACCTTTCCACCAGCCCTCGTGCGGAGTCAGGGCTCGGCTCTTGCTTCCGCCGCCATCAGCCTTTCACTTTTAGCCTGGCTTAGCTTAAAACTCACTTAACTAGGGTTTAGTGTCCGTCTTTATAACAGGTGGTTGTATCTGTTTGGTTTTTTATTATTAATGAGTTATATTTTCCAGTTAAAAAAAAAAAAATCAACTTTCTGAATAATTCTTTATGTGACTAATTCTATTTTTAAACAGATGTAGCGGTAGCAAGAATAGTGAGAGTTCAACATTTCTTGACTCCTGGAATCAGGAATCGTTCAAGCAAGTAAACTCCAAACAGCTGTGGTAATTGGCTGAAATTGCCACTTTTAATGACACAAATTATACCAGAGTGATGTTTAATGAAAGCTACAATTCCCAGCTTCTGTATGCAAAACTTAAAACATTCTCCTAAATTGTGTTGACCTCTCTTGTTTAATACCCTGCTAATCTTTGAAAATTGGAAACAAATGCTTCAATTAAGACACAATTAATTGACAATTAATTCAACAATAAGCAGATGGCCAGAAAGAGCATCCTGCTATTAAATGAATCAAATGTGAGAGGGAGCATTTGACCTTTCTTATGTAAAGCTCCCCTCCTCGAAAAAAACACTTTTCCTGAAAAAAAAGAAAGTGTGTGGATTTTTTTGTCTCATACTCTGCAGAGCTATAACTTTGAAAAATGAAAATAAAAAGCTTATTTACATCAGTATTTTGGTCTAGGGGATAGGACTTGTGAATTAGGAGGGAAATAAGGAGCAATAGCATGCACAAGTGCAAGAGGATTTACAATAGCTCTTGCACCCTAAGGCCTAATAGAAGAAAATAAAGCCGCCATTATCATCAAAACTGCAGATGATCTCATAAAGGGCTTGTCTACACGGGGAGGTCAGCACAGAACAAGCTCCGTTATGAATTTTAAGTGCAGCTGCAACTTTTCCTGGCTCCCCGTGCAGGAGCGGCGGCTGCTTTTCCATGGTTACCGAGGACGAGGTGCAGTGAGGGGCAGGGGTGCATCACCCAGAGCTGGAGGGAGGCACCCGGGGCGCAAAGCACAGCTCGAGCAGGGCCTTCTGCAGGGTGAGGGTGGCAAGGTGGCAGAAGAAGCTGCTCTGCAGGTGGGGTGGGGCAGTTCAGCACCCCATGAGCGAAAAGGCTCTTTACTTTCATCTTTCTACTCTTTGCCCTATAACATCCCCATGTAGATCATGGGTGATTGTTCTGATTGTGTCTTGGTATAAATCATAGAATCACAGAATGGGTTGGGTGGGCAGGGATATTACAGATACCTCATCCCACCCCCTGCCACGGGCAGGGACACCTTCCACTATCCCAGGCTGCTCCAAGCCCCGTCCAGCCTGGCCTTGGACACTCCCAGGGATGGGGCATCCACAGCATCTCTGGGAATCTGTGCCAGGGCCTCCCCACCCTCACAGGGAAGAATTTCTCCCCAATATCCCATCTAACCCTGCCCTCTGTCAGTGTGAAGCCATTCCTCCTTGTCCTGTCACTCCAGATCCTTATCCAAAGTCTCTCTCCAGCTCTCTTGGAGCCTCTTTAGGCACTGGAAGGGGCTCTGAGATCTTCCTGGAACCTTCTCCAGGCTGAAAAACCCCAGGTCTCTTATCCTTTTGCAAGGCTGTATGAGGAGAAAGCTTGAATTCCATACCAAAACTGCCTCGGCAAGTCAGGGCTTCACTCTACATATCTCAAAAACTGGAAGCCAAATTCTCAGGGGCACCGGGGATATTTTCAGATAACTTCAGAAAATGGTCCTTTTTCAGCTCTTTGCTTCTTTGAGAAAATGTGTAAAATTCTAATTTAGCTCAGAGGACCACTGTAATTGTAAATAAAAATTTATGCTAAACTTGTAATGCAGTGCACAAAACAGAAAATCCACTTGTCCCATGCAGAAAAAATCATGTCTATGGATCACTAAGAAATTAATTTTATTAGCAAAAAAATAGCTACTTTGTCTCAAATAAATTACAAAATTAAATCGATGAAAGAAAAAAAAAGATAGACTTGACCAAGGTAAAAGCTCCTTTAAAAGAACTTGAGCTACAGATAAACCAAAGTTTCTGTTCTCCGAATTTTTATTTAACCTATAGTTAAAAAACCAACATGGTTAATGATTGAAACTCATAAAAAAATAATTCCTGCCATCCCTCACATGGTGCCGCAGGCGCTCCGACCGTGTTTCACTTGATGCTGTATTTTATGCAGTCTGACTACGATTTCCTTGGTAATTTATACTGCATAAACCTTGACACCTGGGTGGCAGGAGCAGTAAGCTGAGCTTTCTGGGGCTTTGGCATAGGTAAAGCAGGCAGGTTAATCATTGCTTATACCTGCAGCTGTCTGGGTTCTGTTAATATTCATCAGGTGCTCCTGCCCTTTATTTCTGTGGCTGTCTCTTAATCCCACCATGAGAACAACCTAACCCAAAAGCTGGAGCAGCACGACCATTGAGCAAATTCATGAATACCTTCTTCATAATACTCATATTTCCTATGTCAACATAATAGTGATGTTTTTTTCCTTTAATATTAATAACACATTTGTACTTGAAAAAGGTTTTTTTTCTCAAGTATTCCAGACGTTAAACAACCAAATAAAAGTCGCTGTGTAAAATCAGTTGTATTCTGTGACTTGTGCTTGGTGTCCCCTGGAAAGGACTTCCTGAGCTGGTGAGACTGGGTAAAGGTTTGCATGGTTTAGACAGAAATTTGCAGATAGAAGTAATTAAACTGAGCTCTTCCAGGTAATTCATGGGAAGTGGAAGATGTCGGTGCAACTGGAAATACATTTTACTATTGTTTCAGGAAACAGAACACAGAGGAGAGGAAAAACAGTAATTTCGATGCTAATGAAACCTCCTTAAACATCTTGTTAACTGCCACAGCTCTGAGAAGGAACCAGATAGAAATGTGGTGACACAGAGAGGTGGCTCCTGGTGGACCCTCCAGGAGTGGCACAACCTGCATGGTCGAGCTTAGAACTGGGGAGCTGGAAACAATCACAGAGTTTAGTTGCACTAGGGCTCTTAGAGTTAGGATAAACTTCCCAGCCAGACCTCTCAAATCTTAAATATTAATGATTTTACCACTGCACCTCTTTGATTCCTCTTCAGTTTCCTCTTGCTCCAGCTTAGGATGTGAGATTGTGAGATCATAAAGGTCATGAGACTGTGAAATAATAATGACATATTGTAAATAAATGTGTGATGTTCAGAGCCATAAAGGAATAAATTTTTTCTCACACAAAGACTTTTTATACTTGAATGGTGAAGTTTTTTTCACCTGTCACTGTCTCAGTTGTTTTCATTTTCAAGAGGAGGGGTCTTGTTACTGACTGCTGGATCATCTTGCCTTCTGCAAGGATTCAGTTAAACTTCCTGAGTTAGTGAACTCTAAAAGCCACTTTAAAATTATAGTACTGGTTCAAGTTTCCTTCTTTAATTAAACTTTAAACAGTCCCCCAGCAGTTTTGTGCCTGTCTCCTCCCGTGGAACATCTCAGCCTGTTCCCAGCTGTCATGCTCAGAGTGCTGGGTCTGCACACTCATTTGCAGATGCCAGATAGGTGGCAAAAGAAACATCAAAAACCCAAAACAAACAAAAAAAGGAAGGAAATACTGAATATAGTTCAGGAAAATTCATTCATAAATATATGTCAAGTTTTTCTTCACAGATTATTGGTATTTTAAAATATTTTAAAATGTCCTCTGATACCAAAAATACAAACATATTTTGCCATGAGTAATTTTATTATTAATAACTTATCATTTGTTTTAAGCTTGAAATAAGGAAAAGGAGGTATTTTAACTTTTTTCATTTTCGTCTTTCTAGTTCATATCTTTTTAAGCTTTATACTATAACAAAGGAGTTCAAAAGTGAAAAGCAAACAAAACAAAACAAAATAAAAAACCTCCAGACAAATGTATTAAAAACATGAAAGTAAAATGTTTAGGTTAATATAGAGTAAATGTTCTTGGGACATGTTATTTTTAATTTGTATCCCAAAAAGAGACTAGAAAAAAGTATAGTTCCTCTAGAAAGAACAACTTCCACTGATAGTCAGGTTGTACAATGTGAATTTCAGTTAACATTGTTTTTCCAAAATAAATCATCTCATTTTCTGAAGATCATGGAAAGAGCTTTTGTTCTGAGTGCTATAATTTTGTCTACTATTGCTAAGATTAGACGTCCTTTGATTTTCTGAAAATTATTTGTCAATTGTTTAATTCCTGTGGTAATCAAGATAATTAGAAAAAATGGTGGCTTATTAGTTCCACACTGGAATTTCTAAATGTCTGGCAAAGCAGCTGTCATAACAATGAATATAGGTTATATTTGTAAGCATTCATTATTATATTAATACTGCAATACTCCAGGGATATTCCAAATGATCAGAAGATACCTGAAAAAAACCACCTTGTCAATGTTTTAAGAGTGCACAAGAACATTTGTGTGATTGTATTCCTTAGCCTTTGGTTCCAGGCTCAGTCTTATTCTCTAATGTCACCAGAACTGAGGGTTGGACTAATACAGTCCCCATCCTTCTACAGCAATGAGAAGGTGAATAAATTGATGAGGGCTCAACACTGCACTGAGATCCAGTAGTCAGACATATTAGATATCTACACTGACACATTCAAATATGGTTGATTTCCTTTGTCAACGAAGGTATTTGAAATAATAAAATGCATAAATAAGAGTGTCTTTACTATTTAATCATTAAAAAATCCAAAGGTGTCTTGTTTCCCTACAATTATGGGAATTCCTATGAAGCCAGGACGTTCCACGAGGCAGATGTGGGACCAGAGACCGAAATGGACCCAGGTTCAGTGAGGGGTTGTGTTCAGCTTTGCAAATTTAAAAAAAAAAAAAAGGAAAAAGAAACAAATTAACAGTTCTTTTATTCCTTTGCCCTCATTTTTCTTTGTTGCTACTGGAACATAGGCTTAACTGGGGGTTTTTTGTAGCCCTCCATCAAGTCTTGGCAGCTTATCTGCAGCTCCAAGGCAGGATACGGGTTAGCAGGGTATTAGCTCTGTGTCATCTTCGCTTGAGACCCAAAAAAAGCGTTCAGTCAGCTCATGAAAGACAGAGTAGACCTGGCAATTTATTATAAACCCTGTGCACTCATCAGCGGTCCCAGCCAGCAGGTACACCCCTGCAGCTCAGTTCAGGGATGCACAGAGGATAATGTTCCCTTTAGATCCAACCCTGTTCTTCGCTAATCTCCTGTCAGCCAAATTCTCCTTGCTCTTCTCCATTTCGCACCGTGTTTCATTTTGGAAATCCTTAATTAGCCACCGAGGCAGGTTAAAAAAAACCAAGTGACACGGCTGATGAGTCAGCATTTCAGCTAACAATTGCCAAAGTTTTTTGGTATTGTTTTTTAAGCCCCGAACTCAAGAAGTGTCGGGCTCTGCAGCTCACTTTCTGGGGCTTTGAAATGCAAATCAGTAAGTCCAGTAGACTGAAACTCAATCCGAATTACTCAGAAATGTCAGAACAACAAAGGCTATGAAAGTGCAGTGCCCTATTTAACAAACCTTTGTGAAGAGATCATGGTAGAAAGCGTGGAGTTTGTCACCTGAAAGTCTTTAAGAAGATGTCTGCCTAATCATCACAAATGCCAGACCTTTCTGAGCAAGGTTTAGATAACACAGATATAAAACTTCATCCAGTTCTCCAAAGGCCCTTTTTACAGTTTTATATAACGTGGTTTAAGAGTAGTGGTGCAAAGGATGATGAGCATGACAAGTTAAGGGCCAA
The DNA here is from genome assembly GCA_013400235.1 of Oriolus oriolus. Lineage (NCBI taxonomy): Eukaryota > Metazoa > Chordata > Aves > Passeriformes > Corvidae > Oriolus > Oriolus oriolus. The sequence goes on along the minus strand of VXBT01000774.1, from coordinate 963,816 downwards.
ATACTCAAAACCAGCTTTATTCAGCCGTGATTTCTGCACCTCACATTCTGCCTCAGCGATACACATGAAGTGTCCTTAGTCCTGATGCCATGATGATTTTTTGCTTTTTCTTTTACACCCCTTTTATACACTCTTTTATATAGCTTTTATGTATTCTTAGTGCTTTTAGCCCACACAGTTATAATTCTTTAAGTTTGATAACTTCCCTTAGACCCAATATCCCGTTAAGCCAAGAGCCCAAACACCCTGGAAACCCCAGACCCCGAGGGCCTCTCCAGAACACATTCTGTAAACAAAGCCAGGCCCAGCCAGGGGAAGGTTCCTCGCTGAGGGGTCTCGCTGGAGTCCCTCCCTGGGCAATCTTTGATAGATGTGCTAATTAGCAAGGCCTATAATTGCACACACATCACATCGTGGGGGCCATTTCCGGGGGGCATTTCAGGGTGCATTTCGATGTGCATTTCGGCGCCCCTGAGGGTCCTTCAATAAACACCGAGGTAAAACCCTTTTTCCCTCTTAACTGTGTTCAGGTCTCTTAATTTTAAGACCAGGAAAAGGCATCAGTCCCAGTTCTGTTCCACCTCTGCAAGGAGAGATGAGGAAATGTACGAGAATCCCCTTGTCTGGATGCTTCCCTGACAGACTGCTTCCTCCCATGCAGTAATTAGCAGGAGTTAATTCACCATAGCTATTTGTTCCTGTAAAATTTTGGAGAAGCACAGGCCTTCAAAGCCCACACCAGAAATATCCCACACAGTCATTAACTGTGTGATTCATCACATTTAAATGCTGTACAAAAATATCCACATGGACACTATTTCCAGATATGTGACATCCGATTTCCTCCTTTTCCAGAGCATGAATTTGAATACACCCATGAAATCCCCTCATTTGCCATGTGGTTGCCTTGTTCCCTCGCAGATATGGGGTTACCTCTTGTTCTCCCAGCTGCTCCTGCTCGTTCTCCCTCTCCAGCTCTCATTCTCAGCACAGTGGCCTAAACCTTCCTGCAAGTTGTCAGCTACAAATAAAACACCTCACAGGAGAGACACCTTTCCTTAGGTGAAGAGAATAAAGAAGTAGAAAAGATGCACTGGCAACTGCTTAAAATTTACTCAGCATTATGCCAGTAAATTTACAAAGCCCAGACTGTGCTAGGAAGGTTTTCAGCACGGACATCAAGGTTCACATCAAGGAGAATGCTTTGCAGCAGGACTGGAGAGGTGTGTTACCTTCCTAACCCACTGAACACTTCTGCAGAGTCGGGGTGTTCAGGGTGGTGGCTGCTGCCATCAGGGCTTCAAAGATGCTTGGCAGAGTTCTGGATGGCAGCCACCCCTCTGTCCCCGCGCTCCACCTGGGCACACACTGGCTTGCCTTGCCAACGGAGCCAGTCTGGATTTCCGTGTGGATCACTCCAGAGAATGGGTGCAATCACAAGATGTGCAGCGGCTCCTTGCAGAGCTGAGCTGATGATCCCACCAGGCTCTTCTGCCTTGCAACCCACAGATCAGTAAAGGCTGCTGAGTTTCTCACCTAATTATATCCATTTGGGATCTCTAAACACGAGAGCTTTCCTGCTAACACAGCCAGGAACCCATCTTCACATGAAGAAAGCAACTCCCTGCTTTATGTGAGGTGAAGCCTTAGGTCAGCATTTCACTGCTACAAAACACAGATGAGCTCAGCAAAGGTCTTTTAAGCCAACAAACCTTCTTAGACCTAATTCCAACCACCAGTGGAGAGTTTGTGCCATCATTCTTTCTCACCAGTCACCGCCTGGGAGCTCAGCCATTTTGTCTCCCCAATAATTTACTTCAGATCAGCGCTGTCAAAAATATAAATAACTTCTTTATTTCAGCCCATTGCCATTCCTCCAGCAGGTACAGAGCTGGAGCATCCTGCTGGAATAGCAGACAGAAATTCATCCCCTTGTTTGAGCCCGAACACCTGTGCACCATCTTACTTGCATGAGGTGGTTATTTGGCAATTTATAAACAGAGCTGTGAACCCAATGCCTGTGTGCTCTATGGCTGCCTGTTTACCCCCAGCTTCTGTTTGGCATCTCCCATCTATTTAAAGTAAAAAAAAAAACCCAAACAATAACAAAACAAAATAAATTATAGGAATAATGAAAGACTGTGCCATGAGATACCTGCCCAGAACAGAGCGATTAATTCAAATTAGCAAAGGGAGTTTAGTGGGCCATGGGGACACAATGATTTATGTGAAAGATACTTCATGCTAGAATAACAAAGGAGACTTACTCACTTCCATATATTACAGCAATTAGAGAGGAAAAAAAAAAGAAAAAGGGTGTGCAATATTTCCATTGAGGTTAAGCTAAAGATACATCTCTATCAATCCTTAGTGCCCACAGTTTAAACCCAAAATTCACCCTCAGCACTTCCTAAATCTTCCCAGTGCCCACCCCTGGGGCAGTTTCCCCTCTCCCCAGGAAGTTTCACGTGGCTCTGTCACACCTTCTCAAAGGAAAGTAAAACAAGTGTGGAGAAAGCACAAACAAACAGAAGCTGCCACATAAGTGCTCTGGGAGAGCTGATTCCTGTGTGGGAAGTGCTACCGTGTGCTAAAGGGCTTTTATATCTGTGTGAGTGCAACGCCCTGGGATCGTGCCAGCAGTGCCAAAGATGGAGATTTTCACAGCCCTGGTTAATCTGACTACGGAAACCTTGTGGAAGACAAAATTAGCTTCAATTTACATTAACACTGCTCACTGCTCACAGTGGAAGTTGTACTTTCTCAGAGGGAGACCTTCGTGTGCCACACTGGGGTACTGTGACCTAAGGCCAAAGCCTGCTTTGTATCCACAAAATGAACAAATATTCCATGAACACTTTTGCCTGCCTTGTGTGTGGAAAAACTCTGGTTTGAGGTACCACATGCAATCGGGTTCTTTTTTTTAATAATGCATTTTTAATGAACGTGAAAATGTCCTGACTAAAACCTAGAAATTTATATTAATAAGGATCAATCAGTAAATAAAAGCATCCAAATGCTATGTTGTCCCCTACGGCCAAAGAAAAGAACTTGTATTTGCCTTAGCACAGTGAAGTCACTGAACTGATAAATAAATAACAGCCAGAACCAAGACTACTGTCAACGTGATGTGCCAAAGAAAACAACGCTCTACATTTACCAGGAACAAAGGCAAGAACAATACCTGGCATAATACGGTTTGCAAAATAAAATTTAACTATCCTCTGAAGTAATTAGCAAGTACATGAAGCTCGTAAACAGAGAAAAAGGGACGTCTCCTGTTCTGCGTCAGACTGTCAGCCACGGATCAGGAGTGAGAACCTGCCTGACAGTGACAAGGCACAGCAGAGAGCGTGGCACCGCTCGGCTGGCAGGATTTCATCAAACCACAGCTCCTTCAGAAGGGCAAATTAGCTGTTCTTGTTCTTCTTTCTGCCCCTCCTAAAATATGCTGCCTGCGTCCAAATGGAGACACCGGGACACGAGACAGCTGGGCTGTCAGGGATGCTGCTAACCCAGATCTGTCAAGGTGAACATGTGAGAGACTTCAGTTTTCCATAGGCTGGGTGGAGGAGGAGAAGTCTGTACTGTCCGTGCTAAGCTGCTGCCGCCAGGGAGTCGGGAAGCTCTCAGAAACACCCGCCCGGCGTCTGAATACACAACTCACTCAACTTTGTGTGCCATGTGAGGGTGCTGCCAGCAGGTACCCACATGGGGGGTGCCAGTAAGGCAAGACATGGGGAAACAATCATGGCTTGCTTTGTAAGGTGGAAGAAAGAGCCAGGGCTGTCCCACATCCTGCAGGCTTTCTTTAGCTGGGACTTGGGTACCCACATCACCACTGTGATGAACAGGTTAGACTCTCTGAACAGAAAAGTTTGCAAACCCAGGAGAATTTTCTCTGGTTTTAATTTTTCTGTAGCAGAAAATCCTTTAAGGCTCTGTCCTACAGGTGTTGGCATCCTTTGGGGTGAAACGTTAAAATGGGGACTCCCATCTGTTCCATTTAAGAGCTGGTGGCACGTTGGTTACAAGTTGGAGTTTGCCACAACCTTCCTGGCTTCTCACAGAGATAAACTTTAAATTTTAACACTATTTTCTAAAGGTTGTCATTGAAGTTCAAATTTTTCACATTTTTCTACGATTCATGCGCAGGCAGAATCACCACTGTAGAAAAGAGAAAAATTTTGTTGAAATAAGACTTAGAGACCATCCCGTGAAGAAAAGGCCACACCGGTAAGGGATGTCCTGACAGCACGATCAGCAGATACCTTTTGCAGAGGAATCTGGTCAATATTAGGATGAGTTAAGAGAACACTTAGAGAAAGCAGTAGGTGTTTTCAAAATGGATGGGCCATTAGCAGCAGATAATTGAATACCTGTGGTTAAGAAGTGCCACTGAGTTCAATAGGAGTGGCACATACATCTGAAGCCAACACAGGCTTTTGACAGACACCGGATAAGGTGGTGGGGAAGAAGAACATTTCTGAAAAATGAGAGAAAAGACCTTAGGTTACAACAAAAATTGAAAAAAAAGCAAACAAACAAACAAGCTACAAATTGAAGCTGAAATATTTTTAGCATGGCCAAACTTTTTTCCAAAACAATGAAAAGCTTGGGTGGAAATTTGTAATTCACTGTCTGTGGTGCTGCTTTGTAAATAGACTTTTCCTTCCCTTAGGTCTGGTCTGAGGAAAAACAAAGTACTGGAATGTCTTAACAGCTGTAACCCTTCAACTTCTACCATTGAGGATGAGGAAATTTTGTATATATGTTTATATATACTCACACGTAGAGAGTTTGGATTCCAGTTCAGTGTTCCTTGGGTCACTGAACGTCACTCCCATACAAAGAACAAGAAAACTGCTCCTACATCAGGATATTCCTGCTTGCTCAAGAGCTTTGACATCCTCCAGACCAATAAATGAGGTCTGTCAAGGGTTTAATACAATTTAATAGCCTCCCATAGGGAAATGACAGAATTCTCATGACAACCTAAATAAAGGAGTTTTTCAGAACACACACCTCTGGCACACACTGGCAGACACAGGCAGATCCCATCCCAGCTGTTTGCAAGTCCACCGAGTGCTACAGGTCCTCTTTTGCTGCCTTGACATCATTTTATGACCTGTGAGCAAAGTCCAGCTCGTGTCTCTGTGGGACCTGAGGCAGTAATTATCCATCCAGCACAGTGATGCACCACAGGCACCACAGGATTTATCTGAGCTTCTCACTGACTTGTAGGAAAGCAGTCAGTCTGGTGGGGATGCGTTTGTGCTCGTAGGATCAAAGCCATGGATAAAGTCAAAACCAAGATTTCGCAGACTTCCTTTGTGCTGTGAGCCTTGGCTTCCTTAATACAGAGGTTCCAGAGCTGACCTGAGCTCTTTGGATCTTTCTCTTTGGCCTTACACTGTATCTGTTACCTCTTTTGCATTGCTAAATACACAACCTCTTCTCATCCTAGTTCTTCCTCTTTGGCTTCAGCTGCCATATATTTGATTATCTCCCTACTTAACTGAAAAAGGCATTCCAAATATTCCTGTTGCTTTCACTTTGGCATTAACTATGCCCTGTTTTCATCTTTAATTTGGATTCTGGCTGTACATTTGTGAAGACGGTTTGCTGGGAATGCAAGCAGCATCATTCGTCAGCAGCTGCTCTCCAAAACTGCCTCCTGAAAAAGCTCCTGTGCCAGACAAAAAGTCTGCAAAGTTCAAAGGGGCTGCACAGAGCTTACAACGCTTTCTCCTAATTAAAATTTTAATATTTGTATTAAGCATTTGAAATAGGAGGTGAATTTATTCAGCCTAAATATTATTTTTCTGTACATTTTGTTGGTCTGCAAAGGTATTTCTTTGCTGCTTCCCAATATTTCTCCTGTATTTCTATAAATCTGTTGATTAGAGTTGTAAAATACAGATTAGCTCTCTATTTTCTTGAAGACAGTGTTAGGACTCACTCTATAACACTCTTCCCAATATATTTGAAAAAGACAGAAGTGAGGATTTTAGAGACATAAAGCATACTAATGTCTGTGTTATGTGATACTTCACAGACATTTTTCCCAAAATAAAAATGATTAATTTAGTCAAACCTTGGATTTTGAATCTCTAGTCACTGATAGACGGATGTTCCCCTGATATAAAATGACATTATTCCACTGACATCAATGTAGGAAAAACAAAAGGCTTTCTATCCCTTATCTTTCAGTGTACTTGACCCATTTTGGTTTAAATAACAACTTTCAAGAGCTAAAATAATCATAGATTCACTCTGATTTTCAGTTAATTTTTCTGATGCATCAGAAACCTGGCATTTTTTTGCCAGTCCCACAGGTTATGCATGTTGGCCAGAAGAAGGGGAGTCTCCATTGCACAAACTTTCCCAGTAATCTTAAACACAAATATATTGAGGCAGTTCTAGAATGATATATTGGTCTTCCAAAGGTGGTTTATTGTCACAGCTTTGTTTACAGATTATTCCTTTGTAATCGTTAAATATTTCTCTGGTACTGAAAATGGAAGATGTTATATTTTATCACTTAAGAGATGTTGAATATAAAATTGTAACCTGCATTATTCAGCTTTGTGTGAGGTCTACCAGCACCAAAATTTCTCCTTAGCCTGATAAATATCTGTGGAAGGCTCCATTTGTATCAGGAATTAGAGAATGAGGAACATGACCGGTTGAAAATTATTTGTGTCTCTCCCCCAGCTTTCACTTAGTCTTAGTCTTTTCCTAAGAAATATTTAGCTATTGTGAAAAATGCTCGCAGAAGTTCTGCACACTGAAAGGAAAAGAAAAAAAAAGCCCACAGATTTTTATCCTTGCAGCTGTCAAGGAAGAAATTACTGTGAGCCGTTATGTTTTGCAGAATTGGGAATACCTTGTGCACAGGTAACAGTGCCAGTGACGCTGCTGATCCTTCTGGGAACAGCGACCTTTGCAAAGAGCAGCAGCACCCAAAAACGCTAATCTGGAAGGCGGAGGAGGGGTGCACAGAGCCCACAAGCACCAGGCACTGGTCGTTTAGAAAGCAGCCCATGAATATGAAAACCCAGCTCATGGAGCTCTGGCAGCTCTCCGGCAGGCAGTGTCACCAGGAGCTGTGCCCTTCCACTACAGAGCATATACATTTTTATATATTTATACACTTATTTTTTTTCAGTCCATCAGAATCTGAGCTTGTGCTCTACGAATCCATCAGCCAGCTCTGAAGGCATAACAATAGCTGGTCAAGGACAGAGCACACAATGTCTTTTCACAAGGGGCAAAGGCAATCAAGAGATTTCACACATATTTGTGCTGCCTGAGAAACATCCTTAATGTGTGGGGACACAGACAAGGGTAAGAGCAAGAAAGATAAATTATCTTGCTCCTAGCTACAGTCAGCCTGTGGATAGAAGCAGATTGACACAGTTGAGTACAAGCACCACGAGCCAGAGACTGTAAATACCTGTTAGAGTGCAAGCTGAGCTGAGCAAGGAAAAATGTCTCTCTCCTTCCTCCTAACCCTTCTGCTCGTCTTTATCTGTCTCTCCTGGTAATTTTATCATCCTTCTCAGAGAGCAGAGAGGGGATGGAAAGGGTAAGTGGCATTTCTAACCCCAACTCTGGATATTAAGGGTGGGGCATTTAAATCTGCAAGATAGATTTAAGAGTCATCAGTCTTCAAAGACAAGCTCTTAGATCAGCAGCTCTAAAAACTCTTCAGGAATTACAGCTAAAGCAACCTGTACAAAGCCTCCCAGTAATCTCATTTTTGCACATTTGCAAAAATGGATTGAGAAGGCTGAGAAACATTCAGCCCTCAGAAACCCCATCGCTTAAGTGGCTACTGCTGCAGACTTTGGCTAATTACACTGCCAGGTGCGGATCCTACAGAAAGATTTAGACTTGAAAAGAAAAATATGAGAAAATTATGGAAATTTCTTTGAAATAGTCCTCTTTGCCCTCCTCCTAAGTCCTTCTGTGTTCTGCATATGTTGTGAAACTGCTTCTGCTTGGTGATGGCTGAGGCTTGTACAGAGAATGCGACACGCTGGGACAACATCTCACTTGCTGGATTCATGTCTGGCACTGCACCATCCCTCCTGAGCACACTGAGATAGCAGAGATTGACCAGATACAGCCAAGAAAATAAGGGACAGGCTAGGTTTCCTGGTGTCCTTAGCACTCCAGTGTAGCATAAGCCTGTATTTGGGATCTGCTCTAGGACAAAGCTCACTGTGCTGCTTTCAGAGGATGGTCCCAGCAGATCACTCCTTTGTGGAGCACAGAGAGCTTCGAGATTGCATTGTGGAACCCTAGAACCAACAAAAGGTCACTAAGAAGCTGATAGTGCTGCTGTGGCCAGGACCTGGCTTTCCTCATCATTCAAACTACAGGATGGGATTCTCTTTTACTCCATTCCACACTGAGTGTGCAGTTTTCCCTTCATGGAAATGAGGTCAAGGGGAGGAGAGCAGCTGAGTGCCTAAACCTTGTCCTGTCATTTACAGGGCACACGTAGGGCATGGCAGCCTGGAAATATTTCCACTAATTTGTAGGCTAACTAGAGTTATGCTCAGCTATGGCTGTACCTAATTAGGGCCTGCATCTGGAACATCCCAGAGAATCGTTCAGCGGAGCCCGCGCTCCACAGGCAGATGTGGTCCACAGCTCACTGCAAACGTGTGTAACAGGCAGGAAAAGTGGGAGTCTTGCTGGTCACTTTGTCTGCTGACATTCCTGCACTGGAAAAGATGTGGAAGAGCTCTTTGTACTGAGGAACTGATATCCTGAAATCCTCGAGCAGCACGGCGATCATCTGGACAAATGACCATATGGGCAGGCCATGCGTGCCAGGCGAAGCTCCCAGGAGAGGAGTTTCCACCTTCAGAATATTACTGCTAATCACTGTCCTCCAGATTGCGACAGGCAAGACACAGAGAACCCCGTCAGACTCACAGAGAGGTTTATAAAAGAACTAACATGTTCTGTATCTAGGAAATTCTGTGCAATATTGAAATATGAATAAAATAGAATACATTGGAATAATATTATCAATGTATCTTGAAATGCAGCAGTAATGCTGTTTGATGGTCTCCAATTGAATATTCTTGTTTTGTTTCACTTCAATGTCTGCATTTTGTTTTCTCACTTTGATTTGGAACTTATTTCAAGTACAAAGAATTTACCACAAAACAGGAAAAAGAAGTTCTTCACATCGGTCAAGGGCAAACACTTTGCATTTAACATGGAAACACAGCTCCTCACAACAGCATGAATCCCTGATCAAAAGAGAAATTTCGTTTTTGTTTTTTAATCAAATATTAGTGGTTACTGTAAGGATCACTGCAAACACCAGCTCCATGAGCGCTGGAGGAGCCCATTGAACCCAGGATCTAAGCAGCCATGCTAATAACCCTAAATTGGACTAGAGTTTACTGAATATTAAGATTGCTGAATATTAAGCAAGAAACTTGTAAATTCCAACACAGCTGATCATCCTCTAGACGAGCCAGTGAATAAAATCATCCCTGAAGTGCTCAAATTCATGTACTGTTGAATCGCATTTTTCATCTTTGATTGAAGAGCAGAATAACTCTGTGTTATCTTAGTTTTATCTCCATGGAGAGCTAAAGACAGCTACTGTCATCTTGTATGCCAGGTCTGCCACTCTTGGGACAGCTTGCATTGGGGGCCTAAGAGTATTCAATTTTTAAGTAAAATCTTCTCAAATGCAAGATACAAGCTGTTAAAAAAAAAATCTTACCAAAAGAGGAAATAAGAAATTAATTCCTTCAGTTGCAAGTCAGAGGAAAAGGCACTCTCCTCTGCTGTTTAATTTTCAGAAAGAAGAAAAACAGAAGAAAAATCACAACCAAATGCAACATTTCATCATTAAAACCAAAATGAAATCAAAACATCAGAAATGATGTCTGCTTGCTTTAGTTAAAACTTAAGGCACAGGAGTGAGTGCCTCCGAGGCAGCCTCCATTGCCTGCTAGAACCTGTATGTTTGCTTAGGTACTGTGTTGAGAACAGCTCGAGAAATGCTGACAGACATATTCAGTTGGTACACTGGTGGACTAAGGTAAAACAGCAACAAAAACATTTTACTTGTGAAAGCAGATATGTTAATGACATTTTTTATTATATATATATATATATATATATATATACACACACACGCAAAATTTTCATTATTACAGTGAAGAGTGGCCTGGAGCTGAGGCCCTAAATAAGATAAAAGGGAAGCTGTGCTGCACCTGAAAACTTGACACTCTCCCCACCCTTCCTCTTCTTTTGTTGCTCTCTCTTAGAAGAGCCCAAATGCTCACCTTAAGGCTTTGAGTGAATAATTGCATCAACCTTGGTCTAACTACCCAGCAACAGGAGCCTTCAGGAATTTCCCCAGCCCCAGGGACGTGGCTCAGCCCAGCTGCAGAAAGACCCTCACACATCTTTTGTTTGGGTGATGTCCTAAAATACCTGTGCATTCCCCAAACCCAGCACAGGAGAGGCTTGGTGGTACTGAGTGAGCCCGTAAGCAAAAGCATTGGACCAGTGTGATCTTAATTTCTTGTGCTGGAGGAAGTGTGTCAAAACCAATGCCTTTTCTATTAAAAATTAATTGTCTCAAGCAGTATATGACACTAAAACTTAATTTTGCAGCTCACTCTTTTGAGGTGCTGAACTGCATGGCTTTAATCCCCAGAGGCATTAGTGCAGGTACTTAAAGCCTGTACGTGTGTAGTCTTATTGATGTAAGCGCTTCGTTAAAAGGGGCCAGATTACAAAGCTGCTTTGAGGATCTAGCCCTCAGCAGTGAAAAGAAGCAGTTTAGGCCAGAGACATCAGAGTGGGCTAGAGCCCACATGTGTTATTTGCATTGGGAATGAAAGCATTTTAATAATTTAATCGCTTTTGAAAAGCATTGTGCAGCGACGCTCCCCAGTCATTTTGAGGAACTAAGTCCTCTTAAATTCTAATTCTTACCCTTCTGCTTATTCACAAAATAGCTTTAAGGAATATCTTGCCATGCCTCAGCTTTTCCGTCCCTACAATACGTACCTCAAAGGGCCATTGTGCCTGTCATTAAATAATGCTGGTAAAGCACTCTGAAGACCTGCACTGGTATATATATTCCACGAGAAATTATTACTGCAGCATTAGTACCGTATGAAGTTTGATATAAATCCATGAACTATACCATTGGTTACAATTCTTCAAACACTATCTCCAGCATAAAGATATTAAGTGAAAGAAATAGTTGACTACTTTAGAACATGGTTCTCTAAAACCTTTATTCTTACAGCTATATTATATTCAAATGTCAGAATATATCTAAACCCCTATTTTTATTTTAAGCTTGGCTGATTTATTGATGGCTGTGCTTAATTTTTAAAACATTTTCTCCTTTAGAAATTAGTCTTCTGTCAACCTTTCTAATGTACACAATCTGGAGTCACAGCATTCATCTTAAGCAGCTTAGCATTAATGTTTAATTCTGCAGTCCTTACCCTGGCTGTGCAGAAAATTGTTGATAGTTTCTGTCTTTTGCAATCAGTAGTTAACATATATTCCTGTATTCTCGACTGTACTAGTAAGTTGCTGTTCTCTCACGCTCTGTTTTCCCTGTTTCTCCCCCCTTAATTTCTGCCTGGTTTAAGACACTTGATTTTCCATTAACAGGTAATTTTGAAAGCCAGCAATTAAAATGCTGAAGGACACGGGGTCTCTGGCCCCTCTTTGAATGCTGGAGTTCTCAAGATGTTTTTAAATCAGATTGTCTGAGCACCTGTGCACGTGGTCTGCTTGCTTGCTTCTGTGGGGCATGGAATGGTCTGGGTTAGGAGGGACCTTACAGACCGGTTCCGGCCCCCTGCCACGAGCAGGGACACCTTGACCTAGACTGCGGTGCTCNGGGGTCTCTGGCCCCTCTTTGAATGCTGGAGTTCTCAAGATGTTTTTAAATCAGATTGTCTGAGCACCTGTGCACGTGGTCTGCTTGCTTGCTTCTGTGGGGCATGGAATGGTCTGGGTTAGGAGGGACCTTACAGACCGGTTCCGGCCCCCTGCCACGAGCAGGGACACCTTGACCTAGACCAGGCTGCTCCAAACCCCACCCAGCCTGGCCTTGGGCTGTCCCTTTGTCACCAAGGGTTTTAGCCCCACCAGTCCTTAGTGCTGTGAATAGCTCCTGTCCCACAGAGCAGACCTTCCCACAGGGATTATTCTTGTTTCCACAAGCAGAAACCCTGCACTAAGCCTCTCTCACACTTCCTATAGGACAGAACAAACCACGGGGTGCCTTATGCACGGACACACAGTCCCCGGGGGAATTTGGGCTGGCTTAAGTGCACTGCTTTTCTTCATTTTTCATATTTCTGCCTACAATTGTACATGTTAAACACCTACACTTCTTATACACCCGGGGGCTTGCTGTCTGCTGAAATCCACACTCAAGCAACCCACTTTTCACACGAGAGATTTGAGGCTGCTCCTCTGAAGCACGTGGAGACTGGGTAGGTAAGTGTATGCTTAACATTAGTCCGTGCTTATCTTCTATTAAACCTAATAGGACTCGGCACTTGTTTAATGTTAATTATACCCTTATGTGGTTTATGGATTGGGGCCTGGATTACTTATTTGATTACCATTAGGCCTGTGATTGCATGTTCACTGAGCTGAGACCATTCAGCAGTGAGCCTGAGTGCCTGTCTACTCCCCACCTGCCCTCCTTTGGAGGAACAGAAGTTGCTCCACTGGCAGTGCTGAGAGGTTTCTCTTAGCCTCGTGGTAATGATGGATTAAAAAATAAAAATACCATTACTCCTTTTCTCAGTGCCTTGTGACAGTGAACAGATAGAGCTGTCTCAATGAGAAGGTGAGCAAACCATCTCCAAAACACAGACCTTTTCCATCTCTGGTACATGAATATACACATGCATTACTTCCATCCAGAGAAGCTGTAAACAAGATGAACTCTTCTAACCTCAGTCAAAACTGTCAAACTGAAAACCACAGAACAAATGCTCTGGGGAAAAGGAAGAGGTAGAGCAACCTTTAGCAGAGCAGCAAGATCTCACCCCTTCCACTGTGAAAAGCAAAAACTCAAGGGAAGAAACTCCCGTCCTGTTAAACACTAACAGGCTTAGAGCTCAGTGTGACTGCAGCAATTTCACAGTGACCTTGCAGAGTCAAACCCCACTGTCAGCTGGAAACAATATAAATTATAGCGGTACAAACTGACTCACTTAAAATTCATTTTGTGGAGGGTAATGCTTACAAAGTTTTTTAAATAGTTAATTTCCTTATGCAAAGTGTCTTCTCTAGACAAACACATTAAGAAAAAGTGATATCCTCATCAGAATGGTCTTGTGGTTAAGGTAACAGATTGGGAGTCATTGCCGAGGTCTGTGTCCTTTTTGTGTCTTATCTTTGAGAGACAGATTGTGAACCAGTTATTCTCACTGATGAGTAGCACTTGCACCAGTTGCCCCATACAAAATAATGATACGGCTCACGCAGGCACTCATCCATCACTGCAAACCAGACATTCTCAATGTAACCTTTAGGTTGAAAGAGGTGTTCAGGGGAGTCACTATCTCCTCCTGCATTTAGCACAAAGGTCTCCCTGCAGCTGGCATGTCAAAGGATCTGCAATATAGGTACAGACAGCCTCAACAGTAGCCAGAAAATATCTTTCTAGAATATTTAAGTAAAGGCTACTACAGGCAAAATATTAACATATTTTCCACTGTAAAACCATTGTAATCCACATCCCTCCATCTCAATGATCTTAGAGGTCTTTTCCAGCCTAAACTGTTCTATGATTTTATTTGAGGCCTCAAGGACAAATTTGAGGCTAAAGTATAAAAGAAAAGGAATAGTTAAATACTGATTCATACATAAAAGCTTAGTTCTTTTTTTCTTTTTTTCCATAAATGGTAATCATTCAAACTATCAATCATCTGGAGAGGAAGAATCAGCAGGCAATCTAATTCAAGGAATTAGATTGTAATGCCTGATGTAGATCTACCAGTTAATTTAAATAATGAGTCACCTGGTAGGCAATCAAATCTAGGTCAGGACATTTAGCAGGCTGAAAATAATGAGTCTAACAGCAACAGAGCTAACAAAACAATCCAGATAATAATGACAGCACAGAATGACAGTCCTAACGTAATCAGACAGTGTGCACAAACTGTAAATAGACAGAGTAAAGAGAATGAGCTTGTGTAGGGAGGCAAAACATATTCTCCAATGAAACTATTATAGAAGAATTATGTTTGGTTAAAAGGAAGCATAGTGACAATCACAGTGAGGACATGCAATATTTATGTGCTCTGACTGCATCTACGATATCAGTGAAAGCCTTCTTTCCCAGGTTTTTGTTTGTTTTGCTTTGTATGTAGAGAAAACAGTGTAAAATTTGATTGTTGTTGGGTTAGGAAGTGAGGCAGAAAACTCCCCCATTTTCCTACTGTCTTTTCCTGACTTTGCCTTGAAATAATTCTTGATCTTGATTTCAGAAATTGCTTCTCAGTTCAAGAAAATAAGACTGGGGGAGAAACAAAGTAAATGTTCAAAAGCTACTCCCCCTGCAGTCCCCTCTGCCTCGGTGTCCACACGGATCAGGATATTGGAGGCGCAGCTATCGCAGGTAGCAGGGACAGGGAATTTCATGCCAGCATCCTGCACAAGCCCCTCACTTAACAGATGTCACGGAGCCCAGCACCTCGTGCTGCCCGAGCAGCCCGGGGGCTGCAACCACACACAGGCGCTTCTGCTCCTCAGGAGCACGAGCAGGAGGTTTGTTTGAGTGGGAAACACTAGATGTCAGCAGCCCTCCTTGCTCTCCAAAGGGTGCTGCCCACTCAACAACAGTTTATAACTTATCCGTCTGCTCCTCTCCTCTGCACAGTTCCCAAATTATGGGATTTTTATCTCCGCAAAGTCCTGACTGCATCCAGCCGCCACAAAGCGTTTTCTTGTGTTTGATTGCTTGTGTTTGATTTCATTGTTCATTCACACAAGCAGAGGGCAATTACTTCTGTTAGTTTGTCAGGGGGTCGGGGTCTGAAAATGCTCTTTTGTGCCACCCACGGACCAAAGCTCGTCTCTGACCCTGCGGGGAGGCCAGACCCTCCTTCCCCAGCGCCCTGCTCCAGACATTTTAGAATTATAGGATCATTAGGACTGGAAAAGTCCTCTAAAAGTCCTCTAAGATCATCAGGTCCCCATTAACCCAGCACTGCCAAGCCCACCTCTAACCGGTGTCCCCAAGTGCCTCCTAATACACCTCTTTTAAATCCCTCCAGGGATGGCGACTCAAGCACTGCCCTGGGCAATCTGCTCCAAAGCCTGACCAGTGTTTCAGTTTGAGGGGGTTTTGTGGGGTTTTTGGGTTCTTTTTGTATTAAGATCAGCTCTGTGTTACCAATGACGCTACCAAGTTTTTCAGACAAAATGTGGAATGGTGACAGATTTACCTATTGAGATGAATTTTATAATCCATTACCCAGATGATGCTCCAGGCGACTGGCGCTCTGCTGGCTTGTCACTAATGCTGGGCTGTTGGGTTTATTCAGCTTAAACTAATCGGGGAGCATACAGGAGATGACTATCAAATAAATATTCTTCAAGTTCAGCATCTCATTATGCCTTCAAACTTGGCATCTCATTATGCCTTAAAATGAATGATGGCACTACTTCCCATAACTCCAGGTAGCTAGCTAATGTTGAACAGCCAATTTTTTCCCTTTTGTGAGCTGATTATTTAGTTTATAATTACAATTTCAGTTTTAAAAGCATTGTTGAGTTCCATTGACAGATTTTAAAAAGTGTAGGGCTTTGTAGCTCAGCTTTATGTTTCCAAGCATGTCATGGACTCCTTCAAAAGAATCTGTGGGAGCTCTTGTGATTCTTTACATCATGCTTTTTTTTTTTCTTTGAAAAGTCAAGAGGGAATGATCAGACTTTATTCTTACCTACATCAGTGAGAATTATCTCTGCCTGTGAACTGGACCTACTGTGGTGATAAGGCACTATCTGGTAGCTACTTGCAAAAGCTTCATCAGGTTTCAGAAATGCAAAATGGGTGAAGAGTCTAAACTGGGATTTATCGAGATGCAAAAATTTCATCTTCTAAGACAATTTAACCATCGGTTTAAGAGTTTCCACACACTCAAAAATAGGGTGAAAGCAATTTCTGAACCATTCAGTATCAAAAGAGCAATAGTTCCACATTCCTGCAGCAGCACAAGTTGAACCATGACAATATCCGTGACCAGGGGGAACTGACACAAGGCCATGGATGCTGAATGAAGAGATTCCAGTTATTCCTCCGGCTCTGCTAATGATCTGCTGTCTTCTCCTGCTGAAATAGTTGTATATTTTTGTGGTATTTCCTGCCTCACCTTCTGTTTATAGTGCAGATTTCTTTTAGGACTTCTGAGCCCTGCTGCAACCCAAGTGGTGAGAGGAAGGAGAGATTGCAGATACTCCATCTTCCCTATTCTGTTATTCTGCGTGTAGATTATTTGTAGCATTACAAAGTCAGATGTCTGTTTTGATGTTCTAATAATTTAATTTTGTGTTAATCTGGTTTATGTGGTCTCGAAGTCAACAAGAGCTCCCTAATATGTCAGAGGAGTAGTGTTCAATGCACAAAGAAGGTTGTGGGGTGGTCTGAGGTCCACTTCAATGAAGGGAGCCTTGTAAACAAGAAATAATAACCAAAAACTAGCCTGGTGATTTTAGAACACACAAGAAAGCACCAACCTGTACTGGCAAGATGGAAATCACAACCTTATCCCTAATTCCCATATTTAATTTGTATCACTCTTGTTTCACCAATGCTGGAGCCTATCACGTCTGGAATCTTTTCCACAACTGGAGAGTAGCACACTGAAGTTGTAAGCACTAAAAACTTTTGGCTAGCAGGTCCTGCTAAAGCACTAATCCCTGAAACAGTAATTTCCCTCTTTTTATGCATACTTTAGAGATTTTTAGATGCCTGAAATAGTAATGCCACATGTAATTATCTTTCTAGACAAGCCTACTTAAAATGCTCGCTCAGAAGTAATAAGTGCAATATTTTTTCTAATCAGGTCCCCTTGGAAAGAAATCATGGAAAAACTGTTCCTGCCAGTTCATGCTGATTACCTGTGTGTCTCATTACTCTAAACCCTATCTGACAGCCACACAGCCACAACTGTCTTTCAACAAGAGCTACCACCAAGTCTTTTAAAATAATTTTATTTCAATTTCTAGCTAGTTCTAGCTTAAACAGCACATTTAATTGCCTAATAAGCAGTTCATAAGAAGAACATAATTTCCAAGTAAAATGTTGGACCTACCCAGTCTTTGACAGCGACGGAAATTAGAGAGATGCCTTTTAAGTCCTCCAGTGCAAGTTATTCTGCAACAGAGGAATCAGCAACCTGGAAACTCATTAGAATACTGATTGCACTTTCAAAATATGCACAGAATTAAAAAATAATAATAAAAGAAATTACTGTAAATATTAAGCAATTACTGAATGGAAAAGATAAAATATTTTAACTGTTTCAGAAGTGGCAGTAGGCTCCAAAGTAATAAGAACCCCAACAGGTTTGATTTGTCTATAGGGAAAACTCCCCACGCCACTGGAAACTGCTGTTATTTTATTACATCTAAATGTACAATGTACCATGTGCAGGGGCTGGTTTTGCCTGATCTCCCATGTAACAAAGGCAAAACGGAACTCAGCCCACGTGTTTTTCCTTTTAGCTCAATTGTCTGTGCCTGATGAACTCCCAGTTTCAGAATGCTGCGTTATCTTGAGGAGTCCCAGAGACCATGGACTGGACCAAGCTGTATTAAATCCATGAGTTCAACAGGGAAATTCCCTAAGGATTTACAGCAGGTAGACTTCAGCCATCCATGTTGGGATATCTCAGCCCCACTGCTTTGTGCCCACGTGTCCCTGAGCCTGTGCATATGGGATGGATCCTCTCGGTCACGTTCAAGCCCCATGTCTGGCAGGGAAAACCCAGGCTGCTGCAAGGGAAAACAGGCAGGGAAGGGGACAGGGGGACCAGAGTCCTCCAGCGTGGAGCTGGGACATAACTGGAACGTGTTCTGGAGTTAATCACATCCAAACAAGGCGTGGGCACAGACCTCAAGTGCTAATTCACCAGGTGAACAAGTCCCTGACCTTCTGGATTTTTGTCATGTTGATTCCTCAAATAATTAAACATTAAATTCCACAGCCTAAGGCAGAGATAAAGGCTAAAAAACTGTCCCTCGTTTGTCCATTTTGGATGGCAGAGCTGTTGATTTTTCTAGATAAGGTGTTTTCCTGCCAGTGTGAATATTTCTAGGATAAATAAAAACTTTAGGCAAGTTCTTGGAGAATCAAAAGTGGCTGACAGACAAGGTAAATTACCAACATGGGCATTTATTTGACACCCAGGAGTGTTTTTTGTATCTGGAAGAGACTAAAGCCAGTTACTACAGGAAACACCCTATAGAAAGGCAGTCAAATCAACTGAGATTTGTAAAGGAAATGCTTTTATATGGAAGAAATATTCAGTTCTGGAAACTGATGCATTTTGTCAGAATGCCTTGACTCTGATTAAACTGTACAAATAAAAATGTAGAAAAATAATTAAACCCCAGTGATTTTCATGAGGTCAAATGCACTGTCATGTCTCTGTTTATTATTTTGAACTACTTTTGCTGATTTTATGAGAACATTACAAATTGGACAACCAAGAGGAAAAAATTCTAAAATTCCTATGTTCTGCTTTTATCTGAATTAAACGGGAGACTTCTGGCTTCATTTTAAATGAAATATTGTGTTATTAAGCTGCTGCAAATTTTTCATCAGATCATTTTTAGAAAAAAAAAACCTCAAGAAACTCTAGCAGTAAAGAACAAAGTACAAAATGAAATAAAATGGCATAACCAAAATTTAGGAGATATTACTAAACACAAGAAATATTGCTGAAGAAAAATCAATTTTCTCCGCTCATCAGCTCAAAACAGAATTGCCTGGTTTTACTCCCAGAAAATGAGGAAATAATTTTGTCTATGAATATTGCAAAACTGATAAACTGAAAGTGTAAACTATAAAGTCATAAATCAAATACAAAACAAATTTCAGAAATTATCAAGTAATAACCCATTTTCTGCTATAGATTTCTGTATACCTCTGCCTGTGAAATACCCTTTTAACCTCCCTTTTCCCATGTTTTATTGAAAGTATGGTATATTCAGCTCCTCCACAAAATTCTTATTAGTGGAAGCATTAATCATTGGTTAATTGTAATTACTTAGCCTGTGGAAAATTTGGGAATGGAATTAGACTGTGACTACAAGTCAAATAAAGTTTGCCTTTCCTATTGATTTAAACATTTTTGAGACAGATGTTCAATATGGTTTGCTTGGCATTTTCTTTTTTTTTTTAATGCTTGGTCAATGTGCTGAATAATAATTGAACTCAGTCTCTACACAAATTTTTACATCCCATAGAAGTTACCTTGTAATCATCAATTTTCCTAATAATAGAGGACAGCACATATATTCCTTTTCCAATAAACTTGCACAAAAGTACAAACCAAGATATTTTTGAGCTTCTGTACTTTTTGTTGTTCCGTCTAATGCTCTTGATAACATTAAAAATTATTTAAAGCCTGCAGTACACACTTTGATGCCTTCTTTAAAGATATTTAAACATTTTCAGTGTCACAGGCCAATGTTCTTTCCTTTATTTGTGCTTGGAAGGGCAGAGCCTCAGCAGGGTTTCAGTGTTTGGATGGGGCACTGCCTGCATCTGACACTGGATTTCCTTCAGTCATTCAGGAACGTGAAACTGAAGGTCAAGGGCTTAATTTTTCCATCTTTTAAGCCATTGTCTTTTTTTTCTTTCTCTTCTTTTTTTTATATCACCTTTCATGTTGATGACTTCCACTATTTTAAGAAAATATTCTTTTCTTTTTCTGATTTTTTTTGAAACTGGATGAGGCTCCTTTCAGAACTAATCAACCCCTCCTCTCTGTCCTTCCATGGATATCACAGAGCCTGTCTACAACAGAGCCCCCAAAACTTCCTCTGTCTCTGGTGGATCACCTACAAAGCAGCAAGTTCATGAACACCTGAAGAACTTGATTTATGTCGTGCAAGGCATTGGGTTTGTAACTGAGTTACATCAGTGATTCACCTCTTCCTGAGCCTCAGCCTGTAAGAGCAGAGACATCACTGCCTTAGTCACAGACACACATCAGCGCCGGGAGCAGGGAGTGCAGGTGGGAAGAAGTGGGAGCTGATTGGTTGATGCCAGGATGATTTTTTGCTTTTTCTTTTACACCCCTTTTATACACTCTTTTATATAGCTTTTATGTATTCTTAGTGCTTTTAGCCCACACAGTTATAATTCTTTAAGCTTGATCACTTCCCTCACACCCAATATCCCGTTAAGCCAAGAGCCCAAACACCCTGGAAACCCCAGACCCCGAGGGCCTCTCCAGAACACATTCTGTAAACAAAGCCAGGCCCAGCCAGGGGAAGGTTCCTCGCTGAGGGGTCTCGCTGGAGTCCCTCCCTGGGCAATCTTTGATAGATGTGCTAATTAGCAAGGCCTATAATTGCACACACATCACATCGTGGGGGGCCATTTCCGGGGGGCATTTCGGGGTGCATTTCGATGTGCATTTCGGCGCCCCTGAGGGTCCTTCAATAAATACCGAGGTAAAAACCCTTTTTCCCTCTTAACCGTGTTCAGGTCTCTTAATTTTAAGACCAGGAAGAGGCATCAGGTGGGGATGGTGTCTAAGAAGGTGTTTCACTGTGTCTTTCTCTCTTTTCCACCTGCCTATTCCACAAAACCAGTGGGAAATGCTTATTACCCTCAGCACCTCTGTCGAACTGGATGAAATCAGCTCTAAAGGTCCATCCACTTGGAAAAACAGAAGTAATAATTCCAGAATAGCTGCTCCTGTGAAAGGTACCTGCCCTGTGTGAGAGCTTGAGATTGGTGGTGCAGGTGTACATTTATTAAGTGTATCATGGTTTGAGCTGGAAGAATGACATTCACTTTCCAGGGAAACTGGTATTCCAAACAAAGTTACATGACTTTTAAACTGAACAGAACACTCAGATGTACTACTTCTAGAAGATGAGAAGTTTGAGGAATTGTTTCTTGCATTTCCTCTTGTATTTTTTCTTTTTTTAAATTTTTTTTTCTAAAGATATGTATAAAAGCAGGAGGGGAAGAAACTAAACTGAAGAAAGGAAAAACTGGAATAGGAGAATTAAATCACTGATCAAAAGATTTTTGCCATCACGGCAAAATTTTGCCAAAAAATACAATTTTTTTTTAAACTCCAAATGACAGCACATAGAACCTTCCCTGAAAAATCATAATGTCATAATCTAAAAATACTTATTTTTATAGCAAATAAATATGTCATTACTATTTAAAGTTACTACGAATTTTTTCATGGGTTTCTGAACCAACCACACATTGCCACTTTCAGTGGTAGATTATTTCACTTTCCTAGAGTCTATTTTTCTAAACTTAAGCCTGAATACTGACAGTGTTATTTTCTTGTCCATTCAGATTTCAAATACAAAGTTAATGACATTTTATTATGACATATTATTTATTCACGCAGTTTGAATCTCTTGTGAAATACTTGCTTTTAAAAGAAAGTCTGAGAATATTCCCAAATGGGAAGGGGAAAAAAGCATATTTATTTAGAACAACTTGAGCTGTTTCATTTTAAATTCAATGCCAAAATGCTGCTGTTTCTGCGGTTCCCACCACGACCTCCCATAACATGAGTCATCAGAGATAACTATGTCTATTATTATGCAGCAAAAAGGTAGGAGGTTTTGCTTTTTCAAACACTTTTAGCTAACTTTTCTCCCATTTCCAGTGCAGGCTAAGGTAATAATTTATCGCTTGGCAGAAAATTACAAGACTTCCACTGTGACTCATCTGTGCTGGTTGGGATTTACATGAAAGCAGCTGTATAGCACAAGTTTTTCCCACATTTTTAACCTGATTTATTCTTAGGTTGAAGATTTGGATGCTTTTTTGAATAACAAGATGGGTAACAAAATCAAGAGATTTTGACATTACAATTTTTAGGCTCTTCAGCTCTAAGCTGCTGAGGGAAGAGCAGGCAGACAACCCTGACCACCTTCCTGAATTCACCTCCATCTCAGCTTCTCCAGAAATACGTTCTGGCCATCAGCTCAACTCCTACTTGTATTCCTTACACCAAAGGATCAGCATTTGCAGCAACACCACAGACTGCACGTTTTTGCTTCTCCTTCATCTCTCTTTTTTAACAGAGGTGATACAATAGAACCCATCAACGAGTTTACAAAGTCCTTCTGACACTCACAGAGTTCCCCAGTCCACAAGGAAGGCCTTGGATGCAGATCACAGGCCAAATTTCATCGAGCCTTGCAGATCATTATATGGGAAGAAGGACTCCTGTAATGAACATCACATCAATAAATAAAAAAGGTGTTGTCTTTCTGAGAATTCTTTCCTACAAAGAAGGTTAGAAATAATAAGTATATTCTTTCTTACAGAATTCACAAACTAAAGCAATGATTCAAAGTAAAAACTTCAGAAGAGGGTGGATACAGAGCATCAGAAGTCAAGACTTAGAATGTAATTATAAAGGACAATATCAGCAAAACATTGCATTGGTGTCTCTGCATTTGGTCATGATATAATTAATCCAGCCCAAATCCTTTTGTAAAAGAAGGAACTAGTAAGATAATTTTAATGAGTTTTAAATTGATGTTATACTTCGCATTCTCTCTAAATCTAAATATTGGCAATAATTTCTCCACCGAAATATTTTCTTCTATTATAGTTTCAGTAACTACAGCGCGTGCAAGCCGAGATATGCCTTAGTGAAAGAAAAGAAACACTGGATAATAGATCATTAACATTAGGCCATATTTTAATCTTCATTTCTAAAGGTTTCCCTTTCTGTGCACTTTATTCATTATGCATTTCCTGCTTACAACAAGCAAATTCAGCAAACATTATTTATCGGAGTTCCTTTGTAGGCGGACAACGGCCTGAGTTTCCTGATGTGTTGTGGAGGACAAACCAAGGAGGCAGAGTCCACAAAAATAAATGGTTGATGCCCAGGTTAGTGATGTATTTCTTTAAACATAGTGGAAATAGCCTTAAAAGCTGCAAGGACACATAATAAAGTGTCCCAAGAGGAGACTAACTCATGCTCTGACCTTTTATACCAGTTTGGTTATAGTATGTATTCAATTACCCAATTAAAAGACAAAAAGAGAGAGCAAGAGATGAAGAAAATGGGTATAAATCCATGGCAATATCATCTCGATGCCTCTAATTCTTCAACTGAGTTATGCATTACTTATAGGCTACAATGAGGCTCTCAAAAGCAAAACATCCAAGTGCCACAATATTTCTGAGGAAATAACCTGGATGGAATTAAACATTTTTGATCAACAGCTCTTTCTATGGAACTGTCAAATTTTTCCTGTTCTATAACACCTGGATTTTCCTGCCCACCTCTTACTTTCTTGTCTTCATAAACCTGGAAATAAGAAATACATCCCGGTTTGAAATGAGGAGGTGATTTCCTTACATCAAAGAGTAAACAGCGCATTTCTATCTCAGTAAATGAGGTCACTTTGCTATTTCTCCACTCTGTTTTTTTCTTTCTTTCCCTGAGTACTTAGGTCTGAAACTAAATTATCCCCACTTCCTTTTCTGAGGAACTGAAAAGGCAAATTTTGTGTACATCATAATTTTCAGTAACCACAGGGGTTTAAATTTTGTAGCCGGTGGGTAAATGTAGCATTTTCTTCTGGTTAAAAGAATTATATTCTTCTTTCTCTAGCATTACAATGTGTTATTTAATTGTATTGTACATTCCATTTCCTAGCTGGGTGAAAGTTGCAAAGCCCTATAAATAATTTTAAAAAATATTATTTTTTTCATATGATACCCAAAGGAATATTTTCATAGTAGGAACAATATTTTCAAAAATAGCTACTTATTTTTGATTTATTTGATCACTGCATGTTTGCTAAACATGCTGGATAGATCTGTGGAAGACATTCATTGATCTTATTTAAAACTGGAGGTGTTCATCTGTTTTCAGAATCCAAGCTCCTTTTTTCTTGGCATCACCAATGTCAGCCTGAGTCCTGTTGTTGAGGCAGTGGTACCACACTCAAGTCTATAAATTCATGTGACATTGGAAAGTCTGAATTTCATCAATGTCATCAATCATGAACTGATGAATAACAAAGAGTTTTCAAGGATTTCTTATCCAGCAAGAATCTGTTGCAAAAGAAACTCAAAACCATCTTCGTTACATCCAAGACTGATGCTGATCCACATCCAGTGAGATTCTTTACTTGAGTAAGAATTACTCATGCCACTAAAAAAAGTTGGAAGGGGTGGCAGTAATATTTGTTACCGTGGTACAATTACTTTCATAACTGAGAGAAACATTGTTCAGTTTTATTTTCAAAAGAAATTATTGTCTTTTTTCCAAAATCCCATCATTAATCTTTGTGAAGAACGGCTGAGGACTGAATAGAATTACGATCCCCTTCTGTCAGGAAGAGAAAGATTAGAATTACAATACTCTTCTGTCAGGAACGGAAAGATTAGATTACACTTCATATTTTATGTGAAGAAAATTGTGGCTACTTTGGCCATAAATATAGCCTCTAAGAAGAAAAAATACTGAATTTGGATTGCCAGTGCAATGCTATTATGCCAGAGTAATATAATATCCACACAGATATGATAGGTGCTTTCAGAGAAGTCCAGCTATGTAACATGATGCAGTACACTGCAGATGAAGCCTCCTCTTAATATATAACCTGCATAACAATTTCAGTGCAATAAACGGTGGGTGGATTTCTTGCTATTGATTTTGCCATCCCAGGCAGTTGGAGGTCATCATACATTTACACAGGAAATACTACAAATCCCAGTGGTCATAAGTTCGTTACCTCAGCCTATTTTTCTGGGTTTTTTTTCATATAGTTGGTACAACAGTAAACACGGAGAATAATCATCCTTACTGCTTAGCAATTTCTTCTATTGTCCTTTATATTATATACAATCTTTTGGTGGGAAAGTCCTTAAGAGAAACAAAATCAATAGGACACTATGAAACTGTAATAGGAGCCTACAAAAATCACTCTGAGAACCATCAAACATAAGAGAAAGTGATTATATCTCCATAGGGCTTTTCTTTCTAGGGCAAAAAGGCTAATAATTATAAAAAAGGTAAAAAGCTTGTTTGCTTTTACTTAGTAGGTTGTCTTATATTCTAACAGGGACTGAGGGAGGGAAGGTGCCACTCTACTCTGAGCATAAATGCAGAGGAAAAGCTCAGCCGTCAGAGCAGGACTTGCTTCCCAAAGGACTCATGGCAGAAGACTCTTCCAGAGTGTCCATCATGCTTCAGAACGGAAAATAATATAAAATGGGAAATACTGGAATGTTGAGGAGTTTATTTCTCCAGGTAGTTTGAGATCGCTGAGTGTTAGATTTCCAAAGCAATTCCTGAGATACTGAGTTGCATCAGGGCTGTTCAGAGAATAAGCAGATGAAAGAGCTTCTTCATCCAGCTGCCAGTGCTTCTCCATGGATCCCTTGGAAGGAAATCCCAGAGGAAACTGCTTTAGGTTTTTGCACATCTCTTTTTGCAGGTCTTTGGTATCAGCCTGCACACTCTATCACAGTTTGAGAGCTTTATCTCTGCAGGGTGCCTTCGTGATATGGCCTATTCTGATGAGCTGATGACTCACACAAGATCTAAGAGTAACACCAAGAGCACCACAAAGTTATTCTCATTTAATTTCTATTCAATTATATTCTTAAAACCTTTCAAGAATTTTGAGAGGTGATGATAATGTAGGTCCTGATCCAAACTTACCTACAGTCAGTAAGAACTTAGACTTTGACTTATTTAATCCTGATTGAGCTAGATAATAAAGCCAGTGCTGAATTTTAAGTGTACAGATAGTTCTATATTATGCATACAAATCCCTTTCCAGATTAGGGTAAATGTTAATCTGTAAAACACAGATAGAACTTCTCCAAAAATCTTCCTTTTCACAACTAATAAATTCACAATGGAGAGACTTGGAATGACTGCTTCAAAATTATATTCAAAGATAAGTGAAAGCTTCAATGATCTGCTGGGCTGGAGAATGGAATATTCCCTGTCAGTTACTGCTCCTCTGAAACCTGTAACCACAGGCTCTTCCTCACATGGTTTAACTTGTGGTAGCTCATGGAGGTGTTTTGAATCACTGTCTAAATGCCTGTACAGCCTGCTTGGGCTCTGGCTTTGGATAGCTAAAATATCTAAGTTAAATGCCCAGAGAATGTGAAATACATGGTGAACCATGTGTTCGTGGTGACTAAACCTGAGGAAATACGTGGTGAACTGTGTGGGGAGGAAATGACGTGTCAAACCCCACACTTCCACATCACTGCAAATTTATTGAACTGGATGGAATTCAGACCATGTGCTCTACGTATTTGAATCTGCATTAATCCTCAAATCATTTTTGTACCTGTACAGTGATAGTGGAAACAATTTTTTTGGCAATGTAAGTTTATTTTGCTAAACATCTAAACCAGTCCAGACCAAGGGCTGAATGGACTCACAGCAATTACAACACCAAGAACACGAGCGATCTATTTTCCCTCACATCCCAGCAACAGGAGCACCACTCAGCCCATATATTCATCAGAGTGTTTTAGTGTACCTTTTAAATTGTCATCATTCTCTCTGCTCCATTAATAGAACTATCTGCATGAAAGAAAGAACAAATTGTCTTCTAACTGGTCTATTACAAGGTACATTAATGAATATAGGGGAACTTTATTAGTGCTTCAATGGTGTACCTGTTCACTTCACGTTGTCTGGGGTGTTATTGTTATCACGGGCTGCTTGACTGACATCAAAGTGCTGCCAGGTACAACAAACAATGTATTAGAAAGCAACTTTTATGCTTGTACTGTTCTTTTTCCCTTGTAAAACAAGTATTTTCCAAGCAACGTTTACTACCAGTTATTTGATGGCAACTGATATTCGGCCACCCCAAATGTAGTTGCCAAGCCAGGCGCTTCAAGTTTCACACGACTTCGTCGCTGTAAAGTGACTTCTTTTTTTTTTAAACAAAAAAACAGTTGTGAAATAAATTCTGAGGAGCAGAGCATTAACTTAATGTTTTATCACATTAACTAAACTATATCCTGTAAAAAACCTGTACCATAAAACACTGCATTAAAGTTAATGCAAGACTGAATATTATACATGGGTATATTCACTGCAATTTAGATCCTCACTAGGACTGAGCTTCCATGGATACCCTTGAGAAACTGGCTTGACTAAACATAGGAAAATTAAACCTTGTATTAAAGAGGAAAATGACCTTCCAGCACATGGGTCATACATAAGTTTTTGTCTTTTTTTTTTTTTTTTTTAAGGCTGGCCATCATCATTGATTATTGGAAAGGAAAAAGCAAATTAAAATGCTTTGTTCCTTGTTACAGTTGTTATCCACAGATCAGCAAAGGCTAAGGGCCAGCATGGGATGGGCTGGATGTAAAAGTCAGGTACACAATACAAAAATTTATTAATTTCACTGTGATTTCTTGCACTGTCCTAAAGCATCATCATGGTTGCTTTTGTTAAAAACATTTTAGCCATTTCCTGACAAGATCAGCAAACTGTTTGTGCTTCAATAAACTATTACATAGAAGGCAAATATTATAAACCCACAATATTTACTTTGCAAATATAAAGATAAATTTGTTGTTGCTCATATGACTCTATTCTGTAAATTTATTGCTATAAATGTA
This sequence comes from Oriolus oriolus, assembly GCA_013400235.1. NCBI lineage: Eukaryota > Metazoa > Chordata > Aves > Passeriformes > Corvidae > Oriolus > Oriolus oriolus. Next base: position 935,927 of record VXBT01000774.1, on the reverse strand, counting down.
TATCTAAATTATACATATAAATACATGCTATATATTGGACAAGGTTGCAGTCCTTTCATAAACAAGCCAAAATAATGGGAATTAAAATCAAAATCTGAAAATAAACTGATACTAAAGAGAAATACTTTAGAAGATGAGAGAGAGAGAAAGAAAGAGAGAGAGAGGTAACAATTTGATATCCACATTTCGAATTTTTGAAATTTATATTATTTAAAACAGCAATGACTTTTCAATGACTTAAATTCCATTTTTCACTGCCAAAGTAAGCTGAATAATTCCAGGGTTGTTTTTTTGTTGGGAGGACACGTGGGTTTTTTTGGTTTTTCGTTTATTTGTTTGGGGTTTTTTATTATAAATCATCACATAAAATCCTAAAAGCTTTGTCTTTATCTTCCTTTCTGGAAGAAACACAGAAAGACTCTACTACCGAAAAGGTAAAAAAATCTTTTAAGACATTATGTCTTGCTCTTTTCTCTGTTTTAATACAATGAATTGCAAGTGGGGAGCAGGAATATCTGGAATCACCTTGCTCAGTGGGACCTACCAGTGACCAGGACCTACCAGTGAGGTTGTGATAAATATTTACAAGTGTGCATGGAACAGATATCTTTGACATGACCTAATTTCACTCCCCATTTGTAATCTATTCGTTCATAATCATTTATCAACTCGTGTGGTTTTTTTTACAAAGTAGTTTGTCAGAAAGGTTTGAAGAAAGCTTAATCTGGTAAAAGGGTTTAAACATCTCTGAAGTACAATGAGGTTGAAGTTAGCACTAATGCTTATATTCATGAAAATTATTATTGTCTGAGTATTTTATAGTGCTTTTTCTTCCAAGTTGATAACATAGGCTGACGTACCATGATGCATTTTTTATTAAGTGCTTGATTATTCAGTTTGATTTCCTGAAGGCTTTGTGTCTAATTTACGGAGGAGGGAGGGGATCAGCTTCAAATTTGTGCAGAAAAGTAAAAATAACACCTTTTATGGAGACCTGTTATGGTGTGACATGATTATGTGGGACCGATCTTCATGAAGCTGCAGAAATAATCTCAGCTCCTGAAAAGTGCCAGTGTGGTGGAGCACATCAGGTCATGAGCAATACATAAAAATTAATATAAACTTCATGCGAAATCCTGAAAATTTAAGAAGTAAGGAAGAAGACACGATGCCATCAGATTTAACTCCCATTTTCATGTTGATTTTGCAGCACCTATGTTGCAAAGACTAAAAAATCTCCTAGCTGCAGTTATGTAATTTTCATTCCAGAGTTCAGCACTATTGTAGTGACACTTTCCAGTCTAGACAGAGGACTATTAACTAGTTCAATTTTACAACAGGTGAAAATGACCCCAACTAACTCTTCTCTGGTGCTAAATTTAAATTTAAAAAATTTAAAAAAACCCCCCACCTTCTCAAGGTTTATAAAGAAGTAATTTAGTTTAAGTGCTAGATCACATATTTTGCACTCCGCTAGAGTATACACCTCAGTAGGTTGAATATAATTCACATATTGCTTAATATCATATTAAAATTTACATGCAAAAAATATTAGGATGGAATTCATGGCTGCCAGTGAAATATTCCTGCAGAAGTCATGAGAAAGACCTTTTGCAAGGAAACAGCAGTATCAAACCTTTGGGTCCTTTGACTAAATCTTGAATAATTATCAGTAATCATGATATTCACTATCAGAAATGCGGAGAAATCTTCCACTCAGTTTATTTTGTATCGTTCACAGCTTTGATAAAACCCAGCTTATCCAACTTTGTGTTTGAGCACGTACACGGGAGGAGATGAAGGAACCTGCAGTGTCATTTCTCCCTTTCATTATTATTTTTTATATCATATATGCTTGTTTTATAGGTATATTTCTGTTGCTGTTAGAGGTGATTAGAGTATCAGAGTGAAATGCAGCACACAATTAAGAAAAAAATTAATGTGATACAAAAGTAACCGTATATGTACTGTGGTAGAAAGCCTTCATAGGATTTTGAGTTGGAGAACCTTGTGTGGAAAGTAGCCAAAAATGGAGGCAAATTACATCAACATAGATTCATCTCCGTGCTTAGTTCAATGTTTTGTAATCCTGATACAAATACACAGTTTATTTTAAACCACAAAGCACAGCAAACATGATCAGATAGAAAGACTCAACCAATTTCTTTCAGTTATTAGGCCTCTGACATTCATAAATCACCAGAAAGGCTGACCAGATATTCTGAAGCCCATCCAATTTATCATAGCACTGATAGGTTACACTTTCTAAACTTGCTTGCTCATTCTGATCATTATAATAATTTGAAATGCCAAAATAAATCATAGAATACCAGGTTGGAAGGGACCTCAAGGATCATCTGGTCCAACCTTTCTTGGCAAAGACACGTCATAGACGTGGCCTAGCATCCTGTCCAGACGACTCTTAAAAGTGTCCAGCATTGGTGAATCCACCACTTCCCTGGAGACTATTCCAGTATTTATAGTGATTTCACTAAGACAGTATTTCTTGCCATTTAGAAGCATTGTTTAATTTCTTTTCCCCTCAGGTTTAAGCACCAGCCCAGGAAGGCGTCTGTGAATGGTGTTAAACATATACTCACTTTACTCTGAGTTTGAGCATCTACTGAAAGCATTTAAATAATGCACTTAAATGCCTTCTGCCTCAACATCAGCAATTTTTAGAGAAGGCCATTGATTGCAGCTGGCCCTGCTGTCACCTGCAGCTCCTGACCCCAGCTCACCCGCTCCAGCCACATCCACCCTCACCGGGGTCGTGTTCCCCCTTGCACTGTAAAAACATGCACCGCTCATCAGAAATGCATTTCATTACCTTCAGCACCTTTCAATTACAGGCTAAGATGCACTTGTAAAACCGAAGCTGTAATTGCAGAACAGAAAAATATTTGGAAAAAAGTCTTAAACGTGATGTCAATCAAACGAACAGAATTTGTTGCTTTCATGAAATCTGCTGGCTTGTTGCGTTTCACAAAAAGAACAAAGCCCCTTCCCCGGGTTTAATGGGTGGCACGGGCCTTCAGCTATACAGCAGAAGAAATGGTGCTCCAAATGTGTTTTGTCCTAATTATACAGCTGTTTAGGGACTATATGGCATTTGTAGAGACGTGCTTTATCAAAAGTTAGAAATGGTGCCTCCCAGCAGGCCGGCACACTCGGGTGACGTGTCAACCTACAGCACACACTCATCTAAACACTGCCAGAAATAGCAGAGGAAAAGGGGAAAACTTTGCTATTTACCAAAGGGTAAAGTTCATTTAAATAATATTTCTGATTCTTGCTGCTGCCCGTTCTCCTTTCTGAGCTCCACAATTATTATTTTTATTTTTGCACTGTTCCTTTGGGATTCACAGAGCTAAATGCTCTTCATAGAATTCCTCAGAGAATTTTCTCAAATCAGCTGCTAAGGAAAAGGTCTGTCCCATGAGTTTGCCACTGAATTGGTGATGGGCCTCATTTTGATGCACCCCTTTCTCTGCTTTCCCTGACCGAACTCTTAAGTCAACAAAGTCACCACCATATCTTTGCATTAAAGACTCCTCAAAGTTTTTTTTTCCGTAGTTGACAGTTATTAAAATTTTATGGATGAATGCTCAGCATGCATCCAGTAGTGTTTCCAAGAGCCCTATTGTCTTCCATTATTAATTAAAAGATTGGAGGGAGACCGAATAAGCCTTTGGGACTATAAGAAACCCCATCTAAAAGGGTTTAAAATTGTTGTAACAATTACAAAATAGAGATACATTTTATATATTGCATACAAACTATATAAATATAAAAGAACTGAAGAAATTCTTTGCTGAAAGGGTGATGAGGCAGAGGTTGTCCAGAGAAGCTGTGGATGCCCCATCCCTGGAAGTGTCCAAGGCCAGGCTGGACGGGGCTCTGAGCAGTCTGGGATAGTGGAAGGTGTCCCTGACCATGGCAGGGAGTTGGAACAAGACCCCTTCCAACCCAAAACATTCTATGATTCTATGAAAAGGTAAATAATATAAACTATTATAACCATTATAATTACTATAATATTTATAAATTATAAAATTATATAAATTATAAAGGATTTGTATATTATACTCAGAAATTATCTATATATAAAGTATGTGTTTAAATTTATACCAGAGTACCACCCAGGGCTATCAGCCAAGAATCTGATTTCCATGGTGTTAGGCATATATTAACACAAAATTAAAGCATTATTTTCCTATGCAGAACTTTCAAGGTGGTTGAAATAAATGACTGGAGAATCTTTAAATAGTAACTAAGCCTTTTTCTGTGTAATATTTCTATGCAAGAAGTGTGATCATGGAGAACACACCAAGAAATGAGAGTCAACATGAGAGTGAAAAAACACTTTGGCTGTCCAGGTACCCATTCCTCTCTAAACAGTGGTACATGAGATCAGGGAGTGTTTGAAAGACAATGCCACTTACTGAGTAAAGAGGCAGTCCAAACACCTTAATCTCAAGGGATTACAACCAGTACAAATGGAAACAAACTTTCTAGCTCCTTTCCAAATTAAACAATTAACTCTAATATTCACATCCTAGGAGACATTTCAGTTGAGCTAGCATGTCTAATTTATAATCGATGATTAACAGAAGATGCAACTAATTTGTCTTTGTTATTTGATTTTGCCCCAGTCAAATTTACTCAGTAAAATGGATTGAAACAATGTTCTAAGGACTGGTAAACACTGAATTAGAAATCTGGTATGTGGCTTCATTGTAGACCAGCATTACGTAGATGTATTACAGGACAATATCTCTTGCCTAGAGTAGTTTTAACAAATTAATTTTGACCCGTGAGCTTAATAAAGTCTGTTAAGTAGGCCCAACCTCCCTGTTAAGTTAAATGGAGACTGAATATTTAATTATTTTAATTGTCTGGTAAATTTGAAATTGAGAAAGTAACAGCCCTGCAAACCTTAAAAATATATTTTCAGCCCTGTGTGTCATTAAGCGTTACTCTTGTGATTTTACTGCATTCAAGAGGTCACAAAGTCAAGGCCAGCCACCCCTGATTGAATGAGAATTGCACATTAGATCAAGAAAAATAGTTTTCTGGAGGTTAAAGTACATTCAGGGAAGCCAAGACACATTTGCAGGGATATTTAGACTGGTGATTAGGCAGCAGAAGAACTAACAAAGATGGGCAGCCTTAATAATGATAAAACACACCTCGCTGAAGTCGGTTGTGGTCGTTCTTACGGTAAAGGACATGAAAGTTTATGTGTGAAGAACTCTCACTTTCACAGTCATCCTCTACACTAAACATAGAGATGTAAACATCTAAAGATGGGGGAGCTGTCCCAACACTCACTGCTAGATTCAGTATGGCTCTGTGCACCCTCTCAGCTCTCCCTGTTCCCAATCAGTTCTCCATTCTTTTTTGGGGGGGGTTAACTGGTTTTTGGCCCAAACTTACCCTAATGCATATCAGCAAATCTCACGTACACAGAAGTCATTGCTTGCGCTCAGTTGCAGCTGGCACTGCCACTGACAGGACCACGTCCTGCATCCCCCAGCCTTGGGCATCTGATTTGTGACACCCATCCCCAAAGGATTTGCTCAGCAGTGAAATTCCTGCATAGTCCCAAAGCAACAGGGTGCAGGGAATGAAGAAATATCAGGGGCTAGAGGTAAAGCTGCAACTAAACCTGCAGGCAGCAGTATCTGATAATCCAACTCTAGCTCAAGTATAAAGATTTTAAGCAATCTAATTTCTGAGCAGCATCACTGAAGTCAATAGCAATTGAGATTGTGACATTTCCTAGAAAGATCTTAAAAAAAAAATAAAAAAAGATGGCTTAACAAGGGTCATGAGTGAACAGAAAGTTGACCTATGTCACAGCCCGATATTTTCCTGCAATGTTTTTTCCCGAACTATTTGAACTGAAATCATCTACAGTTTATGGGCATGCATTGCAACAGGCCTCTTAGATAAATATATCCTGAATTTGCTATCTTTTAATTTTGCATAATAATCCAATAAGAACACAAGCTGACTCAACTGCAGTTATGAGGTCTAATCTCTTCAAGTAATTATTTAACTAAGAAAAAAATAGAAGGATTTCTGAAAGTGCTCTCTCCAGAGAATGGTTCTCCACTGGACATCGGACAGAAACCAATCAGCCGCAGTAAAATAAGGAGGAAAAAAAGCAGCTACAGTCACTATGCTGAGAAGTCATCCCTGTTAAAATCAATACTGTGATTAATGTTAAAACACAGGAGATCAGAATCCATCATGCAATATTTTTCCTGTCTGTACTGTTATTTTTATAGCTTAACTTTGCTATGCTGAACTGCTTCACATCTGAATAATTGCTGGAAAGGAGCTCCAACCCTTTCTGGAGAAGCAAAAGGAGACTGAGGTTTGTGCTTAGCTGGGAAGGAAGAGGATGAGAAGGGAAAACAAAGTGAAAGCAAATCTGTGTTATTTATATGAATTGCAGAGCATGAACGAAACCACACAACCTGGCAGACAATTCCTGCTGAAATTGCTGCAAAATCTTTCAAGGTTTTCTGAGATGAAGTTCCTCACTCTCTGCTGCAGACACCCCCACTCTGGTGACCCCGGACCTCCCTGGTGAAGGACTGGTGGTCACAGCATTTCTGCCCCTTGCCTCATGTTGTTCTTTTCTGAATTCATTTTCCACTGCAACAAGAGCCATGTCCTCAATTTCTGTCCTCTGAAAAGCAAACACTGCAAAGCAACCATGACGCATTGACAGATAATTTTAAAAGACAGGATCAAGTTCATATAATTAAAAAGTATCTGTTCAGAATATTTCATGCTTTCAGTGTCTTTTTTTTTTTTCAATTTAAAGTCTTTGATTGCTGCAATGAAGGATGACCTTGATACATAATAAATATATTGGTTGTCTGGCAGTTTAACATAAAGCTGCAGTGTGGGGTAGGCTGATTTACAGAAAGTGAAAAAAAATTGGTTTTCCTTAGATTCTTGAATTAAATGCATCTCCTTGTGGAAGATGGGAATTGGAACTAGATTATTTTTAAGGTTCCTTCCAACCCAAACCATTCTATGCTTCTGTGACCTGAAAAATTTGGTTGGTGACTATGCAACACTCACTGTATGGAAATGTGACTGAACACATTGTGCAAGAACACAAATAACCTTTTCTACCCATAAAGCAACAGCAAATAGTCACTAATTCTAGCTAATCTCCATCCCTGCCTACCTGCAGTGCCTTAGCACAGCCTGGGATGCTCTCACAGCACTGTGCTGGGAGCACACTGGTGAGTACCAGCAGCTTCATAAAGAGGGAAAAGCATCCCTGGAACATCTCAGTTCCTGAGTGCAAACCTCTGAGTCCCATACAGCTAAAGTAGCTACTCTAAAGAAACTAACAAGGAGTAACACCCCTTAGCTATGAAAAAAATACAACAGAGTTCTCTTCTACTTAAAAACTATGCCCAAGAAAAGAAGAAAAACAGCTCATTCTCCTATTTCTGCTTGGTTGGGATCTCTGTTTATAAACAGACCCCGGAGACGTGGCAGTCTAATGTACTGTGCCCTTAGATTTGTCCCTCTTCCACAACAATAGCCCATAATATTATTGTTTCCTAAACAATTGAGGTGATTTGCATTTGCCTTAAAAGTGACATGGACTGAACATGTTTGTTAAATCCCTTTTGGTCTCATCACACTTTTATATAAAAACTGAAGAAGCGTTGTCAGTGGATATTTTACAAATTTGCTGAAGACTATTATTTAACCATGCTAATTATAACAATAAATGATTTAGCATTAATTATAAAGTCATATAGTAGAGAAGTACACATATTTTATAGACCTAGCAGATTTTATTAGACAGCTATATTGGGCTCTGGTTTTCATCATCTCGCACAGGTTTATGCATCAAAGATTCCAGCTTGACGCTTGCTTTCTTCCTTTCCATTGTATAAAATTATTGATGTATTATTTAACAATGGAAGATTTAGAACACATATGTTGATAAAGAGACAAGGAGCTTTGTTTTCCATAGGAACGCTGCTTTTTATCTTTTCTCCATTGAATTGTCAAGACTGCATACTTAATCACAGCTGGATGTTGGGCCTCGTCTTGAACGCCATAAAGTCAACGAGAGTTTTGCAACTGATTTTTATTGGAAAGGGACCGAGCACAGTATTGGTAATGTGCAACTTATAAATGCGGTTTGCACACATATCAATTTTATTAACTCCCTTAGTATGGAATTTTCAGAATGTAATAGTTTGGCAGGCATTACTTTAGATTTATAATGCTCCGGGATGACACTATTAAGCCATATTCACACATCTGAAAATTGCTATAGCAACGGACTAGGACCAGTTCTTCCTCCACACTGGTGGGTGAGAATTATCTCAACAACTGAGGCTCCTGCTGCCGCGTTCCGGGGGGCGTCGCTTCAGGAAAAGGTGCCTATGTGAGATGTATCCACCAGCAAAAACATGCAAATAAATATAGATGCAAACAGCACGAGCAGATGGTCACAAACTGGTAGACCAGAGATGATATGGGAAGGCTTGGAATGTGTGGGACTCTCTAAGTGAACTGGTAGAGTGGATTTCTCTTTGGGAAGAGATGGCTTCTGAACAGGCGGAATAGGAACAGGCTGCCCAGAGGGGCAGTGGCATCACCACTCCTGGAAGTGTTCAAAAGACAGAAGTGGCACTTGGGGACAAGGTTTAGAGTGAACTTGGTGCTGAGTTAATGACTGGACTCATTGATTTTAGAGGTCTTTTCCAGTCTCAGTGATTCTGATTCCAACCCATGAATCTTTCACCTTCTACAGACCTGACAAAACAAGACAAAACCTGGGAGAGTGGCTTGAGCACTCCTTAAAATATCAGTAATTCTTATTAAAGACAGAGGAGGTGACTGACCAGTCTGGCTCTCAATGCTGCCTCCAAAAGTCTTCACAAGCCACAGCTGACCTTGTTCTGCCGTGGCAGGGAAAATATCCGCCCTTCATTCCTGAGAGGTTCCTGAGAGTGAAACAAACAGAAGGGCTGAACAGACAAAGAAAGATGAAGTCAAGCTTCACTTGAAGTCAAGGGCACTGCTGGAGAGAAACCTCAGGCCTGAAATTCCCACTCACCTTCATGGAGGACAGGGATAATCCAGGGAGAGACTGACCTGAGTCACTGATTTCTTTGGGAGAAGAAATGAGGATTCTCGCTTTGTCCAAGAGAACAGATCACTAAAGAAAATCCAGAAGAAAGGCGATCTCCTGTTGCTATTTCCTACACTTAGAGATTTACCTTTATTCTGGCCTTGAAACTGTCTTAAAACATCAAATATTAAGGAACTAGTATTTTTCATAAGGATACTTTTTAACTACTTCTTCATACTTTTAATTAATCTTTACATTTCTGTTTGCCTGGGGACAAAAAATGAATCTCTGACTCCAATGACCTGTCAGTCATTGTACTTCTAAGTGGTATTTCAGAATTACAGGTCCATTTCCTCTGCAACTGTAACACATGGCAGAGCCTGAGTCAGTTTTTTTTGGCAATGGTGTCACTCCTGACTAATGTTGAATCATGCTGGCAATGTTATTTCATAATTTTCTAGCAGAAGAGCTACCAAGCAACACTTTCTCCAAACTATGACTTAAGATTAATTTGTCTACAAAACAAAAATTAAACTCATTCTATGCTTCCGAGTTTGAGATGTTCTCTGACGAGTTACCTAATTCTGAATTATTACCTTCTAAAGCATTTCTGAGCAATTGCTTCTCAGTAAGATCGTAGAGATACAGGTAGTTAGAAGATAATCTTTTGAAACAAAGAGATTTTAAAAGTTAGAGGGGTGATATCACCGCCGCCGGGAATCCTTCGGACCCCGCCTGGATCCGAGATCTCCGCGGCCGGGGGTCTTTCGGATCCCGCCCGGATCGGCCCGGTGATCGGTCTGCAGACGCAGCCAAGACAGCCGGTCGGCTCGTTGCGGCGGCCCGGGCGTCGCTGCCGAGAGAGTCGGAGAGGCGCACTCTCTCCTCCGCAGCCCGAGCGCTGCTATGGCTCAATAAGCCTGGAGATAAAGGAGGAACGAGGAGAGAACTCCTGGCACGACCACAGAATTTATTCTGGATCCAGAAACAGAGGAGACCTCTGCCCTGCGGCTTTCTGCAGGGGCTTTTAAGGGAGGAAAAAAGGGGAGGGATTTACACCGCGAACGAGTCAGGGAAGAGGAGAAGGGAGGAATCAGGGTACAGACAGCGAATGGTCTCTGCACCGGGGCGGGGGGGCAACTTGACGGACAGGATTGTTGATTATTCAGAAATCTCTGGAAGCTGGGGTCTTGCGACCCCCTGGGTGCGTGACTGAACTCGTGATCGGCTCAGGAACTACTTTGCCGTTTGGTGTTCCTTCGCCGACCGGCTGGCTGCCGGCGGGCTGTGGGGGGGGGGCGGTTTTGGGAGAGACCAGGGCGGCGCGCTGGCAGCGGCACCCCCATAGGGTGATCTTCTCAGTGGCTGGAGATGGAGTGCAACCATCATAAAAATCTCTGCATTTTGCTGTTTGAGAGGTGATAAAGATGCTTCCTTTTCCATGATAGGTTGGAGGGCAAAATCCGATAGCTTTAAATGGGTGGGCTGTCTTCCCCATTTTCTAACCACTGGGAAACAGATTCTCTCTTCCTGCAGTAATTTAAATTAGACAATAATCCAGCAGAAAACTCTTGTCCTCCAAGGCAATCCGAGACAAGCGCTGACAGGGGCATAAATCCCATCGTCTTAAATCAGCTGTGCTGGATCTGGCCCAAAGCTCTCTTATGATTCATTGTGCTTAAAGGTTTTAAATAAAACGTCAAACCACTGCCATGGCCACTGCCATCAGCTATGTCACCATCCTGGCTCTGGTGTATTCCCTGGCTTGTCACTGCATCGTGAGCACGGGGTGATACCAGCAGATGCTTCTTGAAGGGGACTTGAAAAGGAAGAAGTGAAAAATTACTTCAAAATTTGCAAGAGAAATTGTATTGTCCTTGCAAAATATCTACTGCATCAAGCCTGAGATGCAGCTGTCTCAGCACTACTTTACTGCAAAGAACTAAGAGAGTCAATGGGCAAAAATAGGGGTCTACTAACAATTTTTCTGTGAAAATAATTTTAAAATGCTGGGAATTTGGGGCAATACTTTCCATGGCTGTGGTGAATAGCACACATTCTTTCCAGCACACTTCAGCTCCTGTCAGCTCAGTTCTGCCTGCCCATGTTTAACTTGCTTTGTTCTTCCTATGGATCGAGGTCTGGAGTTATTCTAGAATAACTGGAATGTGTCTCTGCCCATGGCAAGGGGATTGGAACTAGAAGATCTTTAAAGTCCCTGCCAGCTTAAAAACCATTCTATAATTATGTGCCAGCTGCATAAACCACACATTATGACCTGAGAAAATTCTGTCAGTGTTTTTTCTCATTTACCATTTTCCTCTCAGGTAGGTGGTTCAGACATGCTTTCCCAAATTTCCCCACTCTTTCAGCTAGTCTCTTAAATCTCTGTTTCCTGAAGACTGATCTCTGACAAAGCTCTTTTCTCCAACAAAGCCATTCCAAGGATTACTAAACTGCAAATCACTGTTGAAAGTATTTCCCTCTCAAACATCGAAGTGAGCTAAACATGATTTATCTTTACAAAGCAAAAAAAAAAAAAAAAAAANCAAAAAAAAAAAAAAAAAAAATAGAAAAAAAACCAGTCTTTGGATTGACACAGAAAACAGTCAGGAAAAAAATAAAAACAAAGAGCAGGCATTCATTTGGAGCAAAGGGAAATCTCAGTGCAGGTTACAAACACCGGATATTCGTGCCTGTGATTTTTCCGGCTGGATTATTGTTGTTATTAATTGCATGTCTCAACCTAAGTCTCCACTCTTTAATGTGCAGACAGACTTGTAAAAATAGATGTTGCTAAATGCTACTGTCTTTATAAAGACCTCTACAAAAACACAAACCCATGAGTGCAACAGTGATTTTTATTTTCTGGTTTTTTCTAATGTATAGCAGCAGGTTTTCTCTCTCAAAAGCAGACTGCTTATTCGAAGGAAGGCTGGATATATGTTACACAGGCTTGCTTTAAAGTAAGAACAAGTTTCCTCCTTCCTTTTAATCTATCTGTAAACTGTGAAGTCTGCCATCAAGTAGCTCCATATTAGTTGTGGGTGTTAAAACCTGTCAATCACGCAAGATAATTTAAATTCGTAGGTTTCTTAGACAGTGATTTTCTCCCAGATATCAAGTTATCTCCTTCTTAAACAGGATACAATAACTTGAGGCACCTGCAAGAAAAAGCACATGCAGCTCATGAAGCTTGTAGGTTTGTTCCCATGTATGATTTGGTATTATTCTTAAATTTCCACACAAAGTCTCCTTCATAGGAGTTATTTTCATCTTTGGTGATTAAAACTTCAGGACTACAGTTACAAATTTTCTAGTACAGAGGAGAAAAATAAAAGAAACCATTCTGTAATCAATTGTCTGCAACATGTGGGGTATAATCTCTTTTAATGGCAAAACAATTCCCTACTAGGTGAGACCTTTGATCCATCTCATCCAGCTGGGAGAGGCTGCATGACTTCCTGTGGTTCACAGCCTTCTCCAGCATCCACATTTCCTGGATTAGGGACGTTATTGCAGACATCTCTGCCTGTTCCTTTCCATCAGTGTATTTTTATGGAGTCGCCATCCATGGATTTTTCTAACTCTTTTTGAACAGGCTGATGCTGTCTGTCTCCACGACCTCCAGAGACAGCCAGTTCCAGACCTCACTTGCACAGTGATAAAAAAAGTACTTTTCTTTTGTAGGTTTTGAAGATTTTCTTATCGTTCCAGTGAGTTTCAGAACCAAGAGGGGTTTGTATTAAAATGCTCCTTTGGTCTCTCCAAAGCCCAGAACTCCAAGAGCACCGGATGATGCACTTCTCTCTTTCCCTGGGTTTTTCCAGCACATGAGTGTGCCCGTGAACGCCACTGGCCTGAGTGGATGAGGGCACAGACTCTCCCAGTCCTTTCAGCACTACCAGATCACAGCTTACTGGGTCCAGACATCTTCCCTTTCTGTGAATCTCTCCATTTACCTTCAGTCCTACAGTAAAAATCTCCCCATTGCACAGCCTCCCCTTTCTCCCTGCAAGGACATCCATGGCAGTGCTGTAGCAGAGAACCCATGGCAGGTGTGGATCAGAAGCTGGCCCTGCTGGAGACCCTTTAGCAGGAAGCACCACAAAACCAAAGGAAAAAGAATTTCTTCAAAGCAGCAGTTCCCAGGAAACACCAATGCCGTGACATGATGTGTCAATATATTTAATTTAACCACTAAAATTAATCTAAGGATGACTGCTGCAAAGGTAGGATGTAAAGACAAGCCTCTAAGCACACTGATTTAGATTAAATACCCTTCTCTTGTGGTTTCCTAATAACACACAGCAAGCCCCACTGACTAGTACACATAAACACCCATGGTGGTGTAAATAATGAAATGGACTAAGAGGGACAAAAAAAAGAAAAAAAAAAAAAAAAAGGCAGGATTTATTAACTTGGTTTTGCAAACTAATTCCTGAAGCTTTAAGTGTTTTTCTGAAGTGGAATTTAGATAGATGCCACTTGGAGGCACTCTTATACTATTCTCACTTGAAGTTTCTTAGAAGCACTTCATGCAGGGAAAAGTAATTTTTTAATTTCTTTTTTCTTCTAATAATCACCTGGAAATGGGTAATTAACAATGGTTTGGGTAGTTAAACTTTGACATTACTTGTATTTATTACCTTGTAATTTTGTCAGAGGTAAATAGTCCCCTATACTGTCAGTAAAACTGACTTAATTCCTTTATGCAAGTGGTGATAAGACGTGTCTGTGATGTAATGCTGGCTCAAAAAAGTGGCTAGAAAGGATTACAAACTGCCAACTTACACAGATTATTCACTTTAAAACTGTGTAGGGTTTTATCATTTCAGATTTGAAATTAAGCACCCAGTTTATTGTTATATCCCATATATATTAAATTATACAAAATTATCTTTGAGAAGCAGATAAAAGTATTTCTGTTTTATAGGCACATATAATCTCTCAATTTTTTGATTGCATTTTAGATATGGAACTTTGGAACACATTTCAGTGTATTTGGAGCATTGTAAAATTCTTCTCAGTCTCAGCAGAGGTGACATTTTGCAAAGCACCGTAAGACTAATTTTAAAATTTATATGTAATGTGTTAATTAATTTTCAATAGTTCACCAACCAAAAGAATTATCAGGCTAAAGGAAAGCTTGGCCATTGCTTGCAAGGCAACACCTTGCACACCCGTGAAAGCCTACAAGAGGGAGAAAAGAAGGACTTGGACCACAGTGTTTTCCTTAGTAAAGGATACATAAAAAGGGAACGGGTCTACTCACAGGAAAAACCAAAATCATGACTCAGAAAGTCACAGATTGAGTCCTTTTCACCCTAACCCAGGGCTGTGCACCACCTCCGCAGTGGGTCAGCCATACACCGTTTGTCGGGGAATGACGCAGGATCCACTTTCCTGGATCTGCTGAGGATGTGCAGCACAGGCCCTGTGCTGAGGTGCTGCTGGAAATCCCACCAGCACGGCCTTATGGCATCAAGCAAACAGCAATTTTAACAAGCTCCTCTCGTTCCAAACGACCATTTCACACAGCTCAATTGTGCAGCTCAAAACTCATCTGAACAGAGACATACCTCGCACTCATCTTTCCAAAGAGATCCTCGCATGTGCTCTAGATAAATATTAGGAATTCCTCGGAGTGAAGGAGATTAGCACAAACTATACTTGAGCAGAGCATAAGTCTAAATAGTGAGTGGTGAGGGAAAATACCTGCCTGGGGAGCCATCAGGACAAAGTGTGCTTACAGAGAATGATTGCTCTCAGCAATGTCAGAAAGGCAGCAAGTGGAAACCACCGCATCGGGAGGATGGGAGAGAGAGGAAAGCCGGGGAAGTCCAGCGCCATGAGAAGGGCAAAGGCAAATGGATACTAACCCTTTGGAAATCTTCTGTCTCTGCTGGCAGAGAGGTCTAAGTTTCTTCTGTAACATGTGCTGGCCGTGCTTTTTTGCCAGCCTGGTTTTCTTTCCTGACAGAGGAGCAGCCACAGAGGCCTGGAGCAGCAGTGCCAGATCCCACATCCCAACTCTAACACCAGGGAAAAGCCAAAGCCCCTGCCCATCCCATCTCAAAGACCCAGCACCCACCAGACGCGCTTCCAAGCAGTAAGATACCCACAGGGGATTCATCTTCAGTGAATGTGTCCAGCTTCTACTTGAACTTAGCCTCTTTACTGTGCCTTTTTATATTCTCTCTGCTAACAACATCTAAGCTGAACATGTACAGCATATGGGAGTAATATTGACTGTGAAAAAGCGATGGAGAGAGTACAAATTTTCCCAACATCCTGTAGCAGGGGTTTCAAAGCTTATCCCACACTTCATAGCTTGTTTGTTTTGAACCTGCCACCTCCTACTCATCCCTCTATCTCCCATCACTTGAAATACTTTTTTATTTTGCCCTTTTCCCCTTCCCTTTTTATTTGCTTACGTTTTCTCTTTTCACTACCCCTTACCATCCCTCCTCTTCTCCTCTGCATTTATTTTTCTCTCCAGTTTCTACAGCTCTTTCTCTCTTGTTTCAGGCACATATTATTGGCATAAAAATATGGTCTGCAAAATTAAGGAGGAATTGGAAAGTCACATCCCCTAAGAGGCAGAATTTCTTACAGGTCTTATTCTATTCAGAGAAATCTTCTGGCACTATCCACAATTCAGAATTGTGTTGAGTAAACACCTAAATACTTTGTCAGTGAAGTAGATCACTTGCCACATCTTTCCTTTGCCACATCTTTCCTTGCTCTTTGGCTGCTAAAGACTTTTTACACATCAGAAAGACCTAAACAGAATTTGACCTAAGCCAAGCACTCATATAGAAGTCAAATTTCCTGAGAACAAAGTGATAGAGGCAGCACAAACTATCTGATGATTGATTTAACGAACATACTTGTCTGTAAGATGTTACCCCACCACTGTCAGTGCAGTTAAACTTGGTTTTCTGAACAGCCCTCCATTAAGGATGGTCTGAAGTCAAAATGTTGTCAGTGGCTGGATAGTGGGGGCATCAGACCCTTGCATTAAGGACTCATAAATATCCTTTCTTGGCCCTGCTGCTGTTTCATGGAACCTCCATGACTGCATGGTAAAAGGACGCAGACCCTGAAGAGGAGAGGTCAGCTCCAAGTGGTCAACCTCCCTGCTTAAAGCTGATACCAGAGCACAGCAAAGGCTTCTCTTCAAGTTAGAAGTTTCCTTTTAGCCACTGCTTCATCCACCCTCAGGTCACCAAATGATTTATGCTTGTGGTTTTACAGCCAAACTGGTCTCTGATGCTAATTTGACAAGCCAACTGGTGAATCCTTAAAACACTTTCCTGTTAAAGTGACTAGACAGAGTTGAAACTGTGCATTAGGGCGTCAATCACAGAAACCATCTGTTCTAACAGGGTTTTTTGTTCTTTCCAAATTCAAGCTTTCTGAATGAGGTGCTGACTGTTTTATAAAATACTGACAAGAATCAGTATACAAAAAATTACCTATTCAGCATCTCTAAGAGATGGTAATTGACAGTAGTCAGTTAAGAAATAAAGATGTTTTGAATGATTAACATTAGGGAGGATGAGTTATAGAATCTCTTCATTAACTCTGTATCAAATTAACCTTCCTAGCGCTTACAGTTTGAGAATTGCTTTGCAAAACACTACAAATGAACCTTAAGTGCAAGGCATTGTTTTCCATGGCTAGTCACAACAGCCATAAAATAAATCTGGGGTCTGGATGAGCTTTGCTGCCTTTCTTCAAGACAATATCCCAAGGTAATTTTATTTTTGGCCATGAATAACTCACTATCACCTCCATCTTTTCATTTGTCACTCTAATCCTGCAAAACTAAGGAAGAGTGACTCAGAGCAGTTGTGAAGAAAGCTTTTCACTCCATGATGCCAGTCAATGAAAGAAGAAGACTGCCCACCTCCAACCTCATAGGCTTGCAGGATCCAAGTGGGTCAGACCCCAGGGTTGACCCTTCTGGAACAGGGAGTCTGATCCAAACCTCCTGGGGCCCCTTTCCCTCCTCAATTACCCTGCAGCCCTGAGATCCCAAAATAGTCAATTGGCACCAATATCTCTGACTGACAATTCACAGACATCAGGCTGATCCTGCCTTGTCTTGGATACACCAATGCTCCCTGACCATCCACAAGTTTAAGGCAATCATTTTATTGATTTATTTCCCACCAAACTCCAACTCTGATCTCTGCTTCGCCCCCTTTAGCAGAGCTGACACTGAATTACCACACCAGGGTTTTCTGGGGAGACAAAATTTTACTTTCCTAGAACTTCTTCCTTTCAGACACTCTAAATATATTTTTGATTGATTAGTAAATTATCATGCAGAGAAATACCAATATTTTGATCACAGTTATTTTGAAATTTTGTGTCCCTCAGTAGCTACATGGCATTGCTATCCCAAACCTCTCACAGCAAACTGTAACCAGGCTCTTTTTGGATACCTGAAGGTTGAGGAGACACTTTTCTATTCTGAGGACACAATTTACATAGGTAAAACCAGATAATACCAAGAACTCAAGCAGAAGGAACAATTTAATATCAGGCTCCTGTTAATACACAATGAGATTTGTCTTTAGTTTATTGTGAAAGTAGTAGCTACCAACTTTCTTTACCGTGTATTTCCTATACCAGGAAATGAATTCTTCTTCTTCTCTTCTTTATATTCATTGAAATGGCATGAAATTTTAACTTTTTTCTTGGTGAAGCACCTGAGGCAGTTTTCATCAAATCATAGAATGATTTGGGTCAGAGAGGACCATAAAGGTCATCTTGTTCCACACCCTGCCATGGGCAGGGACACCTTCTACTATCCCAGGTTGCTCCAAGCCCTGTCGAGCCTGGCCTTGGACACTTCCAGAGATCCAGGGGCAGCCACAGCTTCTCTGGGCACCCTGTGCCAGGGCCTGCCCACCCTCACAGGGAGGAGTTTCTTCCCAATATCCCATCTAACCCTGTCCTCTGTCAGTGTGAAGCCAGTCCCCTTCGCCCTGTCTCTCCATCCCTTGTCCCAAGTCCCTCTCCAACTCTCTTGGAGCCCCTTTAGGCACTGGAGAGGGCTCTGAGGTCTCCCTGGAACCTTCTCCAGGCTGAAAACCCCCAGCTCCCCCAGCCTGGCTTCAGACCAGAGGGGCTCCAGCCCTTTGAGTAGCTTTGTGACCTCCTCTGGACCCTCCCTAGCAGCTCCACGTCCTTCTTGTGCTGGGGGCCCCACAGCTGGAGCAGTGCTCTGAGTGGAGGGTCTGATTTTAGGGAATAACATGTCCATTAACATCTTCCTTGTACGAGTTGAAATACCAAAGAAGAAAATGGGGGAGTGAACGTGACACTACAATATACTTTTCTATATTGAAAAAGAATGAGATTACAAATACATATCACATTACATCAGAGCATTCCTCTATCAGCAGGCAGTGAAGCTGAGGATGCTCTAGGTGTTCTCTGCAAGGCTGCTCGTCAGACTGCAGGGAAAGAACAGACCTTCGCTCCGTGAGATCCTGCTGACAGCTCCGAGCTGAATGCTGCAGTTCTTTGTCCCCTTAAGATAACACAATTGCTTGGATGCACAGCATCTTATGCAGTTTATGAGGTAGTGATCAATCTCTGATTGACAATTCTAATTAGCAGCTCTCTTATGTGCAACATTATGGCATTTTATAGCAACTTTCTCCTGGATATTAAACCTCCACAGCCATCTTACATGAAATAAAGTCCTTTATAGATCATTTGATACCCAATGCTATCAATTATGTTTGTTTATACTGAAAGGCTTTGTTGGCATTGTAATATGCTGGGTTTGATATAAAAATTCATATCTTTAATACCGAGTAATATCTTCTAAGGCCTCAGCTTTTCTTCTCTGAAGAGCTCTCGGCATTCGAGGCTGACACAGGAGGGGGACTATGGTGTCCTATTATTGCTATTTCCAGAACTCTGTGTATTCCAGGTATAAGGTTTTGTACATTTAGAGATGCAATTTCTTTCCCCCCTCCAACGGTGGTGATTCATAATGGAATACAGAAATCATAAGAAAAATGACATCTGTTTAAAAATATGGTTCTCTGTTACACTCACAATGACATATCACATTTCGCTTGGTTGAAAACAGCTAGAAAATGGTGTTCATTTGAGATGTGTTATGAAACGTCTAAACAGATTTGTCATGGAATAACAGCTTTCCCCCCCAAACCCACCCCAAACTAGGCAATAATTACACAGCAGGGTCATTCCTGAGTATCCCCTTAGAATCTGTAACCAGCAGGCCAAAGTCCATCAGAAATACAGGAAATAAGCTTGGGTTTGCGCCACCGAGTTCCTCACCTGTACTGAATACGAGTTTGTTTCAGGGTATTTTTTTTTCCCTCCCTGATATTTCTTTTGGAAAACTAGGCTTTCCATCATACAGAAGGTGATAAATTACTGAGAAAAACACAGTATCTTTTCTTGTCATGTGTGTGGCTTGTACCAGAGAACTGTTTTCCCCGGTGTTCTTGGAGGAAGAGGCAGTGTATAAAATAAAGTTTTCCTCCTCCCTCCCCAGAAATCCCAGAACAGTAATTTGAGCTTAAATGTTACCTTAAGCCTACTTTAAATTAACCACCCAACACTTCCAAAACTAAATTTAAAGATGAGGAATCAGCAAAAATTCCGTAACACCACCAAAAGAAAAAAAAAAAAAAAAAGAGATTGTAAAGTACAGATAAGGAGGTCGATGATATATACACTTGAAATACCAGATATCAGCAGACAGAATGCAAAGCACAGCAGGGCAGTTACAACTCAGTGCGATTCATCTTTTAAATGATAAGGCTTCTCTAATTTTATGAAGTATTTGTCATATCAAATGCTTCCTAGTCCCATGAAAAATTTCTTTGATTTCCCTCCCTTAGGATTTTGATGTACAGTACAGTGCTGCCTTCATATCAGGATTAATGCTGGAATTATAAATAAACCACTCGATATTTAGAGCTATTGATGGTGGTGGCGACACCCTGAAAGTTGAATTTCCACACTGAACAGTAACTTTACAGTATTGCACAAACCAGGAGCTCTACAGGGATGATTTCCTCTATTTTATTCAGAAGGGAGAGGGCCTGAAGATCCATTGATTTCAAACTTATTTTGCAAGTTTTCATTTAAATATTATAAATCCTCACTGTAAATTGAGAAAATACATTTTTCTCCCTTTGGAAATTAGTTGGGAGGCAATTTATATGCATATATCTAATACATAGTCAAGGAGATATACAAAAGTGTGATTTGAAGGGAAAGATTGTATTGCATTAATAAAAGCAAAGATAAAAATTCAAATAGGAGCTTCAGCACAACCAGTTCCTTCAAGCCACATTGACTGTGCAGGAGTTAAACCTCCCAAGCTGCTCTTTGGCTTTTCCTGCCAGGTCATCCTCCTGCACTCAGGGCACCTCCTCCCTGGCTCAGGGGTTTCTCCTTCAGCCCCATGCACAGCCAGGTGCTCTGCTCATCCTCTGCTAACAAGGCATTTCTTCTGCTCCACTGAAAAACTCTGTCTTTTGCTACTTTGGCAGGCTTCATTCCCTCCTACCTACGCCTTCTCACCCTCATTCCCCTCCTCTCCTGCCAAAACACACCTTTCTTGAACCACTTTTTCTCCATTTCATTTCCATACCTCTCATATAAAGAAATTCCTGTGTGAGTCATTTGAATAACCCTGGTCCCCAAACATCAGGGAGAACCTCTGCTACACACTCAGGGTTCTTATGTTTAGGCTTTAAATTGTGTTTTCCCATCTCACAGAACAATTTGTGTTGAACGTTTTCACTCAACCTGTTAAAGAATGAGGGACCTTATTCAAATTTAAACAGGGCTCTCCCTCCTACGCATTAAAAAAACCCACAAAACTATCCAAATTTTCTTCATGTGTTAAATAGCAATAATCAGAAATGGCAAAGAACGTTATTACCCAACACCACCTGTACTTAGAGAGCGGGAGGCATCAGTCTCACCCACCCTGAAATCATTGTTAAATTTGGCATCACTAACACAGCCGCAGACAAGGATAAATCTTCCTTCTCATCCGCATTCAGGCGTGGTTTAGAACTGCGCCGCCTGTTCTACACTTCTGCTTTTCTCTGCAGAGTTTGGGTAGAGGGATGTATAAAATATGCAACACAGACCACTGGTGCAACCTGGAGGATGTGTGTTTACTCCTGCTTTGATGGAGGGAAAATACATTTCTCTCATCTATTCTCCTTGGACTGCAAAGGCAGGAAAAGGGAAATCCATTACATGCCTTTCGAAAGAAGAGTGGTACTAGCCCAAATAACTTAAGTCCACTAATAAGAAAAGCTATTTAAAAAATGGTTCTAATAGTTAATTAAAACTTCCTACGGAGCAGAAATACTTCCACAATTTTAAGGTGTTCAACTCGTGGAGTTAAGTTTACATTTTAACTATATAATACACCTCAAATCTCACTTAGCAATCAAATTTACTAAGTGACTATTGGAAAGCCTTCAGTGTATTTTAAATAACATCCATGGTTTTTTTATCCAGTATCTTTAGACCTATATTCAAAATGACACTTGAGTAATGTAGCGTGTAAGCAACGCTCACGCAGAAGAATTTACTTTCTTCTACCTTTTTTTCCTACATATATAGACACACAAAACAGATCAACTTTTTTGGTATATCCTAATATTTCTCAACTTCTGTTGGTAACTATTTTTAATATTTGGTTCAGGTGAAAGTCCAAAATTAAGGCATTTACATATAAAGGGCAGAAAAACATAAATTTTGCATTTTAACATTAATTTTATCTCAGATACTTTATGTGACTTCATAAAATTTAAAGCTATTAAATTTTAATTTAAAGGCTTCTCTTATATTGAATTTTAGCGCTTGTCTTATTTAAAATAGACCTTCAGTATAGTAGATGTAATTTAAGATGACCTATAAAATGTATAGACAAGGCATCTTCTGATATGTGTCCTGTATCAGGTCGATTCTACTGACATGCCCTCAAAAATTAGCTTGCCCTTGACACCGAAATTATTTCAAAATGCTCTTTTATTTTTCTTTATCATTGCATACAAGGGAAAAAGGCTAACAGAAAATTCAATTGCCCAAGATTATCTAGGAACTCAGAGGTAAAAATCCAGCTTGAATATGCATCTTCCAGCTCTTCAAACACCAATACCTTCCCAAGAGATCTTATCCCATATCATATCAGTTTAAAAAAACCCAGAAGATAAATAGCAGACATGTCAGACAGCAGCCCTGCCTGCTGCTTTCCCTAGTTAGAAATGCAAACAAGAATTGACCTGCGCCACTTCTGATCTCAAACCAGTTATCAGAGTGCATCTCCTTCAGCAGCCAGGCCAAGGGAACTCGAGTCAATGACCGTGGATAAAAGCTTTTCCGATAAACCCTCAATCCATTAAATCAAATGGCGACTTTAAATTGATGAAGATTATAATAAATTATTTCTTAATCCTGATGTATCAATCTATCATAGGCGGTAGCACAACGCAACGAGCAGCAGCACTAAAAGCTTTATGAAACTCATCTCCTCTTCCCTCAGAGCTCAGCGGTGGCTGGGGGTGGGAGAGGAGTTACAGCAGAGGACGGAGGAGGGATGGGTCACAACTCCTGTGCAAGGGGGAAGGACAGCAAAGGGCCTGGTGCTGGCATCTCACTGTGAACAGTGACACTCACAGAGCTTCTCACTGTGGCACACAGGCTGACAGTGCCACAGGACGGGACTAATCCGCTCCAGGTACTTTGAGGAGCATAAGGAACAGGATGCTTCCTCATTTTGGGGAATATTTACAGTTGCTAGTTGTCCTTATCCTATTGTTATTAACAAGATTGAGAAGCACAGAGACCCTTTAGTCTGCTGGTGGCCTGCTGGCAATTCTGGACTCTGCTCACTTACATTTATCATACTAATTCAGGGAATGGCAAGAGTCAACTCTTTTTGAAGCATGCTCACAGCTATTTATAAATAATAAAAAACTGAAATAATAGCTTCTTTCAAAGCTCTTGGAATTCACAAAAAGAGGAAGTGATAACTCTAATGAACATTTATTAATTTATTTCTTTATTTTTAAACCAAACTATTCTAATCCAAGAAGTATACGATGAAAACATTCAGATGTGGTTTGTATCCAGATCCAAACCTGGCCATTCCACTCCTATTTTACATTTCTACCTGATGTATTTCCCACTGGTACTCCTAAATTCAGGTGCTTACCTCACCATCAGCTGGAGAAATGTGGTGCTGGTTTTGATCCATTGGACTGGATCCTCACTATCCGAGACTGCTTCTCCACCAGCATAAAGGAAAGAGGGATAATGCTTCCAAGGAAGTGCCTGAAGTAGGACAACATGAGGGGCTACACCTATGGCCCTGTCCAAATACCCCAGGCTGTGCAGCCTCCCCCTCGCTGCCTTTGTTTGGAAATTCCAACATGTGCTGGCCAGGGGTGGTCTCTCCTTACACCTGCTGGCTTTCACCCTCATGGGAGCTTCCCAATAATTTATACTTCTCTAAGCACACACGGTTTGGCATCAGGACAATGACACCATTACAAACCCGCCTTCCTTTCACATTGATTGGTATGAGCTTCAAAAGACCAGATGTGCTTTTCTACAATTCCTGGAGAGTTTGGTCCAGTGAATACTCAAAGACCTTTATTTTACAGCCTTTGCTTCACAGGTCAGCTGAGCTCTTTATCTACCCATCATGTACACTCTGAGCTGCAACATTTGAGAGATCTGAACCCAAAAATGAACCAAGAAATGTCTGACTTTGAGCTGCATTTCACTTCAGACATTTTCTATGCACTACTGCACGCTCACAAAAGGCAAATCTGATGGGAATGCTGCACGAAAGGGTGTTGTCATCAGGTTTTGAGACCAGAATTGAAGACTCAAGACTTCAGATAAAAACCCAAAATTTTGAAGTCTTCCTTGTAGTTAGTAATTTGTATTTACACATCCAGACAAGCAACTCATAACATTTTACATTTCTTGTAGAAATAAATCTTGCAACATCTGTGTGAGATAGAAACTTAAATACAGTCATTTTACAGATGAGGAAACTTAGGCACAGAGAAAAGCGCATGAGTAACAAATTGACATTTACTTTCAATGTCTAAAATGGACTCTCAGGCATCTAAATGATGGCTAAAGTATTCACATTCCGAAACAAGCATTTTGCTCCAATTAAAAAAAGAAAAAGAGCTGTCAGGTATAAAAATACACAAATCCCTAAAAATAACCTAGTTAACATCTTAGGTTGATTAAAAGGCTTCTAACTTCTAGCTGGTAACTTTCCAAGCAGCAACCCCAGGGGGAAAGCAGAGGTCTAAATATTAACAGCAGGATTTTTGCCACTGGACCTACTATTACTATAAAGAGAAGCGATTATTTTTGGCTTAAAAGTTTGTGGTTGGGATGTTTATTTATCACCTTGGTAAATGAAAAAAAAAAAAAACAACCAACCCTTCAATTCACAAATAGAAGCACAGTAGGACAGTTAGGAACTGTTATTGTCAACAGCTGGTCCATCTCATAATGAAAAATATAGGTCTCATAGCTACTAAAGCAAGTTTTTGTAATTTTCTATAGCAGGGCATTCTTGAATAATTTTTTTAGATATGAGGCAGCTTTATATTTTCCCTAACTGTGAACCCAGAGCATGCATTTCATTTTGGGTTTTTTTGTGCCTTCAAAGCTTGGTCATGCCACCTTCACCCACCTGCCACTTCCCAAACCTCTTTTCTTCTCCTTGAGCACAGAAGATGGCCCAGACAATACAGCAATCATTCAAATCACATCTCCAGTGCACACGTTGGATCTGCTGTGGCTCACACTGCTTCTATCCCTTGCAATAAATTTTAATCAGATACTTTGTACCCTGTTGTACTCTTGTCTGAAACCATCCAAAGTGCTGTTGTTGCTAAGGAAACCACTTCCCGTTATCCTCACACTCGTCTCCACTGCCTCCTTCCCTCCCTTTCCTTCTCCCCATGTTTTCCTTGGCTCCAAGGGGCAACTCTGGCACCACTGAGCCACTTACCCCCTCATACCTTGGGGTGCAAATACACTTGAAGCACATAAGAAATCCCTGCAACCAGAGCTGGTGGTATTTAAAGCATGGCCATCCCTGCACAGGCCCATTATGTTTAATTAGTCCCTGCACAGCGGGGAACAAGCCAATCCCAATGGCTGCAACAGTGAGGAGAAGCTCTAACCTGCTGTGAAAAAAGGCAAAAATTCAGCTCTGGGCTCTTCTTGCAGGAGACGAAAGAAGAAATACATGGAATGGAATATACGGGCTGGATAAGCGCGTGTTGGGGTATTTTTCCTAAGGAATGGAGTTTCAGACCCCTTCACTCTCCTCTGCAGAGCCCTCCCACCATAAGAACCCCTCTACAGGAAGAGTTGTTTACCTCTTTCAGAGAAATCAAGTCCCCTGAGCCATTTGACTGCAGAATTGATTTCTGACCCTTTGCTTCCTTCCAGGCTCCTGATGTTTAAATCATGTGGCTGACAAGCAGAGCACAGAAGCAGCTCATGTTTAGTGTTTATATGTCCTCAAAGCTGTGAGCAGCACGTGCAGAGCATGGCTCCATCACCACAAGCACAAGGGAAAAGCAAGAAAAACGGGAAATTTGGCTTTTGCCATGTCCCTCCTGCATGCCCAGAACCAGAAGGCAGAACTAAGCCAGGCTACTGACTGAAAAAGGCACAGGGAAAGCACAGCAAGGAAAGAAAGTCAACAACAATTACAGTGCTTTCTTCTACAGGAATGGATAAAACAGCATTTGAATAATATTTCAAGTTTTATTTGGTAGGATTTTTTAGGGGGAAAGGAAATTCATTCAACATACACAATTCCCCAGTGGAAGGGCCCCTTTAACTATCTATTGTGGCTGTCAGTAATGGGAATTTTGACACATTTGCCCTTTTTCTGCACTCATTACTCTTCTCCCTACCTTGCTTTTGCTTTTTGTCACACTCAGCTTTCTACAGGGGGGATGTAGAAGAGGCAAAAGGCAAAATTCAGAGCTAAAGAGCAAACTACCTCTAATATTATAGAGCTTTCTCTGTGTTTTTGCTTTCCCCAACTAAGCCTCCCTGCCATTAGTATTGAGTGTAAGGAACCTGCTGGGTCTGTTGCGGTTGTCCTATTGACTTTCTCTGGATGAATAAGTTCCTGTCAAGAGCAGCACTAAATATCCACTTTAGGAAAGCACTTTTAGCCATAAAGAGCACATTTTCCCTTCCTTTCCAGAGCCAGAGCCAGCGCTGCAAAGCACAATGAAAATGCAGTCTTTGGAGACAGATATAATTATAAGTAAATACTTCACAGGCATTAATTAGCAACATTTTTTCACCTGTGGTTTGTATGGGGAGTCAAACATCCCTCAGCAGAATTTGCTGCTGCTCCTGTACTTGCTACCAACACTTCACAAGTAATAATTACACCAAACCCTTGCACTGCACCAAGCTTCAGATGCTTGAATAATATGAATCTAAAGCCTTAGTTGTGGATTTTGTCTTTTTTTTTTTTTAAGTCAAAAGCAGCTAAGATACTGATTCTGAATCAACTGCATGGCAGCTTCTTAATATTTTCTTGTGGTCAGGAGCTGAATCAGGGATAGACCCATTGCCAAGAAAATTCACAAAATTCCAGAACGCTTGTTTGGGATTTCAGCTAATTATCTGAAAAAAATCATTGAGAGGAACGAAGCAACGGCTCATCTGCATTCAGCATCAGTACCACAAGATGAAGGTTAAAGAGAAAACTGTACAGAAACAGGAAAGCAGAAGAGACAAAAATAAAGGCCAGTGTATTGGTCTACAGCCCTGCAGAACTGCAGAGCAAATGCTCGCTGAGGAACACGAGCCATGGGTCTGTGTTTGCCAGCAAAGAGAACAGCCAATTTCTTTGGGCTCTGCATGTCCAAAGGCTATGCAGTTTTTAATCAAAGGCTACTGCTCTCACCCACTTAGACAATACATTACTGATATAGTACAGTAAAGGGCCTTAAAGAATTCCTTAAATTATTTTTCGCACAATAAATTTCAGAATTCTTGACTCACTTGGCAGAGTTCTGCCCTTTTCTTTAGGCAGAAAGCATGAAAGAAGTTGTTCCCTTGCTTTGTTGGGGGGATGTTCAGAGTTAGGGCTCCTGTGCTGAATACAGAATGGAAATCCCACAGAGAAGCTCATGCATATATTGCTAAATTATTACAGAGGTTTTATTCTGGAGAATATTGTCATCAATAAACCTACATGCTATAGAAAGTTCAAAGGCAGGTGGGAGAGAAACATCAAGATATTTCTCTGAAAACTAAGATAAGTGTTAGAAAGACTGGCTTTGTTTTGCTTAAGCCTTGGAATGTGTGCCACCAGCGTGGCCCTGGAGCAGCTTTGGGAAATGCTGGCTGTGAACACAGACTGGTGGAGAAACAGCACAGCCACTTATGGCTGTGACTCAGCATCAGGACTCTCCCCTGACACACAGTCTGCTGCCACCACGTACTCAAAGGGCTCCTCCACATCCCGTGGCAGAACCTGCATTTTCAATCCTAAACACCTCCAGATTTGCTAATCCTGGTGCTCGTGAGGGCCTGGATCACCTCGTCCCTTAGCTGGGCAGAGGGGAACGTCCACACAACCACCTTCAGATTTTCATCTGAGATGCAGAGCTTGCTGTTTGAACATATGAATATGCAGCCAGGAGCTGTCAAAAAATCATGCAGCTATTCACTGGAACAAACAAGAGAGGAGAAATGTCTTAATATCAGATCTGGCTTGACATTTCCCAGCACAACTGGATCTGGCTGTGGTCTGCAAGAAATCAATTCACAGAGAAGCCACAAATATCAGCTAATGCCTTGGTTCATAAACTTTTATCCGTGCTGGTATGAAAGTCCTATTAAAGTAAATAGGGCGAGAGCCTCAGACTCAGATTGAGGGCCCAGAGCAGGTAAGAAGTCAAGCAGGCTCTTTGAAAGCTCCCTGGGGAAAAGAGCAGGGATCTCACTTGGAAAACAGCCCTAAATTTTTTTTCCTTCATATACATTGCCCTGATTTTACCTACCCTGGACAGCCTGAACTAAAGAGATTGCTTAGTGCCTGAGTTTTGGTAAAGATCATATAAATATTTTTTGCTGCTGGAAAAGTTCCAAAAACCTCTTAAACTGACACCTTTTTTTGGGGCCAATTAATTTTTATTCACATATTTTGAAATGAAAAGCTCCTGATTGAACCTACTTGACAAATAGTTTTGACTATTATGAATAAGAAGCTTTTATAGGACTGGGTAAATCATTGGAGGATTTTTAAGGACTGCAGTTCACTCCTTTAGATCTGTTATTTTTGACAAGAGGGAAGAAAGGTTAGAGTAGTGTACAGCATAAATAATTTTCAACTAATGACCTAAGACTTCAGGGTCAAGTCTTTCAGGGGTTTATTATTAATCTCTTGACTTCAGCTGACTTGTGGTTTCCTTTGTGGGAATTTTTTAAAAAGAAAATCAGGAGGTGTTTTTCCTTTTAGAAGAACATTGTTATTTTTAGGCATTTTCTCAGGCTTTCACAGATTAAGGTCTTGATTATGGTTTTCCTGAATGCATGGCATGCTTCTGATGAAGAGAAAGGCTTGAGGGATATTTAAGCTGGTGACAGGATTTATCACTCATTGCGTCTACACTGGGAATTCTTCTTACAGGTATTATTACAATAGAAATAGAGACAGCCAAGAGGACAAACACTTATTTAGTGAAGACATACACTAAATATAACAGTGCTTACAATAATTAATATTTCAGAAACCCATGAAAGTAAATTGACAGTAAAGAGGCAGAAGTGCAACTTGGACTTCCAGGTCTCTGCTCCAAAACTAAGCAAGGTCAGGATAGGATTAATTTCTTCAGTACAGGTTATGGTCTCAGCGACTGTTTAAGTTTTATATGACCATAAAACAACTAGGAAGAGAAGAGGCATGAGAAGAAAACAGAAGAGTATTTTTTATCTTGTGACTGTGGAAAAAAAATTTAAAAATCAAGACCCGTTGGAATTTTCTCCATAAAATCCTAGGATGAGTTGGGTTGGAAGGGACCTTAAAGATCATCTAGTTCTAACACCCCTGCCATGGACAAGGACTTAACTGCTAAGTTGTTTTTAATTTCCAGACAGTTCTTTATCAACAGTCCAAACATGAACTGCAGAACCTTACAGCAGGTGCTAAATGTACAACATCTAAACACAAAGACAACATTTCTGTGCATTAATCAAAATATCACGCTTTCAAAGATAAAGCCTATTGAAAGTAGACTTTTTCAGAAAGAGGTCTGATTTTCTATCAGGTGCCCTTTACCCATGAACATGTAAAAGCAACTCCCATTTAGGTGAAAAGCATTAATAACTGCTTTAAGTACGTAGTGGAAGAACTTTTACCTTTTTTTTTTTAAATATACAGAGAAGTTAAGATATCTCTACTTGGAAATTGTTCCCTACAAATTTTGGGAAACACAGACTCGTGTGATGGCTGAAACGACCATGTGGTTTGCTAGCCTGACCTTGGTGTCTTCTTTCTGTCAGTGTGGAAGGAGGTGGCTGAACAAAACCCTTCCACTCTGGAGGCAGACTTTGGAGCTGATTAGTCAGCCACACACTTAAGTCTATTAATACATAGCACTATTGCCATGGTAGCAGGTTAAAGTTAGAAGTAACTAGATCTGAATAATTTAAATATGCTAAAAATACCAACTTCTGGGTTTAAGTGGTTCTATTTGTCACCCATAATGACAATTGCCACCTATGCTAGAAAGTCTCCTTGGAAAACAGAGTCACCGCATGTGCAGCGTTCTCCCATCTATGGGATCATGCTCCCAAATCTGTGTCACATTTCCATCTGCAGACACCAAAACCAATTGTTTTGTTTCTCAGATGTGGTGAATACTCCCAGCTTGATTTCTATCACAAACCAATAACCAGATAATTGGAAGAAGGCTGAGTACAATTAGTTTGATTTGGTATGGCCCAGGCAAGTTGGCCTCCAAGTGAATCCAAGTACAACTTCACAAGTTTCCCTTTTCCCATTTGCTTACATCTACAGAGACCTCAGAAAAAAAAATGTAATAAATTTAGAACTGAAGAGGGAGTTTTGCAGTGCAAACATATGATAAAAGCCTACAAAAATGTAAAGTATACTAAACTATATTGCCCTACCATCTAAAAATATTGACCATGCTTGGAAGAAAACCAACTCCCCCTCAAAAAACAAACCAAACCAAAACCAGCCAATCTAGAACACAACAAACTAAACCATAAAAATTAACACTGGGTTTCAGAAAGGGGGTTAAAAAAAGTTATCTCCTCTACATCAGTTTACCAAAGTAAAACCCAAATCTAAGGTAAAATTTGTTCAGTTTCTAAGAATTTCTGACTCGGTGCTCCAGACTCACTAATTTAATGCAGTGTCAATTCCAATCAATCCAACCCACTCACCTAAGCAAAATCCTGCAGGTGCATTGCTGTTTCCAGGACTGGCTGTTTGACAGCAACGGGAAAGAGACAGGGCTCACAGTTAACAAAAAAATCAAAACCAGTTTCTGTCTGTGTTCAGCACAGACACTCTATTTCAGATCTTAGCTTGTCATATCCACTTCTTAATTAAAAAAACTAACAGGGAACATTAAACATGTTCCTATTTCATCTTTCAATATGCCAGTTGTCGATGTGGACCTGCTGGTAGCAGCCCACTGAAGGGTGCGGCTGGATGCCACGCAGGTACAAGGAGGAAAGATAATTTTGACATCAAGTGATTACAATTTTACCTATCAGTAACCCAGCTGGGAAGCTGATCTAATGGACACTGGGAATGAACATTTTGAAAGAGAAGTAAGAAAAATGTAGAATACAGGAGAATATATGGTTAGCTCTATGGTTTAGTATAATTTGGGAACGGACAAACTTTTTCACATGCTAGGGGATTTTAAAAAAACCCTTATTTCTTATTTCTATGCCAAGCCTATAGAAATGAGAACATCCTTTTTTGCAGTGTTCCCCCTTCCCCATCCATCTGGTCCAGCTCTTTCCTGCTGGTGAGACCATGAAGCCCTGGATCCACAAGGGTCTGATCATTCACATCTGGATGCAGCTGTGTCCACATGTCTGTCCCAGACCCTCGGGGGCAGAGCAGCCCTGTTTTGGTGGGATATCAGGAAGGACTGACTGGCCCCCGATGAAATAACTCTGTCAAGCTGCCCACAGTGCAGATGTGGGTGGGAGGCAGCACAAGTGAGGTCCTGGCAGGTACAGACCCTGCCTGGGCAAGTATTGAGTTTCCCTAAAATGATGTTACCACACACAGGAGCAGGAGGCTAATTGGGAAACAGGGCTGCAGAAGGAGCTTCCGGGAGGGATTTTAAAGATAAAGAAGAGCCAGCTAAGCTTACAGAACAAGCCAATACTGATAGCTCTGTGAAATGCAGATGCAGGGAGCCAGAAATGTTTTAAACTTGAGCTGTTGTTGTGACCACAGACTCCCAGCACTGCTTCATTTGCTGCCCCCATTAGATTGCCACTCTGAGTTTCTGTGTTGGGTTATGCTGTGCTGGGCCAGCCTTCTCCTGGGATCATTACAAATATCTCGATTTAGTTTTCCAATAAAAATAGGAAAGTTCCAATTTAGCGGCACAGCTGCACTTATTGAAATAGCTCTGGCTCTGCTGGCTGAGGGCTGTGAGGTGGAGAAGGAAGGGGAGAGGAACAGCTGCAGCACAGTGGAGCTGGTTGGGGATAGACACAGAAAAGGCAGGGAAGGACATATCAGGAGGCCTCACATCAGGAGAAGAACCCAAGAGAAGCTGGGTGATGCCCATCAGGTGAAGCCCATCAGCACAGACTTTATTTCATTGTATTCCTATTTCATATTTTAATGATTTAAGAAATCTGGTTGAAATCAGGGCCAAGGCTGAAAATTCACCCCTCTGTTCCATCCTGCTCTTTCCTGTTCATGGTCCTCCTTAGATATATTGTATTATTGGACATAACCAACAGCTCGAGTATCTCATAAAACAAAGCAAAACCAAGACATCTCCTCACTGCACACAGCAATCATGAAGTGAGCAGCACGCTGAAGAGGTGTCACCCTTGCTGAACCCATGGGACAGCCTTTCATACTGTGTGTGTGCTGACCCACCTGTCACTCATGTTCCTCCAGCCAGATACTAAATTTAAGTATCTAAAATGATGATTCTTTGCATGTATCAATGGGCAAGTATGACCAAGCTGTAGATGAACTTGCCCTTCAAAACAGATTTTGAAGGTCACCATTACAAGTCTCAGCTTCCACTGTTTGAATTGGCACACCTAGGCCTTCTGGCTTTATTTTTTCTCACAATCAGGAAAACGAAGGAATGAGAATAAGAACTGCTGGCTAAAAAACCTGAAGGCAGAAGATGTAAAGATTCACGGAACAATTATGTTTGTAATTCCAAAGGTACAGAAAAAGGAAAATCAACATCAAAAGGAAATGTCTGCAAATATGGAGAAATTGTCAAGACAGTACCTGGAATTAAAACAAAACAAAAAACCTCTAAAATTCAGGACAGCTGTCATTAAAGGACAGCTTATTAAGGGCACAATATCAAATAATCCTGATGCAGGAAAAATGAAGAAATAGAGACCCAGGATCTCTTTAACAACACAGATAATCAGAAAGGAATTGTATTTAAAGTGGAGTCGTGCTGAAAGTGGAAATATAATTAAGGACAAGTGTAAATGAACAGTACAAGTATGTAGGCATAGAATTGAAAAGACAGAGGCACAAAGCAAGTTATGACCAGCTATTAATGTAAATGAAAGCAGGAAAACAGTTCTAGAAATGCAGCATCCATAACAAAAGATAAAGAACCAGCAAGTTCTCTTTAGTCATAAATAATGGCAAATGCAGGAAAACTCAAGTAGCCAAAACCTGCCTTTCTTCAGTTTTCACTATGAGTAATTACAGCCAGATACTAAAACAATTAATTTTAAATGGGAGCTAAAAGCATAGGACTGGAATATGAAAAGGAAAGGCTGGAGAATATTTAAGTTAGACACATTCAAGTTTTAAAGACAAATGAAATGCATTTTAAAGTACTCAAGGAATTAACTTGAGCCATCTAAGAACCATTAGCAATTATCTTTGAGAATTTAGAGGGCAGGGAAGTCCTGGGGGACTGGGGAAGGGCAGAGAGAACACCAGCTCTGCGAAGAGAAGACAGAAGGAAGGTCCAAGGATTTAAAGATCAGTCAACCTTGCTTTTGTGCTTGGGAGTGTATTAGAATTGTGCTTGAAATGAGGAGACAAAAATGTGAACATTTAGGGTGTGAATGTCTCGAGAGCAGATTAACCCTGTCACCAGAATGAGGCATTCCTGACACTGATGAGCACGTGGGAAGCTGCAAATGCAGTCTGGTACGGCTATTGATAGCAAGATTAACTCTCATAAGTTTCATGAGTAAACTCAGAAAAGAAGGCCTCAGTGAAGTGGCTGTGAAGCATGTAGATAGCTGGTTTAACCACAGCACTCAAAGCTTTTACCTTTCACCAGCCACTAAAATGGAAAGATGCTGCCAGGGACCTTCCGGGGAGACTTTGTTCTGCTTTTCATCTGGGGAAGGGAGTGGTAAGGAATTGACTGCACTTCTTCATAGGTCCAAGGGATGACACACTCTTGTGCTGGCTCTGGCTGGGGTAGGATTAATTCTCTGGTATGGAGCTGCTGGAAACAATGTGCATGACCCAGGGGCACTGCTGCTACTGCTGAGCAGTGATTGCACAGAGCCAAGGACTTCTGCTCCTCACCCCACCAGCAAGGAGGCTGGAAGTGCACCAGAAGCCAGGAAGGGACAGAGCAGGGACAGCAAACCCCAATGGAGCCAAGGGACATCCTGGAATGTATGGCATCATGCTCAGCATGTAACCTAGGGGGACAGAGAGGGAACTGGGGCCATTCTGGGTTATGGCATGTGTCTTCCCAGGGTTCCATTACCTGTGATGGAGCCCTGCTTTCCTGGGGATGGCTGAACTCCTGCATGCCCTTGGGAAGTGGTGGAGGAATTCCTTGATTTGCTTTGTTTTGTTTGAATTAGCAGCTTTTGCTTTACCCATTAAACTTTTATCTCAACCCACAAGGTTCTCACTTCTCCAATTCTTTGCCCATCCCTCTGTGGGGAAAGCGAGTGGCTGTGCAGGGCTTAGCTGCCAGCTGGGGCTAAGCCACAACAGTTCTTTAGCAAGAGA
Organism: Oriolus oriolus; assembly: GCA_013400235.1. Taxonomy (NCBI): domain Eukaryota; kingdom Metazoa; phylum Chordata; class Aves; order Passeriformes; family Corvidae; genus Oriolus; species Oriolus oriolus. Next base: position 901,494 of record VXBT01000774.1, on the reverse strand, counting down.
TGCATGTTTTGACAAATACAGCTGTTTGTGTGGTCCCCAAGTAGCAAACAGATAATAGAGTAGCATTTTGCTAGAGGACTGGGAACAGTTATTTTAAGTTGAAGACATTTCTGGAAAGGTTGTCTTCCATGAAATGCTGTGTGTAGTCGCTGTGCTCAGCAAGGCTGAGGTTACCTCCTGCTCCTGAAAGGAATCCTGCAGCAGAGCCAGGCACTCGAGTGACAGTGCTGAAGGCAGATGTAAGGAGATGAGGATTTATCAGCTGAGATAAGGGGCTTTGGCTTACTCATTAGTTACAGTCACTGTGGTTGATCAACTGCATTGCCTCCTCCTCCTCCTCCTCCACACCAGGGGGGACAAAGCAAGCTACAAATTGCTGGGAATGCTGCATTTATCATCAGCGCCAATTCACTCCCAAGCTAAGCACTAGCAATAGAGTTGTATTTATAACTCATTCGGGGGGGAAAAAATAAAAATATTAATAGCCATAACAAAGAAACAGCCATTTTGATGCAGTTTGATCAAACTCTATTTCCGACTTTGGGAATACAAGAAGCTGAGAGTCCCCACCATCACAGAAAAACACTATCCGTACAGGAATATTTTTCCTGAGAATCAGCCAAGCATAAGGACAAGGCAACCCAGGCAGGGGGTGCTCATCTAATACAGCAATATTGCTCTCGGTACTCAAAGCACATCTTGCTCAAGACTATGGAATTAGAAAATATTTTATCCTTTTTGTAAGGTTTCCTTCACAATCTCCTGCAGAAACAGGTAAAGGACACACTTTCCCTCATGAAATCAAAATACCTCTTGAAGGTGCCTCCTCAAAACCTTATACAAGGTTGAAAGTCACAAGTGACAGAAGACCGACTAGTCACAGTAACAGAATACAGCACAGGAGACAAACTCTACAACTGTCTTTTGCTGGGGGAAAAATAACTCTGAGATTGGCCTTTTTGTAAAAGGAAATAAAACCCACTGATGAACCTTAAAGGGCCCAGTATTAGGTACTGCAGAATCATAGAAGGATAAAGGGTTGGAAGCGACCTTAAATCTCATCCAGTCCCATCCCCTGCCAGGGGCAGGAACACCTTCCACTATCCCAGGTTGCTCCAAGCCCCGTCCAACCTGGCCTTGGACACTTCCAGGGATGGGGCAGCCACAGCTTCTCTGGGCAGCCTCTGCCAGGGCCTCCCCATCCTCATAGGAAGGTTTTCTTCCTGACATCTAACCTAAATTTCCCCTCTTGCAATTTGCATCCATTACTCCTTGTCCCGTCACTACAGTTCCGGATGCATTTTTCCTTGCATGTCTAGTGTTAAAAACTACCTGTACACCTCTTCCCCCTTTCAAGGGGGGAACAGACATTTTTATCCATAATATGGCTTGACCAAGAAGAATGTTAATTCAAGGAATACCTTGACAGCAGAACCGAAGATAAAACTAAGGACAATACAGCAAATTTAAGTTGTTGATATGATCGTTGCATATTCAACAAACCAAAGAGTTGCTGAGGTTTCCATATTGAGCTAAATTGGATTCACACAGAGGGACATGAACAGTATGAAAGGAGTTCTTCCTCCTCAAAGCTCTTCCCCATGCTTCAGCTCTAAGCCTCAGGACCAGGAGTGAAGCAGCAGCACAGCCAACCAAAAAAAAAAGGAAGAATGGATAAGATGAAGGCTATTGCTTTTCTCACTGCAGATATCTCAGCAAGCCAGTACGGGTACATGCACATGATATTTGGAAAGAAAACAGCAAGGGGGAAAATGGGCTTGTATTTATTTCCTTCTCTGAAAGTGTTTTCTGAAAATTATTTTTGTGTGGAATTAAGACTACTCTTCCTAAGTCTGCCTGAATATCAAGGATGTTTAGCAGGAATGCTTTTGTCTTAAAAAGATTGGCAGGTTGAGAGGTTACACTTCAGCTAGATGTATTTTCTACAAATTCATTGAACCTCTGACTCTGCCAAAAAATCATTAAGTTATTACCTAAACTGCTCTATTTTTGTCATCAGTGTAACTCCCTGCACCAACTCTTCGGTCACTACAGGGTAGTTCAGCTTTAATTGAGACCAGGCTTCTGATGTAAGACAGGGGCAGAGTTCTCCCCTAGTCCTGCACAAATATTGTAACCCTAACACAAAGCATCAAGACAGGTCACCCTTCCTTTTTGTCTGAGTAATAAAGTGTTCCAAAGCCATGTCCCCCAGGCATTGTATACACAGACACACATGCACAGATCCCGCTGTGCACCGAGACTTCAAACTGCAATACAACATTAAAAGGTATATTTTTCCTTCAAAGTCCATTTATAATTCCCACCAACACTTAGGGGAGCTGTGCAAACCCATTAAGAAAGAGATGAATATACTTCCCTCCTGAGCACAGCCTTGAATTACAAACCAAGAGCAGCTACAGAGGTCTGACACCTAAACGTAAACCTTGAAAATCTATATTTCTAGCAGAGATGCATCTTCTCCTCTCACTCCGGCAGTGCTACAGCGCAGTGCGCTCTGCTCACCTCTGCTGCACACATACTTTCTATGGTCAGAGTCAATGATATTTAAAATCCATTTCCAGATCAACCTTTTCTGCATCTCCCTCTCCATCTGCATCTACTTACTTGGCTGAAAAAAAATACCTCTGTCTGCAATACCCACTTATTTTTCTATAGAAAAGTTGTGTAGTCATAAATTCAAAGACCAGTGTTCTTCAGCAGGTTTCCAGGCTATTTTGGTATTCATTTCCAAAGTATTTTCCTGCTTTCTTTTATGAACAACAGTCATAACTTGGAAACATACCTTGGAAAAAAGGATAATAAAATCCAGCTGATTATGCCCCTCATCCACCTGCCCCAGAGACAGACGGGAACTCTCACTTTTCATAGATGAAAAGCTGTTCTTAAAAGCACTATTTTGGTGACCTTTCTCACCTCCAAAACTCCAGATTTCTTATGGAGGCCAGGTTTGTTTCCGCAAACAAACCTTTATTTATAGTCGAGTGATGCCAAACTCCTGCTGAAGCACAAGTGTGGGCACTCAGTGGGATTGGCAATCTTGTCCCTCACAGGTGAGATGAGAACACACACCCATTATTTGATAAGGATGTCCAGAATTACATTGAGTTTGTGTGAGAAACTAACTTATAAAAAAAAACCCAACTCCTCATTTGTCTTTAAGGATTTAATGGACTAAATTCTGCCAATGGTCTCCTGCATAATTTCCTCACATAGACTAGAACAAGTATAAATTGGAGCAAAATAATAATTAATTGTAATTTGCCTTACTGAAGGGAAACATTATTTCCTGGACTAGCTGTAGAGAAACCCCAGCTCTTTTCCACTTGTGTTAACTTACCCACTGACTGATCTGCCCGTGGTGTTTTTTCCTTTTGTACCTTATTTCTGTACTGGTAAGAAGAGGGTAATAATTTCTGAATTGAGTGTTGCCAGATCAGTTTGCCTTAAAGACAGCTGTACACTCATAACTTCACCAGAAAATGCTAAATACAATCTCCTATTGCTCATCAGTGAGGCTTCTCACTGTACCACTACAATCTGGAGTAACAACTAACCTCTGTGTTCCCAGCACACAGCAACCCCTTTAATTTTCAACACTTCACTGTCATTTACAGATAACTTGTGCAATTATTCCATTGCACAAAGGATGTTTTCCTCTGGGTAGAAGATGATCTAAGACACACTAGTGGTGATAGACCTCTTGCAGAAATCAGAGAGGCTTCTGTCAGTCAAGTGGCCCCAGGGAGCTCTTTGTTGCTCCGCTGCCATGAGGATGGCTCATGGCTGTGTCTGTCCTTTTGAAAAATAGATTCTTCAGATTCGTCAGAGATCCCTGGACAGGAGTGCCCAGAAATCCTTCACTTATTCTCCACTGTACACAAATCAACCCCTCAGTACCTGCTCACTGCCACTGAGGAGTGCCCAACCTCCCGCTTGCCTGCTTTAAAATGGATCTTCACATCTTGGGAAATTTAAAAGTCCCACCAGTACAGAATGTATGGCACAGTTGCACCACAGATGCATTGGACAATTCACCACACATCTGAGTACGTGCTTCTGGTGAGTCTGCCTTGCTTTTGCCACCAATGGATGCAGCTCTGCTGGTTTGGGATGCCTTTATATTTCATCCTAAATTAGCCCACTGCACTCACTTGCTGAAGGAAGGAAGCTATCACAGGTGACTAGACACAGCAAGCTGAATGTAGACAGGTGTTCTTTTCCACTGAAAAAAAATCTTCAAACCCAGAAAAGCTGTGCTGGGGTTTCAAACTTTCTCATCAGAATTCAACACAATGCCAACACCTCTAGGGTGAACAAACACCACACAGGAAAGAGAGCCTTGGTGAATAAAGAAGCAAAGTGAGGTGTTTTAAACACTGTGCTTGATTCACCTTCCCTTTTCCCTCAGACATCCTTGCCTTCCCCCTCGGCCCCCATTCACCCTGAGGAGTCCCTGCCCTGTGGCTCCCCCACATCCACCCACAGCTGTGTGTGTCAGAGCCCACAAGGCTCGTGTTGTATTTGCTGCCACACAGCATCACAAATGGCTTTTTAGGGGACAGTGGGGACGGGTGAAGCTTGCTGGAGCCTCAGGGAATCAAAGGAGGAACAAAGCTTACTGAAACAACTCCTAGTAACAGCAGCAGACTGAAAATCAGCCTGTTTGTTGCTCTGCTTGGGTTGATGTACCTCCAAAGTCTGTGCATAACATCAGGAGAGAACAGGACAAAGCTTTCATGTCAGCTCCCAGTTCAACTTTTGGATACTCCTGATGGTTTGAGGCTGCACTTTGTTCTAAACTCTCAATCCGTGGTAATGGGCTAAGCAGGTGATTCCTCTAATCGAAAATTGATTACACAGCGAAGTTTGGTGCAGAACTGAAATAGTATGGGTATTGAATGGCTCTTTAGCAAGGAAAAATGATTACACATTGCAAATTCTCAGTTCTGATTTCACATAAAATGTCAATGTTTTTAAAAAAATAATTAATTCCAGCTTCATTGAAATACTGTTTTGACAGACTTGTTAGAGGGTTTGGGTGGTGGGGTTGGGTCAGAGATGCACAGAAACTCAGCCTGGTGTCAGGTGCAAAACCCACTGCACTTAATGGCTGAAAAAAAGAGCTCAGTTTTCATCCATCTTATGCCTCACCTGGGCACTTCCACAAGTGGAATGCAAAAATCTACCATCTAAGAAGAGAAAAAGTCTGCACCTACTGAGATTTGCTTTGCCCAGCTTTAATCATCCAGCAGAGCTGGTGTTGCCCACTCAACATCATGTAATTCATAAGGTTACCAGGGGAGCTAAAAGACAAAGGAGACAATTGAGAAGGCACAGAGAAAGCAAAAAACAAGAAAAATAAAAATAAGAACGAATGTTGGTGGATGTAATCTGTAAAATGGACAAGACTGAATATCTGACAAGCCCTTATTCAATAAACCTAAATACAACAACTATCCCAATGTGCAAACAACACATAGTAACAAATACTTCACATCTTAATGTTGTTTAATATAGATTCGTATTGTCCAGTGCAGGGGGGATAGTCAAGATCGTGATGGGCAGATTTCAATGCTTTTGTTTTAAAGAGGCCATGAAATAATAAAGAAATATATACAAGCACATTCACACTCTGAAAGGCAGGAGGAAATAAGAAACATAGTGAGGAAACTTCCTCACCCAGTAGCCAGAAGTTCAGCATGTTGTGGTTATTTTTTTGTACAGGTAGCAGAGACCAACAATGCCATCCAAAATGCAACCTCAGTCTGATCGTGGTTTGGCACACTGAATGTATTTAATGTTGTCATTAAATTAATTATCTCAGTGGAAAACAGATAAGCAACTGTAACCACTAGTAAATCTTAAGAAGTAGCACGTGCTGCAGAAATGCATGCATATTTTTCACTAGGGAACACAAGGAAAGGGAAACTAAAGGAATTCTGCAAACCACCGGTTGCTTAAGAGAAAAAAGTCTCTAAAATTCTCTTCACCAAGAGGGAAAGAGGAAAAAAGGAGACAAGACTGGGACATGCACTGATCACGGCAGGAAAACGAGAAAAATAGGTTGATTCGTGTAGAGGTGCTGAAGAATGAGCAACATCACCTTTGAATGAGAACAGAGACCTCATTTTGCTTTGAGAAGATCTGGTATGGCCAGCAAGGGAAAATGTTTGCATTTAAGGACAATTTCCATCTGAATAGATGTACTCTTAAAGAAGTATCAACATGTCTGAGGACCAAGTTTGAGTGGTACTGAAATGCAGCTCAAATGAGCGTAATGAACTTGGCTAATGGTTCAGTGAGTGCTTGAGATGGTGTTCGTTGTTGTCAAGCTTGGGTGAAGGAAGGGCAAATCAAACTCCTTTATCTGGTGGAATTTAGGAGCAAGTGTCAACAAGGCACTTAAGGAGTGCAGGTGAAACATCTTTCTCAAGGGCCTCCAAAAAATCAATTGAGGGGTTTTTTGGGAGCTGGTTGGGTTTTTTTCCTTGAAATGGGAGTCTCAAAGTTAAGGTGTCACGAACTCTACTTTATATTGAAAAAAAAACAAAAAACCACCGCAAAAAATAAAACCCCTGAAACAAGGTCTAGAAGAATGAGAATAACTTGCCCACCACAACACAACTTCCAGACCCATTTCTGCAGCTTCGGAGACCCTTCCTCACAGCTGTCAGTGCAGGTGGAAATGCCCTCTGGGGATGAGAAACCACTTCTGTTGAAGTGCTTTTCCTGCCACACCCATGCAGCCATGCATGGTGGCTCTGGGAAACACAGCCTGGAGTGAGCGCTTTCCACATTCACGTTTTACCTGAGCTCACTAAATTGTCACTAATGACTCCAACACAACGCTGCAGGTCTTAAGCCCTGAACAAAATGAGAAAACCTCCACTTTATCTGCCCAGCCAACATATTTCAGACTCGTGCATAATCAGTGCTCTACCTGGCTGTTGCCCAGGAGCCTTCTCAGAAAAGATACACATTTCCCAAATCTCCTCCACAGCCACCAGTTAAAAAGCGAAGTTTCAAACTGAGAAATAGTCAGTGTGGTTCTTATGGGGTTTTTTTTAAAGCATATTTGCCTCCTATCATTATGCAGATAATATCTTGTTAAAAACAGACTCAAATTACACCCAACACTGCTCTTAAATTTTCAGGAATCTGGCAAAAGTCAACAGGAAAAACACTTGGCGAAAGGAGAAAAGGTCAGAAGTGTCGCAGTGTCCCATTAACAACGACATGGAGTCCAGGGTGAATAAAGCAATGCGAATGAACCATTTATTAACACACAGAATGGTTTTTATGAATTTAGCTTCTTGATGTTTACAGAAAGCGGCAGGAGGCCATTGGACTTCAAGCCTAGCCACCTACCAAACTCATTGGTCAATTTTGCAAAACATTCATCTTAAAATATCTCCATAAAAATTCAAAACAAAGTACACAGCTGCACGACAGTTTACAAAACACCTAGAATTGTTTCTAGTAGTTTTGAATGGGAAAAGAGAGAAGGAGAGAAATCTCACGAAAATGCTGGGAAGACAGAGTTTTTTAACAAAGTACTGAGACAGCTCAGAACATCTCTCTGCTGAGAGCTTTTTTGTATCTGCAAAGAAGAAATTTCTACATTTTCCCTCACACTGGGTGGGGGGAAGCATTACAGACCTTCTGCACTGGAATCTATGCACTTAGTTCTTTGTCTTGCTAACAGATCTCAAAGCCACTCTGGAGCAGGGAGAATCACTCACATCACAGATTTTGATACTGATTTTCCATTGAAGCCTCAAGAGGCTGTCAAAGAACTGTTTGTTTTTCATACTACTCAAGTTAAAGGCTCATCATCCACCCCACCATCCTGGGACAAAAAAATGCCTAAAGAAACCAGACATGTTAATTTCGAACTTTAACATCAATATAATTTTTACCAAGCAATAAATAGGAATATTTAATTTAGTCTGCTACTGCCTAGGATTTCCTGAGACAAATATCCACTGTGACTCAATCCCTTGAGGAGCTTGGGCACCCCACAATGGAAGTTCTTCGGGGATGTTTCTTCAGGCCTTGTCCTGTCATGTTCAACATCAACAGAGCTCTCAAAGGGAAAAAAAACCTCATAGCCCTCGCTGGCATTTCACACGTGTAGGTTGCTGTGTCCTGCTAGAGCTCGTGTATTCCCTCAGTCAGAGGTTAGGAGGCACAAACATTCCCTGTGGCTAAGTGCTTGTAATTAAACACAGCACTGAAGAAGCTAATTAAAAAAAAAAAAGTTTTGATGATAGCTGTGTAATACTTAATAGCCTTAGTAGTGGAACAGCTGTACAGAAAATTCTAAATTTGTTAACGTTTTTAGGAGTGTTACATCAATACTGTGCTGATGTGACTGCAGGCACTAAGGAGCAGGGGAGACAAGCATTAGCTTGGGTGGCTTTTGGGCTGTTCAGAAGGACAAGGAGTCACTTTATCTGCCCCCAGGGGAACCCTGCTCTGCATCACTGCCTTCTGTGAAACAGGGACTATTTTAAATGTGTGTATAACCTTATGGTAAACTAGGTTTGGGCGTTCTGAGAGCAAAAGTTGCACAGAAGCATAACCAGGGAAAAATCTGATTACCAGCTCCTGGTGAGGAGCTTGCTTTTCATGACAGAAGGGGTTTTGGATGTATATATATATATATATATATATATATATATATTTATATACACAGACACATACACACACTCTCTCCCCTTTGCTCTATATGGGACCTCAATGCGATGTTAGGAGTATTTGGATTCCACTCTGGTGTCAGCTCTGAGCAGCCTGGCCTGCTGGAAGGTGTCCCTGCCCAGGCAGAGGCTTTGGAACATGGGAAGATTTTCTTCAAAGTCCCTTCCAACCCAGGCCACTGTGTGATTCTATGAACTGATATTGAGGCCAGCAGCTAGTCTGAAGGCTTCACAGATCCTAGGTTGGAGATGGTTAGCTTCTATTCAAGAGAAAAGCCCGTGAGAAGAAAAACAATTAGTTTCTACTCTTGAAAATGTAGTATCAACAGAAGCTAAAAATCCAAACAATAGAAGGAGAAAAACAGCAACATACAGCTGCACCTGGTTTTTTTTCTAAATGCTTGAGTGCCAACACTAGAGGTGTCCAGTGGTAGTATATTGTAGTTAATATAGCCAGTGAATCTATTGTAGTAATTCAGTAGCCAGTGGATATGTAACACGAATGATAGCATACCAGAAGTCTATAAAAGAAGCTGGCTTTTGAATAAATGTTCTCTTTTGCCAATAACGGAGAGGCTGTCCCTGTGTGTGCTTTGGCCACCCCCAACAGCGACCAACTGAGAGGCAGAGGTCACAGCAGTGCAGATAGGGACTATTTTTGAACTAGCTCCCACTTCCCAGACTCACATTTCCTCTTGTACCAAACCCTCACTCTCCATCAGCTCCTGGGACTCTGCATTTCACTGAACTCATGAAAAAAAATCACTTTCTCTATGCCTTAACAGCCTGATCAGTTTTCACAAACCGCAGAAGTCTCAAACAGATCACTGTAAGGGACAGACTCCAAACAAATATTTCAACTTCTTATGCACACAAAAAAAACAGGGACAAAGGAAAATCAATAGCAATATCCTTACTAATATGTGCCTTAGCCACAGGCTGCAGCATGGGATGCAATATACATAAGGTAAACATCTTCAATGCAACACAGTTCAATAAAATGATAGATATTCTGAAAATAAAGTGTCCCCAAAGAAACAGAAAACATAATATCTGCCCAAGAAAAGAAGAAAATCCATGTAGCCGCAGCAGTGAGTATACAATAATATATGCCTTCAAGGCTAGCTTTGGAATAAAAAAGCCTCTTGGGAAAAAAAAAAGAGTAAAGTTTCCTCTGTTGCAGAAAGGCCGGGCAGCCCAGGGGTGCTCACTAGAAGCGCTCAGCAGTGCTGCCAGGGGGATGCACTCGTGCATCAGGGCTGTGCGAGCCGGGCAGCCCCACAACTCCCAGGGCCCCGAGCCGCGGGGAGGCGATGGGAGATCCGAGCAGAGCCTGGGGCGCTCCCGGGCTGGGACAAGCGGCTCGCACAGCGGAATAATGCCTGCGACAGCACGGGATCTTCCGAGAGTAAACCATGGCAGCGCAAAGCCCAAATTAACACTTTAAAAAGTATAATTTCCATTTCCAAGAACTTTCAAAGGGCCCTGTTCTTCCTGCACTTCTCACCTCTCTTCACTGTCACCTTGGGACTAATTTCACACAACATTGCCAAGGTTTTACCCCATTGCTGCGTGCAAAGGAAACACAAATCCATCCTCACTGTCTGTTTGTCGATCATCTGATTTTTAAAGCAATCCCCCGGTGCACGTGATTTGTAGGGGAGGATGTGAGTTTGACAGCCGCATCCCTCAATATCGCACATAAATTAAAAATACATCGTGGACTTCGCAAACAAAATCTTGAAACACTTAGTCTGTTCTGAAGCAACAAGCCCAGTAGCTCCTTATCAAGTATCTTCCTACTTAAAACTGATCTTCATTATTCCAGCCAGCTGGCAAAAGCCAGAAACTGGGAGGATGATGAATTAAGAAGCACTGGAGTTTCTGGTTGTTTATTTTTTGTTTATGAAACATTTAATTTTAGTTTAGTTAAATGCAAGTGCTGAGGGTTTGGTCTAATTGCTCCTTTTTTTTTTTCATCTTGCCAGTATATTTGCTTTAATCCTGTCACCACAGTGACTTCTACCATCTCATTATACCCTGTAGAACCAAGCTAAAAACTAAAAGAACTTGGCTGAGGTTTCTTGAACACTCTCTTAAGGCATAAAAATTAAAAAAATAATTTAGAAAAACAATAGTTCAACAAAAAAACTAAAGAAAGCCAACTGTTCATATGACTATTTTGCGAGAAAAAGTATTTTTTGTGGCTGCAAGGCTTTTATTGAAAAAGAATGTCTTTTTGGACGGCAAAAGTTTCTTGAACCTTGAATGACTGAGCACCAGTTTTCATTATGTTAATTTAAGTGGTAAAAGGTTTGCCTGGCTGACACTAATTGATGGTCCCTCCTGGGGCTTAATTGACACGAGCTTGTCTCTGTAAACCTGCCCTGTTAATCAGCTCCTTACCCACTCTGGAAAATGTTTGCAGCTGAAGTGTCAGTGGGGGCTGCAGACAGACAGCACTGATTCTAAGGGAGGGTGCTTTTCAGCACTGTAGTTGTGGTATTTCATTAAACTGATATTTTCCTGATTCCCTTCTAAAGTAGAAAGATCATGACTTAGATGCATTTACTGCTGGATTTATTCTTGCTGTTGTTTGGGAAGCATTTCATTGGGATGTTAAGTGATCCACTGCAGTAGGCTTAGATAACTAAGTGTTAAATACTGGCTGAAAACGTCTCGAATTAGCCACGATATCATCCACAAGGAAAGAGTCATCCTTTGGTTGTTACACCCATGTTATTCCTGTAGTGATATCGTATTTAGAAAATACAAGGGGAAAAAATGTTGATTTAGTGATAGGACAAATATCCCTTCTTCCTTTTCAGAGCCAGCACTGAATATTTTCTGAAGTTTCTCTCAACTCTTACATTACACCAGTACTGAATTTCCCCAACAGTTCTGTCCCTTGCTATGAGATATTCACATTTTGATTTAGAAAGTACTTTTAAAAAACACTGTTTGCCATTCAGAATTGGCCTATAGCCACAATTCCTTCTCCTATCCCAGCTACCAGAGCTATTTCCAACTCTTCATTTTTTGCACATCTTTTACTTGCATCGGCCTTCCAATTTTTAAGGAATCCTGAGTGCACACAATATAAGCTGATACCTATTAATGATGGTAAAATTATTGTAAACACTGAAGATAGATGGGCATTCAGATATTCAGATTTCTCATCTATCATGCACAAAAAAGTGACTTTGTAGCATTCTCAACAGAAAGCAGGGAGAATATCAAGGTACCACTTTGATTTACTTTGCTGACAGTAGTATTTGCTCACTAAAAAGATCAGACAAATAGTTAAAAACAGCTTTAAAGAATAAAAAATGTGGTTTATAAAATATGACCTGTTATTTTACTGCCCATTGCAGATGGAAGGGATGCCTGGCAGAAATGGGAACTGCTGAGTAACAGCATGGTAGGTGACTTACACCAAGGCAGAGAAGCCACTCTGTTAGAAGGGCTCTGAAAAAATTTTTATTCTCAAAAGATGTTGGGATATTTGTTATTTGGGATGATAAAGGAAGAAAGCCTAATGTTTCCTGAAAATAATTTGGGACAAATATACCCTGCAATTCGATCTCATACGGTGCTTCGGCACCAGCTATAGACAAGCAGCTATAAATAACTTCAAGTTCTGCAGAACTAACCCACAAGATATTTTGGGGATGTGACTTTTCCTTTGCCCTAAGGCTATGCTCCCAGCTCTAGGGCCCCAGGTAGAGCACAGCCCCCAAAGCCTTCCCCAAAGCACTCCTGCTCCACTGATCTACAGCCCTGGTGCTGGTGTAAAGAATTTTACTAACCCACCATGTTCACTCCACAACATTGGCTTCCCCCACTTGGGTTTTTCCAAGCAAGCACGTCCATGCCACATTTTACTTTTGGGAGTAACTCTTTAGAAATATCTGTAAAAGTACTTCACTATTCCTCTTCCAAACTCATCGTAACACACCTGCCGTGAAGCACCTGGGAATAGTAACTAGATTTTGGAGGGGGTTGCCCTATGTTTAAATAATTCTTGCTGTAAGGTCATAGAAGATGTAGACAAGTTGATAATAATGGTTATATTTGGTAGGTTCAGAAAAATACTGAACTGCCTCCAATTTTATGACAGCTACCTGAGTGGGAAGCACACAGCAGTAAACACGGCTAAATCCATTTTTATAGGCATGTATATAAATTATTGGGATAAACTCATCAAAAGCACAGCAGGTTAACTGGTACACCAAGGGAAAAAAAATCTGATGATGGCCTAAAAACAGCAATACAAGCGTGGCCTTTAAATTGTTAAATTATTTGGACACAGAAAATTATGTACATAAAGATAAGCATGGGATGCATCCTGAATAATTTATTTCAGTTCAAGTTCTTGTTTCCTAAGAAGTCAAAGCTTATGGGTTGCTTTGAATTTACAAGTCATAATGGGCTGACCCAATTTATACCAGCACACAGCAAGTCTCCAGAACCATTTTTCACATTGTTCATTTAACATCTATTTCTTTGAGGGCTGGATGGTTTAACTGGTCATATGTCAAAAGGTACCATGTGCTGTCAGGAAGGTTTTTTAAAGTTACACCAAGAGACAGAAAGATGGAAAAGATTTTAAGACAGGCTTGTGAAAACTTTAAATCATAAACCATTCCACAATGCATAAATCATACAATTGTTCAGATAGCAGCCCTCAGTGCATGATGGTTTATATCTGTTGGGCGAGCAGCTATCAAAGCTATTTCATATTTCTTGAGTTCTATTTGCTTGCTTCATACTCTGCCCAGTGTTGTTTTCCTCTCCTCTTGCCTGAAATGCAACATATAAAATACACAGATATTGTTTGCTCTTACATCAACTCAATTGTGAGTGTTGAACAACAAAACACTGACAAATAAAGCAAATTTCAGACAGAATAGGGAGAGAGTCACACACTTCATCCACAAGTTGTAGTTATGCAGTGAAAGCTGCCATTTCAGGGTTCAATCCCAACTTATCTATGCTATTTCTTACAATCCTGCAATGTATTTTATTAATATAACAAGAATTCTTCCTCCTAAGCATTCTTCGTTTTTACTCTTACGCATGAGATGCTGCAAACCAAGCTAAAGCCAGCCAACACACACTGTATTTCACAGAAATTAAACATTTTGATAGACTCCCGCAGAAGCATCTCTCAGGCAGCCCAGAAGATGACACGTCCAGCCTTAGAGTTGCACCTTGGCTGTGTTACCTGAGCCAGAACAGACATAAAAATCATTCCATCTAAACCTTTTGCAGCAGCTGAGAAGGTTACAGCTGGAAACAAAGCTCTACAGTCAACCCTGACCAATTCCTCAAAACGCTTGTTCTAAGCAGATTATATAAATTATTTATGGCCGTAGAGGAGTAGCTGTGGGGCAAGTTTGCCAGGAATTAGTTCAGGGATTGAAGGTTTTCTGAAGCCTCCCAGAGCTCAACCATGTTCCCTACTCCCTGATGCTGCTGGGTGTAGATGGTTACACACCAGGCTGGAAAGCCCTTCTTCTACTTCCAGCTGTGGTACCAGCTCCTGAAGTATCCTCACACCAAGGAGGATCCCTTACAAATCCCATATCCTCAAATCTTTTCTTTCTTAACATCAAAATACCCGAACACTCCAAAGTGTGTTTGTTTCTGCCTCAATGGTTCTGGGTTAAATGTAGGCACACATCAAAGTCCAAATAAAATCAAAAGTTTGGAAGTATTCAAACGGGAAATACAACCAGTCTTATTTAATATTCTTAGCCCAATGTAAGCATAAAACCCCTTTTCTGTTCTGAACTGAGCAGCCAAACTTTAGACTCCTATTTAATCTACAGTGGGCATAAGCCTAGGTTTAATCCATATCCTCAGGAGTGCTTTCAAATGCACAAATTTTGAGCTGAGGGGGTATCACCCTCAGCCAGATTTGCCATTTGCTTGGGGATTCATTCACATCTCATCTGTCCTACTTGGACTTGTTCTGAAAGTTATTTTTCCTTCAAAGCTTCACCTCTTTGAAAATATAGATTTCACTTTGGGAATTCATTTTTTATATTTAAATGGCTGCAAAACCAGAAATCCATTGAGCCAGAAAAGGATCTCCCACCTGTAAAAGCCATGCACAAACCTAAGTGCTGAATAGTTCCAGTCAGCCATGGACATAGAACACTTTTACATGCAAACAGAAAATCATAGTTTAGAAATTTATAAACTTTAAACCCATTTATGTAGTTAATGATCCTTGATTAATGACTTTGGGGAAAATGGCTGGTGCATAATCCTGGTCTTGGACATAAGCAAATCAGAGAATTTAAATGCTGAAAGAAACCTGGCATGTGTAATAAAGTTCATGGTGCTAAGATATTAGGAGTTTTGACAGAATTGCAGTGTTTGCTAATTTACATGCCATGAACTACACTAGCAAGCTCTGGGGATCTTTTTATGCTAATGGGATCTGGAGCAGACCGAAATGGAATTCCAAATAAACATACATATATATGGGCCATAATCCAGTAACTGTAGTAAACACATCCTGAATAAAATTACAGAGGAGAACAACAAGAAATCCTTGAGCAAACTCTGGAGTGTTATTTGGGTATTTTATGCAAACCAAAAAACCCTTTCTGCATTTGTGTGTTCACGCCATAGAGGCACCACGCAGTAGTGCAGCCTTCAAGAAGGTACACAAGTTATCCTTTGTGATGCAGAATGGATTTATGTAGGAAGTTGAGCCCCTTTCCAAAGACTCGAGTGATCAAAACCAGAACAGGCAGCTCGGATTTCAAACAAACCATTTCACCAAAGAGCTCCAACATGAAATATTAAGAGAAGTGGGTGCATTTTCACTGGCTAACAGCCAGTTATAGTGAGCTGACCCACACTTCTTTACCAGACACACAAGGTCCTGCTAGAAAAGTTAGTCTATCAGCTGGTTGGTCTAATTAACTCGCTCCTTCTGCTCTGTAGTTGTCACAATACAGAAATTAGATGCATGCAAACAGACTCATTCCAAGTCAGCATTTTCTAGACCATGAAAAGTTGGTCTGACTATCAAAACTTTCCCGAGTCAAACACTTAATGCTCATACCCAAGTTACTGGTCAAACATCCAGGCTCGGTTCACTGAGCACACCAGTGGCGTGCAACTGTAGTCTTGCAGGGGCATTTCAAGCCTGTCTTGACATAATCAATAAACCATTCTCCACAAAGAACGAGTATTGGAAATAAACATCTGTGTCGCCAGGTCAGGTCCGCGCTTGCTTTTCCAATTGCAGCGCTGTACGCTTTTGTACAAGCAATTACTGCCCCTGAAGCTGTGCTAACAAGAGGCAAATAAACCCTTACCAGCAGATCATGTTAACAGCATGAGCTCTGTTGATGCTTTGATTAGTCAGAGGCTGATTATAAAGTCAAGGAATGGCTTCCCCTGTGTGGTTTCACAGGTACTCCCTCAGGTTGTCCCTATATCTCTTCTGCCAATTCACTCTTATTTTATTTTCTTAGAGTCAAACTAGACAATGCCCTTCCAGATGAACTGTGTAACCCTTCAGAGGTATCACCCATCTTTTTGTGGGTATTTTTAGGAAACTAATCTTTTGGGGGATTTTAGTGATACTGAGTCGGAACTCAAATAAGTTTTGCCACCCCTCTCTCCATTTACACAAAAGGAGTATTAAATACTTCAACAGATATTGAATAATTTCTGGTTCAAAATAACTCCTTTAAATTTAAAAACCCATGAAGAAACTAAGGGCTAACATTAGGGTTCAGGACCAAGCTCTCCACTCAACATTTACTGTGGGACAAAAGAGTGTCCCTGCTAAACACTGCTTTCAAAGTATCTCACCACACTTTTGTACTGCAGCTTTTAAAACATAAGGAGTAACTCTAAACCACATATAATACTCTTGCCTTTTTCTTCCACTTTTAAAAAGGACAGCTGCAATCCATTCTCTGTTCTGATGACATTAGGAATTGTCCATATCAAACTTTCTCCAGGAAGACTCATAACTTATGGATTTACTTACTTTCTTTTTTAAGAAACAGACCAATCTGAGAGAAGCAGGAAGCCTGAGAAATACCCCAAATGCACTAATGAAAAAAACAAAACAGATCAAGAAGTTAAATTCTATCTCAGAGTTGAATTTGTTTTCAGCTAGAGTAGCTTATGAATCTTTGAACTCTAGACCAAGGTGGATAGATAACTAGAGTAATTAAGTCTAGGAAGAAACTCAGGCACGTGGAAAAGAATTAATTTCTGACCATTCTATTTCGTGGCTGTGCATGCTTGTCCAACTCTCCCCACCAGATACACTCTGTGCTTTCCTGATCCTAGGTTGTTACACAGTCAGCAAGACAGACAAGATAAACAAGTCAAAAACCAATCCCACAAAAGCCAGGTAATATTTCTTTGTATCAGTGACCCAAGTTAGCCTAGAGCAGGTACAAGAAAAGAGAATGGAAAAGGGATGGAGCAGGAGGGCAGTGAATTCCTGACCCTTTCAGGGGATGCACCGACTGAGGTTAACCCCAGCTCCCCAAGAAATCACATCCTGGTAAAAATGGTCTAAACCACGGTGCAAAGTGGGCATGAACAAAGAGACATTTTTCATTGTGAACCCACTGAAAACCAAGACAGGAAGAATCAAAGAATCACCTCTTGCAACCTGCAAGCTGACATGATGATATTTTGAAACCAACACTGAATAATTCCTATTTTGACACAGCACAATTTACCTTGTATCAGCAACTGTTCCGGTCATCACATTAGCAGGAACCTCACTCATTAAAACACCACCCCTTTTGTGCATTCCTGAAAAAACCAACAGATTAGCATGTTGCTCAAAATTCCTTGAGTTTAGAATTCCTTTCTCTAAAAGAGAGTCTGCACAGCCTTTTAATAGATGCTTTAGAAGAAGAACCCTAAAGAAACAGAGACAGTGCTGCACAAAACTCGCCAGGCTCACCACTGCCATGGGAGGAGACCTTGGATGTTCGGTTTAAGCCTGGAGTTGATTACTTCTCGCAACAAAAGCTGTTCACACCTGGGAAAAATATTTACCTTTACTATCAGGTTGCTGTTGTGCATCTCCAGTACTGTGCTGTGTGCACAGTGCCCCCAATAAATATAATAGAAAGAAGTAATGCACTGTCATGCTATGACCTCAGAGACACTGCAAGTGGGGTCAAAAGCACGAGAACCTTAGAAATGGGGAAAGCAATGCAAGCAGATGGAGGGGGAGCAGCTCTGAGCATGTCAAGGCAAAGAAAGGAAATTAGAGAAAAAAATTCAATGTGAATTAAAAAAAAACCTCATGGAGTTGCTCTTAGGGAAACTTAGGCTGGGTGAAGAAAGGTAGAATTTTGGTGGCTGGTGTTATCCTCTCCAAGGTGCACCATGTCTGGCAAGGTACTGAAGAGTCAGAAGAGCTGGAATTAATTAATTTAATTCTGGACTAAACAGCCAGTGCAATGATGCTACCAGAGAGACACACACCTCTCTTAATCAGAGCTGAAGTTATTCCCCACACGGGAGGAGATGATGTGCACCCGTCCCTGTCTAACAGTCTAACCAGCCTGTTTTCTCATTTATTTAGATTATTCTGTATTCATGTGTGTGTTTAGGTGAGATTTTCACGGTACTAAGCCATAAATGTTGGAGGAAGGAGTTTCTGCCTGTTCATAAACAGCGTACCAGGTGTCAGGGTTGCAATTCAGCTGTCAGTGGCCAGCACTGAATTGCGATAATAGAGGCAGAATTGCATAAGGGAAGTTCTCCTCACTCTCGAATTAGATTATTTCACCTTTGTCTTATTCAAGGTTTTCTCCTTTACAAAAAGGAAAAGAAAGCCTCAGTTCTGACTCCTCTGACAAGTGATAAGGAAAATATGAACATGTTGGACTGGGAAAAAGCGGCCTGTAACTCTGGCTCTGTCCCAAAAGTCTGTATGATCTGGAGCAGCCTCCGTTCCCCCTTGCGCTTTTAGGGAGCCGACTCCCCTCGCACATATCCCAGAACCAGCAGCCACTCTGCAGCTATAAATAAAGTATAGAACAAGACTCCAAACTCCAAATCTGCCAATAGAGTGTTTGGCAATGAGAGTTACCCCTCATTATATTTAAAACAACAACAAAAAATAATTCAAGAATAACATTCTGGGGAGAGTGCAAAAAATAGCAGCAACTAACCTAAAAAGACACCAAACTTCTCTGAATACCATTTTTAACTTCATAGCATAAAGTTCTGTGCTTTAAGCTGATTTTTTTTTAAAAAAGCAATGAGGCGTTGGTTCTGCCAGTACCAGCCACAGTAAAATACAGCTTGCTGAAAAACAGGAAAAGCTTATAATATTTTTTTTCTTTCTTTTTGATAGTGTGTCCTTGGAAAACATCACTCAGTAATTATGCTTGTGCTGTTGCATATTTTCTGTGCTGCTCGGGCTCCTTTGTCTGAGCCAGGTGTCTACATGAAGGGAACAGATCCTCAAAAGCAGTTAATACCTCACAGCTTCACTTGATGAAGGCATTAGCATCTCTGAAGAAACAGTCTCCTCTGTCTCGTGATTTAACCATTGTTGCATTTAAAAAGGAAATAATGCAAATAATATATGCAGCCAAGCTACCAACACCTGCAGAAGGACCTGCCAGTATGACCAGGGAGGTCACACTGGGCCTGGAGAGTCTCCATTTCTTCTTCCCCCTGCTCCAGCTTGAGGGTCACAGCTGACAAGAAGAAGGCAGAGGGCTTGGAAGAAATCCTGCACCAAATGCTCCAAAATGCAGCAGGTCTTTCTAAGGGAGGTACCTGTAACCAAGTGGACCAGTGAAAAAGAGAACTAGAAATATTTGCATTTCATTTGGCAAGTTCTTGTCTGTACACTAAGAAATAATTTTGGAGCTCCTTAAAGGATAAAAATGCCTTTTTTATGGATTAATTGGGAATTTCAAAGGACTCTTAAAGGGTTTAAGCATTCTTCCAGCACCACAGGGAAAGCAATAATTAGCTTTTCTCGGCCAACCTGTACTTTTGAGCACTGGAGAATAATGAAGTATGTTCCATATCCCTACCTCCACAAAGTTTATCCCCATCCCTGTGAGCCAAGCTCAGTCAGCCAGGCTGCAGGTGGCTGTAGACTTTGCTAGTGTTAAGAGAGGTATAGGCACTCCTTTGAGGGGAATTAACTGTGAGATATATAGATCAACAGAGTAATTCTTAACCGGGCATTCTTTGTGGAACAACTCATTCATTTAAACTGCCCTTATTATAATAATTCACCTAAAGAGAGTTTGATAACAAACAAACAGCCACAACCATTTTCTCTCCTAAATAAAAAAAAACCAAAAGTATGTAGGTGTATACATTTTGAAAGCATCTTTACTGGCAACATCAGGATCAGTGGGAGGCAACACAGAGCACCAGTGAGAGAGTATCTGCAGAGGTTTGCTTGGGTGAATTCATTATTGCTTGGCAAACTGAGCACTTTCGTCAGGAAATATTTTGTCCTTTGGAGGTTTTGATTTAAACATACTTAGTTGATGCAGTTTTTTCCTGAGTGTCTCTTTCTTAAAAGCCCCTCTGGCAAAAAGCAGAGGATGAAGGTGCAGCAGAGCCAAGTAACCCGGGGTGCACTTTCAGCCTGTGTGCCCCCTGTTGTACCCCCAGGAGCCCAGGGCAGGATGAAGGTGAACACAACCTCGGCTGTATTGTCCTTGGGCAATCACAATTTGGAGGGGGGCAAAACCCACCGGGAGATCTGTACTGCCAATTTTCCTCAGTTAAGACCAAAACTGGGCAGTTTTTCCAGGGGAGCCCAACCAGCCCACTACCAGGCTTGCTGCTATCCTCTCTCCCAACTCCTCTCCTTCACTTTTAAATGCTTTGCTGCCATCAGAGATGTAATTCCTGCCACCTGTCCTATAGGGCAGCCTGTCCCACCCTCACCTCCAAAGGCCCATCACATTGATAAATATTGTGCTACAGCAGGATGGAGCCTATCCCAGGCTGCCACTGCCTGCACACCGAGTATGGGCTGGAAAGATGAGATGGACCAGATAAAAGCCCTAAATATTTTCTCTCATGACCACCAGGTAATGGATAGAATCTTAGATCTCCTCTAAGAACAAAGCTCATGGGAAAAGAATACAACTGTGTGATGTAGGCTGTGTGAATCCATCTAGGTGAGGGAGAGGAGTTTTGTACCTTGGACATTTTTGGTGCCAGGGTAGGTCTGCAGACTGCAGCACCTCTAAGTGGAAGAGACTTAGTTACCAGAGAGCAATAACTGGGTTATCTGGATGAACTGGATGTCTCCCAGCAGCCACATTGTGGTGTCCACCCAACACACAGAGGGAATTTATCCAGATCAAGTTCCCTGCTGCTTGACAATGCAACATCTGAGTTTGTGTAGTTTCAAAACCAGCACTGACGTGGTGAGGGAAGCCGCAGCGCTGGAGCTTCTGCAGTGAAGGTCCTCAGGGCCATCACCTCCCTGCTCATCCAGGGCAATTTTCAAGTCACTTGCCTGTGAGAGCATCCTGCAGCTCACAGTCACAGGGAGTCCCCGCTCCTGGGCACTGCCACCAGTGACAGGGAGCCCAAACCTCTGCACAGGGGCTGGGCACCCCCTGGCTCAGGTTCTGGACACCTGACTGCAGAGCAGAACTGCACAGCTTAGGTTTGACAAAAAGGAGAGGTGAGAGTGGAAAGGGAAAGACTTAACATGGTTAAGCTGAGTGTGAACACCGGAGAGGTTGGACCTAAATACCAGTATAACCTATTTCCTTCCAAGAATGTACTTCTTGCCCACTGACTGAACAGTTAATCCTTCTTATTATTCTCCTCCCTTCAGTAAAACTCCCAGGTTATTGCAGGTGTTATCCAGGGACACAATATTCATGGTTCTATTTGCTTATGTTTTACTGCTCCCATTAACATTTGTACAAAGTTTAGAGACTGAACTTGAATTGTGCCCTTACTGGAAGCAGCTTGAACCCCTTAGTTCTGCATTTTCATGCCACAAAACAAAGATTATCCCAGGAACTCTCTGAATGAGAAACGAATCCCTCGCAGCATTTCTTTTCCTTTTTTTTTCTTTTTTTCTCTCTTATTTTTCTTTCTCTATATCTCCAGCCTTGTTTTTTATATACCTTTCAAACCTCAGCATATGCATGTACCTCATTTTGGGGCCATCTTGACTCACTAATATCCTATGCGATCCATGCCTTCCATCTCCAAAAGTGAATGCAGTAAAAGAGCAGAATGCTTTTTTCTGAGATGTCATGTAACATAAGATATGCAAACTGTCTCTGATTGGAAAGAAGAGATTATTTTTCCTGTCAAATACATATGCTTTATGTACACTGCCTGTTAGAACAATGTTCAACAAACATTCCATTTTTAAAGGCTAGAATATGCCGAAAATGAGTTTTGCATGTGAAATCTTCATGTATAAGAAGAAAAATATGAGTACTACACAGTGCATTCTGTTATCAGGACTGAACACAGGCAGCAAGAAGGTTCTGAGGGAAAGTGAGCAGTGGAGACTGCCAAGTTTGTCTGTACAATTTTGGGTTTGTCCTTTTTTTATAATGACCTGTGTGGTGGGGAGGGAAAATACACGGCAGCGGTGCCAGCCCTGGTGCCAGCGCTAAGAGGAGGGAGGAACCATTGTGGGGACGCAGCAGCTCTGTGCAGGCTCTGTGATATCCGTAGGATTTAGCCAGTCTGTTCCTGCAGATGCCAGTTTTATGCATGATTTACCTGGCTTGATGCAGCTCCCGCGCCGGCGCTGCCAGCTCCCAGGTTGGAAAGCCGTGGTGTCCGCAGCCCCCGCGCTGCCAGGGCTGCACAGAGCATCCTCTCAGCCCTCTGCTGCCCCAGAAAAGGGAGGAGAAAGCCTCCAGGATTTTAGTCTGCTTTGTTCTAGTTGTTTGGGGTTTTCTCCTGAGCTTTTCTGTATAGTTCTGAATGTCTGTAGAATTTTTTTTCCTATTTTCTTTTTTCCCTCCAGATGGGCTTCTACTAAAGATTGCAAGTAAACCAAGGAAAACACAAATGAAGAAAGGCTTTTTGAGCCAAACAGTGGGACAGCACATACACTTGTCATCCCTCCCTGAAGCACTGGCTGTTAAAGATGTGATATTTCCACTATATCTCAGTCGCAGTAAAACAACTGACTCCGGGTGAGCGTACGCAGCTGACCTTCCATAAGCATTTTCAGTGCCCTTCAAAATATCACGTTATTTACCAGTTGTGGGAAAGTGTTCTTTAGTGAGCAGTACAAAGCAATCACAGTGGCTTTGGAGATTTTAAAGGTTTCCCAAGGAGCCACAAGTGTCTGTAAGATGCCCTTGGGGCTTCTGTTTTGCACTGTGATTGTGCAGTGTTTTATTTCTGTCATAAAGTGCATACAAAGGGAAAAGGAAAGAAGTAATCTCCTACAGCTGGAAACCAAATTACAAGACTCTCTTATAATAAGGAGAGATTTTCCCCAAAGTGACACAGTGGGACATTAAGGCTTTGAATTTGATCCTACCTAAATGAACAGGAAAAAATTCCGTTGACTTTAGTGGTAGAGGATCGAACTCCAAAGGAGCTATTTAAAATATTATGTAGGTGATGTATGAGTGTGGCTTCATAGATGTTCATTAAGAGTCTTTTTATCCCCTCCTCCCCTCAGAAAACGCTGCAGAAGTATTATCAAGTTCAGTGATTGCAGCGTGTGCTGATGCGCCAGTGGTATCTGTAAGAGCCGCGTTTCTGTTTAGGTGCTAACTCAGGTGAGCTTTACATTAACAGGAGTTCACAAACAAGGTTTTGTTATCTGTGCTGCTGGCAATTGTCAGTGCACACTGAAGCCTTATTAACATTCCTGCAATCAGCACATAGAACACAACACCTCAGTGCCGTGAGTGGGTGCATTCCGGATCCAGCATTATCCCTAATTTCAGTTCCAAACTGCTTCTCTCTAGTCTACCTTTTAGCACTACTTCCAGAAAAGAAGGAATGAATGTAGTGAGAAAGCAGAGTTTCTGAGAAGGACTCTCATCTTGAATCCTCTCTGGAGTGAAAAAAAAAAAAAAAGTAATGCTGCCTGCACCTCATTAAATTGGTGTGGCTCACATTTAGGAGATTCAGCTTCTATGGCTGATTTTACAGAAGTCGATATTTCCTACTTTGCCACTCCAAACACCACATGAAAAACCTGGAACTGAGCTCAAATGCAGATGAAATAGGAAATTTACAATTATTGAGCATGAAAATGAGTACGGTTTAGCATAATGCAATGACAAAATGTTTGTAATCCACCTGAATTTACCTTTTCTATTTGCACTCAACTGAAGTTGCTTGCGGTAACCTGCCTTTGGGTTCTACTTGGAGGTGTATTTGAAGGAAGGAATTACAACTTGTGAGGTCAAATTTTTCAGTCTCATTCAGTTAACTCAGTGCCCTGAAAGGACTTGGGTTTGTGCCGATGCTTCTTTAGCAGCAGGATAGTTAATGAACTGCAGAACCAAGTTTAGCTCCTGGGAATGTTGTGGAAAGTCACAACTGTTTCATTGTAAGGCCTGGTCCAGAAACTGCTTGTGTTCATCTTCCTGTTCACTACAACAGGCTTTAGAAAATGTTTAATAGGAGTTAGAAAGGGATGAGAGAAATCACACACTGGGCTGCTAACTGTTAAAAAAGGAAACAAGCCAGCACCGAGCCAATGGCGTATCTTGAGAGACTCCTGTGGGATAAGATCACCCTTAGACAAATACTGTCAAGAACAGGTCTTCTAATTTTGTGGCAGTTGCTCAAGCTTTGCTTTCCCAGAAAAAGATCTTTTAGTTTACAAGGTACGCTATAATATTGCAATATGGGATAAACCAGGCAGCTTCAGGACAGCAACTGATGAAGCTCAATAAACTTTGAAAGGTAAGGGAAAAAAAAAAAAAGGCCTTTTAAAAGCAGTCTCCTGGACTTCCAAAGAAGATAATGATTTTGTAATTCACTTTCTTAACAAAATCCTTGCTAATACTCACATTCCTGTAAGCTCTGAAGTGCTGCTTTCATACAGACAGGTGAGTCCAGTCTGCCCTAACCTGAGCTGATCCCTTCCAAATCATTTCCGGGAAACCTAATCAGATCTCGAACAAAAGGAGCTGCAGTGGCTCTTTGACTCCTGGCAGTGGCTTTATCACTCCCCTCCCTTTCTGTGGCTGCCTCTCTGCAGCTGTGTGCTCGTCACTGCCAGTCTGGTGCTGGGATCTCGGGTTTTTCTCTCTCCTACTTAGCAGAGTTTTGGCTCAATGCTTTGAATCACTGCTTATGGGATCCTGAGTTATTTTAAGAAGTAACCGAGGGCTGTGGTTGTGCACAAGCTAATGGCTGTGATGCTTTGCTGCTCCCAGGTGGGTGGTCTGGTCTGTGCCTTTCCCAGCGCTGTGATCCCTCATCCCTCCTGCCAGCTCTGCTCCCTCTGGGCTTCTCTGTGAGCTTGCTCTGCATCACCTTGCAGGAACAACTCTTTTTGCTGGGTGCTTTTTCTACCACCGTGTGTAATTGGATTAGAATTGTAGAATTACCTCGTGGAGATGTCTGCCAGGCAGCAAAGCTGGTGTAAAATACACAGATGGAGGATGTAACCGGGAGCAGAGGGTGGGAAGATCAGGGTCTCCCCTTTCCAGCAGCAATAAGCTCTTCTGTAAGCTCACCACCTCATGCCCACAGGCATCTAATGGGTGCTGTAATATCTGCTCCTCTCTAAAGCTGTGTTTTGTTAGGGTTGGAAACCACTTGCACAACAGAGCAGCCTAAAATTGATGTGCTTAGTCTGCAGCTGCCAAGAGGGAGACACGGCACATCCTGAGCAGAGCTGCTCAGAGCTGCCTTCAGCCAGAGCCCCCTGTTTGGTGTCATTAATGTCACACTCCTCTGCAGGTAGCTCAGCTGGATTCCTTGAGGAGTGCAGCCAAAGCTCACATTATTATTATTATTTTTGTTAAAACCACAGAGTGAGACTGGAATGACACATCTTCATGTGATGTGTCACATGAGAGAGACAGTCACAGATCTTTCCCAAAATGCAGAGAGCATATCCCAGTCCTGGTGCTGTTCCATCATTGTAATCACCTACACAGCAGCAGATAGCCTGGCCTCCACTTGGATGTTACAGCTCTGTGTCCTGTTTTAGTCTTGAACATGAATCTCTGCTTCAGGGGGATGATTACACAGTTTGCATGAAACTCCCCAGCATAAAGAGCTGGTCTTTGAGGCAAGGACTGCACTCCAAGGTCCATTGCTCCTTAGCATCCCAACCACAAGCCCACAAAAGCTTCTTTCACATTTTTTTATCCTTCCCACAATACATGTTGAATACTTGATGCTGGGCCAGGCAGCTTGAGAGAGTGAGAGGTGCCTTCGGCCTGCACAATCTGTGTGCTGGTGGCTGGTTTGTGCTGCACAAATGGCAGCTCCAGGTCTCACCAGGCAAAGTTGGGGATTCAGAATGTTGCTTTCACCTCAGGCATGTGGTCTCCATAAGCTATGAAAAGAAGGGATGTAGTACCACCTTCCCTGAGAGCAAACAGAGAATGCAGTTGTATTTTCATTCTGGATGAAGCTCACTTTTCCAGAGAGAACTGCTGGCAAAATGAGGTCATGATGGGCACAAAGGATGTTACAGCTCAGCTGAGATTAAAGAATCATAAAATCGTTCAGGTTGGAAAAGACCTCTAAGATCACCGAGTCTGACTTCTGCAGCCAGTCCTGGTGCAAAACGAGAAAGGGAAAAGTTTGCAAAGTCACACTGCCACACGTTCAGGGCCAGATATACTGCAGAAATGGCTGCAGCAATTTCTGGAAAGCTCTTGCATTAAAGCTACTGCATTCAGATGCTTTATTAACAACTCCAGCTTTGATTGCTTGATATGTTTTCTGCTCAGTAATTTGAAGCCGTAAATCACTGTTTAAGCTCCTAAAAATGAAGTGATCGTTAAGGAATTAGGAGTATATTACTGTCAGTAATATCTGATCCTTCGAGACGGGAAGAGTATCTTCCTCACACCACATAACATCTCTTTAACTATCTCTGTGGAGACTGTGGGGAAGGAGCTGACTTTTTTAATGCAGATATTAGACTCAGAATTCCAGAAGTGCAGACTGGGAATAGTATGTTTACAAGAAGCCTGATAGCCTGAAATCCGAACAGCTTTTACCTAGATACTTTTTTTCCTAAGAACATGAGCAGCATCAGTGGAAGTTAGCTGAACTGGACTGCTGATTTTACCCAGAAATAATCAAAAATGCTGGCTTTGTATACATTTAGAAGTAGGAAGAGTAATCAGTCAATAAGACTGGCCTGGACTAGGCAATAGGTTAACCCTTCTGAAAAAGCATTATTTCAGTTTGAGAGTTGACTTCTTATTACAGCAGACCAAGCTCTGTTTCCAAAAAGAATTCAGGTCGAAATTAGATACCGCAACACCTAAGTTAAAAAAAAAAAAAAAAATTTAGCCTGAGAACGGAACTTAAAACTTAGAATCAAAACTAAGAAACTAAGAGTTTAGACAGCTAAAGGCTGTGAGAGTAATCTGGAAGACTTTCACATTGTGGCACCATTGCTAGCAACTAGCTATTAGGAAATGCTAAACACATAACTGTGTTGGAAGCCTCAGTTCTCCCTGGAGATTAAATGCCTGGCTGAATCAGGTTGGAAAAAAAGGCATTCCTGTTCCCTCCAGGCTCCCCAGTCTGCAGTTTATTCCTGAGGGTTTAAATCAAAAGTTGAAAAAGTTTAACTCTGCACAAGTCCCAGCTTCAGTGGCAAAGCCTAGAGAAAGCACCATGACTCAACTGCCTGCTCTGGGTGAGCAGAGAGAACGCGCATTTGTCACCTCAGAGAGCATCTCAGGGAGGCAGCACTTGCACAGCTGTGGGGTCACAGGATGCAGGAGGCCAGGAGTCAGGCAGAATTAGCAAGGAGGGATACAAACCAAGCTGTAGCAGAGTCTGCCCATCAAGGAGTAGGAAATCTGTGCTGAAGTCCATGCCTGCTTCATTCTACAAGGAAAAGGAAGAGAGGCGTGTGAGGGATTTTGATCTGTAAATGATATAAAAGCATGGAGTTTGGTTTGATTTTTTCTTTTTTCCCTTTTTTTTAACTTTGGGATGTCTTATTTAACTATATGGCACTTGCTATGTCTCTTGAAAGGGAAGAGTTTCAAAACTCAGCTGTGCATCATTGAAGACTTGTCACAAAACTGAAGGTTAGGTTGGGATCTTGTTTTCAGCCATCCTTTGAAACTTTCAGTAAGGTTCAATTTCATGTATTCATAACAATTTTATTTGTTTCCTACTGAGTGACAGGCTAGGATAAAAACAGCTTTGAAGAACTGGAATTTTTATTGGATATGAGCGCAGGTCATTTTTTCCCTTGGGTTCCTTAGGCAGCACCTAAAGTTGAGACCATTTTAAGGCAAATTTCTGGTGGTAGCAAGATAAAATTGTGATGGAAAAACAATCCAGGTAATTTTTGTTATCAATGACAGATTTTTCCAGCAGAAATGTACCTCTACTGTGTGCTGCAATTCTTGTGACAGCTCTTGGAGCTGCGCAAGCCAAAGGCACTGATTTCAGTACACTGAACATGGGTGGTAAAGCACCAGACCCTCATTAGGAAAGAACATTTCGAAATTAATTATCTAATGCTGCAAAAAGTGAAAAATAATGGAAATATAGTTAAACTTTCCATATGTCCTGTTGAATCAATCTCTGATCTTGTTAGGCAAGTTAAAAAGCACCTGTCTTTGATGGGGTGAATTACTTCTCCAGGACCAATTCTCTTGGCTTTTTGGAATTGGCATTGGAGTTTTTTATGCGATGTGTTGCTTGATTTAATTTCTGGCATGGTGATTTCTCTCCCTTGGTAGATTTTCAGCTGCTCAAGAAGTAGAAAGATGACGGATTTGATCTCTGTGAGAAAATCTTCCTCAATGAAGCAAACTGGCGATTCCATCTAATTCCAGATAGAATGAATGAACACCACGGAGATAATAAGTAAAAAAAAAATAAAATAAGTATTCAATGCCATTTAAGTCTTGTGTTAAATTTCACTGGAAAATAAAACATTTGACTGAGAATGTATTAACATCACCAGACAGCTTCATGCCCAGACCTGGGTGTAAATAGAAAAGTTTCAACTGGACTGAAGCTTTAAGCTTATCCCACATGTAAAATAGTTTTGTAACTGAAAAAATACTTGCCTTTGATTTTTGCTATTGGCACGGAAGATCTTTGGATAAATGGATGATCTCAAAATTTGCCCAGTTACCTACTAAAGTACTAAATCAAGCTGTGGGCCTACGTGGCTGAAGAGGCTGAACTGTTTGTTTCTTGTCCGTAGGGACATTGAAAATCCTGTACAAAAATTACAAATAACATAAAGCAGGGAGGCATTGAAATGCTGGGGGCATCCATTAGGATGTGCAACATAGAGCAGCAAGTTTTAACTCCACATGCCATTTTTTTCAGCAGGAAGATTGCTGCAGCTTATTATGCCTCATTATGTATTTAGCAAAATCAGCAAACAATCCAGAACTGAATAGCTAACGAGGATCACACACGTGTGAAACGGTACAGGAGGAGGCAGAAGGACAGAATCAAAAGCTAAAAATCTTTGTAGGAAGAAGTGGCTGTCTAAAGTTTGCCTGTGATCATAGAATCATGGAATAGTTTGGGTTGGAAGGGACCCTAAAGAACGTCTTGTTCCAACCCCCTGCCAGGGGCAGGGACACTTTCCACTGGACCAGGCTGTTCCAAGCCCTGTCCAACCTGGCTGTGGACACTTCCAGGGATGGGGCATCCTGATCCTTGCTCATGCAGACACAGCAGCCATCTCAGCTGCTCATTAGCAGGGTAATTGCTTGAGTAATTACGACAAGAGTTGTCCAGATCTTAAGCGTGTTCTGCTATATAAATTTGTGCCTCGACAATTGCACCTCTTGTGAGGCTGCTCCAGCCCAAGGCTGTGAGAGTGGCACCTCAGTGCTTCCTTTCTGCTTCAGTGAACTTTTTGAAGGTGCCAAAAAATCTACACAAAACAAGGAAGGAGTAGATAAGAGAAGGACTTTTGAAAGCAGCCGTGTCTTCTCCCCTCAGTGGAAGTGATCTGAGATCTCTGTGCCATCTTCCACCAGCAATGCAAGTGCTGCCCACCCAACCATCCCTTTTTACTGTACCAACAAAAATTTCTGCCACTTTGCATGTTTCAGCTGTTTCACAAATAATTTTAGACATCAGTGTTTCACTCTTTGAGAAACAGGATTTTGACACATTGTCCATGGAAAATACTTTCCGGACAAATACCAACAAGGACAGGCAAGAAATAATAAAGATCAGTAGGTTGAATTTTTCTCTGAACTGGTCTTTGTTCTATGCTGAATAAAACTTTAGACAAAACCAAATGCTAAATTCATCCCTTCCTTCCTCAACTCCATTATCTGTACTACTGGAATATCAGTCTGCAGCTGATGGTGGCCATCTTTTTTTCTAGACTCTTAGGAAATCTTCCAATGCAAATGTTAATAATGTTTGAACATTGAATTGTAAAAGCTGATGGAAAGTCTTCCTGGCTAAGGTGACTCTGCTCCTTAGTGGCACCCCCAAGTGCTCTCCATCACTCAGCAGGACAGGCTGCAGCATCAGACTCCCCACATGTAAGGGGCTGAGGTCACCTCTGGAGTGTCCTGTCTCCCTCTGCACTGCCCTGAGACACTGTGGGATGCTCCAGGTATCCTGGAATAGATTGGTACCTGCTCCTTGGGACCCTGCTGCCTTTCTGCTGCACAGAACCTCTCAGAACCATGAAGATCTTGAGACCCACACGTGCACCTTGTCTTAAGGGTGTTAAAAATCTATGCAGAGGATATTTATTCACCTTAGGAAGACCAGTATATTAACGTTCTTTAACAAAGTTAAAGCACAGTTTCCATCATGAAGCCACAACTAATTTGCAGGGAGTCTGGTACAACTGATTATCGCATTTCTGCCTGATTATTGAATTGAAAAAGTGCAGCTGTTTCCCTCCAGTTTCTATGTGCTAGAAGCTCCTTAAGTTTTCAAAATACCAAAAGGAATTTCCCTTACTGTGTCTTCATTTTCAGTGTACCCTGGTCCTGCAATATGATGTTGAGTGTAAGGTGTGAGTAAGATGCTTTTTCTCTCCTGCAGCACTTTCTGAATTCTCTAGGACTGCTGTATCTCATCTTGCATAACGCAGCAGATGGGAGAGAGAACAGAGTGGGGCAGAATCCAGTAACATCCTTTGGATGGTTGGACTGGCAGATTGCAGGAAACTGTGTTGATGGTACCTGCCAAGTCACCAATCAGTCTGAATCAATTAATTGTCAAACTGGCACACAGCTCCTAGCAGGAAGCTCTGTGTCTCATTCGGGTTGGTTTTCTTTGCGTTTTTATTTTTATCTATCCAATGTCACTTCTTTTTTTTTGTTGTTTTAATATCTTTACTCTTTTGAAGGTTCATCTTTTTGTTTACTGACATCTTGGATATCCATGCTTCTTGTAACTGTAGATAATGCATCAAAGTCAGTACTGCCTGCTTTTGCTGGTGTTTCATGTTTTCTGGATAACAAATTGTTTTCAGGAAGTGAAAATATTATTCAAGGGAAGATACGTTTAAGATATCAGAAATTAAAGCATCACTGACAATACTGGAAAAGAAAAGATGTTTTATTTCTTCATTAGCAACATCCTCTAACCACTTAAAAGTTCTGGTTTCTATTTCTGTGTGTGCCTTTCTCCAGCAATAATATTGCTGTTGGCTTCCCATAAATGACCTTGTTTATGTCTTCATATTTATTCATAGCACAAAGTTATGACATAGTTTACAAATGTAATATACACACTACTAACAGCATTTAAATTAAATATGGACTGTAGCAGAGGCAGCTCTTCCCTGGGATAGTGAGGTCCATCCCCATCATCCTTATTCCTGCTGGTAAAATCTTTCTCAGCCCTATATCTGCCAGGGCAGAGGACATGCCACCCCCAGGCTGGAATTGCCCCGTGTGCATCCCCACCACCTAGGAAGCATTGCAGATGCTCTTTTTCTATATATTATTTTCTTCCGGATTCTTTTTGGACCAGATTTAGCTCTGCCTCACCTCCCTGCCTGCCCAAATGCCTGTAGAGGTACAAGTCTCTAGCTCCAGCAAGCAGCAACGTTTCACAGCACAGTGGGACCACCTCATGTCCTCATAGCTACTGGCATAAAATCAGGGGAAACGGATAAAAACTGCTGTGGTGTGGACAGAAGACACCTGCCTGGCTGCACCAGCACTCCCAAATCTATCATGTCCCCACTATTTTTGGGTAAAATATAGTGCTCTTCATAAGTGTGTTGGGAGCTACAATGTGAGCTCTATGCAAAGAGCTGCTCTTCGATGGACTCACTCGGCAGAAAAAGTTAATTTTTCCTAAGAGTAACTTTCTGGTTTTTGTGGCTGTGGGGATGACACAAAATGCTTGCAGGAGTGGGGCCTGGCCTGTGGGAAGCAGGTGTTCCCTCCCAGCCCCGTTGCCATCGACGGTCTCAAGACATCTGTCATTGTGCAGGGAAAGGTGGTCTGAGCTCAGCGGAGGCGCAGACGGAACATGCCGAGCTTGTACAGCACGGAAAAGAGTTACGAATGTTTCAGAAAGGAAATCAGTGCTAAATACTGCAGCCTGTGCAGGGCCTGGGAGAATCTTCTTGCTTGAGGTGGTCCCAAAGGTTTGACACTGGGTGGAGAGGGCCAGAGGAATCCCTCAAGTGGTGACGGACTCTGGGTCCTGCCAGAGGAATCCTTTGAGTGGTGTTGGACTGTGGGTCCTGCCAGGCACAGATCATTGCTGTTAATGCCAGATCTTCACCAGGATTGGACCTGGTGTCTCCACTTCTCTCAGTCATCAGGGCACAAAACATGGATTTTTGAAGGAAGTCATTGAAGGAAGACAGACAAAATCTCCATGTCCAGTGACAATGATGAGCACAGCATCTCCTCATATAAATTTAACCCACCAAAAAACTCCTGAATCAGGTGCATGGGCTCAGACCAGGCCCTGTATCAGGTGGCCACAGGGGCTGTAACGGGGTAGCAGAAGCCCTGCCAGATGATTTCCGAGTGGGAATCTAGCGCAGACCGTGATCTGCCATATCCATGGTCTCAGCCTTCTCCTAGACTGCAAAACATCACTCCCGCTCTTGTCAGAATGGAACGCACTGGGGCAATATCCACCCTGGATCTTGCAAGCCCAAGCACAGGGGAGATCGATTGGCCAAACCCCAAGAGTAAGAGCTGAAATGACTTTTAGAAGCGCAGATCCTCTGAAGACCAAAGCATGAAGGCACAAGTGTGGGTCTGTTGTGGAGGTGAAATCATTGCGCACACAGTCGCAGAATTTGAGAGCAAAACTTTTCCCAGAGCCAAAGAGCCACATGCCCACATAAAGAACTGAATATAAAATCTTAGCAATTTTTAATGTGTTTTAATGCAGCTCTTAGGGGTTTCTTTGGATACTTGCCTCTCTCTTCCTATATCAGTGAATTATTGAATAAAAAGTTAAATCTTCTGAAAAGTTGCTTTGTGTGGCTGAGTTTGAACTGCTGTACAAAGGAATTTTCCACTGATGATCCTGGTGAATGGTGACTCTTTCTCTATGGTTGTCTAATTAATTTTGCTCCTAAATGTGAATAAAAACCAACTTGTATCAGTATAGTTCCTGTTATACTTCAATGTGATTTTGATTACATTATGTTACAGAAGTAGCACTGGCCTTCCTTCAAGTCTAGGTGAGAAGCTAATTGGTTTCAAACTGTTTTAAATATGCTGAAGTTATAGTTGTCAATTATTTTTCTGGAACAATAATAATTTCTCAGATTGAACTCTGCTTTGTTAAAGGGCTTTAAAAACTAAAATAATGAAATAACTGCCATTATTTTTCTTGTTTTTCTCTTTCTTTCACATTTATAATCCTTTGGTTCCTGACCCCCAGAGCCTGTTAATTTTGATCAGCTTTCATACTGAATTGAAAGTGTGCTCTCTTCTCTTTTTTAAATTGGTATTGTGTTAATGCATTTTACATTGCTTAAAAGTTACTTCAGGAGCTGGTGCTGAAGGAGATGTGGAAATATTATTTAATAAGCTCTCTATTCATGCTTACTTTTAATGTCTTTTTACTGATTTAATCAATAATTTTGAAGCAGCATTGCACCATCTTTGTAGGCATCTCTCATCAAACCAATTACAAATTCTTTTTAATATATATCCAAGGGTAATGTATCGTTACAAAAATTTAACTATGGAAATGCAATAATGCTGAATACACACAGAATTGCCTCAAAATTTCAGTTGGGTCTTACAAAAAAATTATTATCCACTTCCCAAAAGGAGAAATAGTTCTACAGACATTTCCTTAGGTGTGTGTCTGTCACAGCAGCACATTCAGAACACACGTCTGGCTACTCCCAGCTACAGCAGTCTTTTAGTGTTTTTTGGGCAATATATTGTCACAGAACATTTATCACTTTTGATACATAATTATCTGTAAAACAGGGATTAGGATTTTGTTGGGTAAGGCCCAGCCGTATGTGAAATCAGAACAAGGGTCATTACCTTTAATGCCTTTTCATCTCTTTGGATGCTGCAACAATTACAGCTTGGAAAGAAGGAGGTTGGGGAGTGAGAATGGGCGCTCCAAGGTGTTCGAGACATCTGTTTGCCTGGACCAGCATGCAAGAGAAAAAGAAACACTGAGAAATTCAACCAAAAACTAGAAAGCAATCCTCCTCAAAGGCACACAGCAAAACCCACCGCAGGAAATGGAGCCTGTGCTGGTGAGGGATGGGATGCTGATGGAGCAGAGTGGTTGGATTTCCCGGCGGAAGAAAGGCGATTTCCTTGCCTACATATGGTCAGAGCTATTCTTCCAGTTTTAGCAACCTGTTTTCAATAGTGATTCAGGGTTTAACCAATGGAAATGAAGAGATTTCACACTGAAGATCAAGGGAGAGAGCTTTAGTTTTGAGGGTCTTTACATGGAAAGCCAATACACACTTTAGGTGTATTGGGAACATGGGATTCACCTCAGCAGGTCAGATTAATCCAGCACAGGATCTGTCTATCAGCAGTGGCCAATACCGATGTCTGATGCTGTCAAACACTTCTTGGCTGTGTCTGTAACAACTGCTCACCCTGACCTGGGCAGCCAGATAACTTCTCTCCTGATGTGCAGGGATTTATGACGCTCATATATATTTCCATTCTCTCAGTGTAACTGCAGATACTTTACTGGGGTATTTTTCTTTTATTTTCAGGTGAAATTTCTCATCATCTTTGAGTCTTTCTGACCTTCCCTGTGATGAGCTGTAAGGCTGAGCTGCTGTCACTGCAGCTCCGAATGTTTACCTGAAAGGATTCATTGAAAATGACGCTTCTAAAGCCAGACATGCTGCTCTGCAAATCCGGAGCACAGACATCTGGTCCTGCTGCCATTAACATCAGGGCCCTGCTGCCGGTGCTGTACGTGGGAAGAAGAGGAGATCCTGAGGGTGTGGATTTTAACAGCTCTGGGCCAGGTGTGAGGAAGTCGTGATCAAAGCCGTGGAGTGTGAGGCGTGTGAACGAGAGCTGGGTGTCTGCTGCGGCCTCTCCGAGCTGCCACACGGTGGGCACAGATGAGGAGAGGGTTGGCAGTAGCTCCAAATATCCTCCAAAGAGCTACCTGCTTCTCCTACCTGCTCATCTTCCCGCTGACCTGCTGGATACAGCAAACTAAAGGATCCAGAGTCCCCCTGCTCTGCCCACAGGTGAAAGCTTCCTGGAGGACATGAAGGGGAAAGAGAACTTCGTTTTCTTGTTCTCTGGTGACTTTATCCATGTGGAGATGCTCCTGCAGAGTGTTGTGAAGCCAGGATAAATGTTAGGAAGGTGAACTAGATTATTGCTGGAGATCTCTTCCAACTGGAAAAATTATATTCTTTCTATTCTTTTCCATTTCTTTCCATTCCATTCACCAAACACCCCCAAAAGAACGATCTGACAGAAGGCACCTGCTAACCTATGGTGTGCTGCACTTGGGGGCTGGGAGGACGGTTGTGCTGGGATAGCTTTTTTTTCTGTTTGGTTGAAAACGTACTGAGTGACTCCAGAGATCAGGCTGCAAGCCCCAGAAAACAATTCTTTCTGTACATAGAGAGTATGAGCTGTTGTAGCAGGCTCTGCTTGCTCATTCTGCCAATGTGTCCCTGCCCCGACGAGGACAGGCCGCCTACTGAGAAGTGCAAGTGATTCTCTTTCCACACTGATTCATTTTTTGGCTCCTTCACTAAGATTAATTCCTCCCCTTTGTATTTAACAGCATCTCCAACTAGCAAAACAAAAGCAGCTTTATGAATAGCAGCAATCTCCAGCCAGGCTGCCAGGTACTGTGGTGGCTTTGCAGGAGAGACATCTGTCTGATGGCAACTTGACCAAGACCAACAGCAGAGCAGAGTCACAGTCCCACGTGCCAACATCAAGCTGGTGACTGCATGGACTGAAGGAGAAGTTGAGATTTTTTCAATTCTGTTACCACTGGTCTGAAATTTCCTGTCTGTGTCTAAAAACTGCTCTTTATTTCACACTTGGCATAAGAAATGCCCCAGAATGCAGCACAAAACTTTAAAAGCAAAATAGCCTGCTCTTCTTGCCACTGAGCCTATGCACAGACTTTGCTCAAAGGTCTTCTCCCAAAAGGTTTTGGGACAAATTTCAGTCCCTGTAATAGTCACAGCCTGAGTAAAATTTAAATTTAAGTTTATCTGAATAATAAAATGCCAGCTAATTATTCCTGAAACTGGAAGGTAGGGCCGAAGTGTTAATCTCTTGCAGCAGAATACACACCACTTTTACATCCAAACCCACAATGGATGTATTCCTCACGTAAGGAAGGGTTGAATTCATAAGAGAAAAGCTATTTTTGTAAGACTTTGGCTTTTGATGGCAGGATCTGAGATCTAATCTCTGCGATTTGAGGCTGAGCAGCTATGGAGCATATGCTGTGAAATGCAGAACAGAGTTTTTGACCCTCCATTCCAGCATTTTGCAGCCTCCTGCTCCCCGGCATCCTTCCCTAAGCCCTCGGGTCCCAGTTTGTGCACAAAGAGCCAGCTTTTCTCTCCTTCCCATGCCAGCCCCAATCTCATCTCTGTTCTAAATATGGGCTTGGCAGTGTTTTAAGCGTTTGGTTGAAGTCTGTGTGTGTTTTAACCAGAACGCTTTTTCTCCGCAATTCCTTTACAGGAACATGCCAGACTGATTTGAAAGTGTCTGATAAAGGAATCACTTATTTGCCCTTCCACACAGGGACTGGAATGCTCTTAAAAGGCACATTTTCACTGGAATAACCAGATCTGTGCCGATACAGATAAAGTGGTGCGACCTCCTGGTGCTTGCAGTGCTTTTCTCCAGTTTGCAGCATCACTCCTTGCCATGACAGCTCAGCCTCTGCTTTGGGCACCTTTAGCATCTCCCATCCCCACTGCAGGGTGGACAGAGCCCATCAATCCTCTGTTACAATCTCCACAAGACTCTTTAAAAGAAATTAAATCCACAGTTCAACCTTGAACTTCCAGCATGCCCTGAAGCTGGCTGAGCATCTCCTTCCATCCTCAGCGTGTAGAGCGCCGGTGTTTGTCCTTGTTGTACGAGTCGCTCCTGGTGAGACACGGCTGTCGGCTTTGCTGGAGACGCAGAGTAAATACTTTGCACTTGTACAGCGGTGCACTCACTGGAGGAAATGCTGCTGCACACCAGCCTGTGCTGAGTTAACAGGAAAAGTGAGTTTTCTCATGTCTTTGGAGCAGCTCAGTCTGTGGTGTGGTGCATGATTTAGCAGCATTTGTGATGTTTCCCTGATTAATTCTCAAAAACGTTTCCTAGCAACAGACGAAGGGAGACCATGAGCACTTTGCCACAGAAGAAACTTTGTGTTGTCGTGTGGTGTCAAGCATTAGGATTTTTACTTTCCTGTTTGTAAATGTGCACAGAAGTCTCCGGCATGAAGTCACTTCTCTGAGGATACATTCCTGACATAAGTAACTGGGTTAGGAAAGCTTCTGTGGCATGACAGAAGTAAGGGAAACAAGTAATTTCTTAAAATTCTAGCAACTGGATTTGAAACTCACAGTGATTACCTGGTTAAAATACTTCTCAAAGGATGCCGGGTTCAATTTCAGCGATTTATAGGGTATATTCTGTAACCTTCCAGGCAAATCTCAAAGGAAAAGAGTGAGAAAAACAAGGCAAGACTTTTATTTTTATATTTCTGGATACAGAACAGTTGTATTTACAACAATTTCCACTGTTACAGAAGCTACCTGTAAATATGTGTTTGAGCTCCTGTCTGATATGACCAGAAAACCTGGTAAGAGAATGTGACCCTTACACATTTTTAATGTGAAACTGAAGGAAGATGAAATAGAATAAATGCACCTTTTCCATTATTCCCTCCTACCTTTCAGCCCATAAAACCTATTCCTTTAAAAATTAGGCACAGTGCCTACAAAAAAAATAAAAAAGGGTCATTAGCAAAAAAGCTTTGTGCTTCCACTGAAACACAAAGTATCAGTGGAACTCATCTGTGATTGGAATTAAAACTGTACCAGAAGACTGCAGCACTTGTGCATCCTTCTGGAAAAGTAAAGGTGGAGCCTCCACGGCAGGTTTGTCTTTGCACTCAAGGAAACTTCCCGGTGGGAGTGCTAGGAGGAAAAAGCTGGTATTTTCCTAAGGGTAGTAAACCAACTAGTTAATTCACGGAAAATTCAGCTGGATAATTGTAAGCTATTAAATCCTTAATTAAAGGACAGTACAAAGATATCTCAGCAGACAAACACACACACAAGGTATTTGCCCTCTCCTCAGTTCTAATAAAATTGTTGTTTAGAGGGATTTATGAATTGACTTCAGGATTAGATGCTTCCCTTAGATATGTCTTCATGATCTGGGAATGAAATTAACACCGCAGCAGAATGCAGATTCTAAAGTGAAAACAAAGTTGAAGTGCTAAAAAACTGAGAAACAAGGATAAGTGCATAGGTGAGAGGCTACTCCTCTTTAGGAAGTAAAAGCTAACAAAACAAGTCTGTTTTCCTATGAATTATAGCTGGGGAAGCAGGACTTTGTGTGTAATTAATCCCATCTTCAGGGAGAACATTCTGTGTGTGTGGATTATTGCTGGAGTAAAGATTTGCAAGACTGAGCTCCCAGCACACATTCCTAGGTCATTGCCTTTAAATCAAGACTTGGAAGTTAAATATTGAGTTTCTGGGATTTCTGAAGAACTCAGGGTGAGAATTTGCAAAAGTCAGGAGGGATGGGCAGATGGGCCAAGAGGCAGATTTGGGTTCTTGTGCCAGGGAGAGGGAGGAGATAGTGAGGAGTGCAATCCCTGCTGCTGCATCCTGCACCCAGAGCTCAGCAATTCACCCAGCTCAGCTCATCCTCCGCTTTTCTTCCTCCCTGGGGGGCTGCCCTCAAAATGCAAACCCTCAGCTCCCCCATTTCCACTTCTCAGCTCTCCATCCTTCATGCTGCAAGCCGGCAGCTCTCTGTGCTGAGAAACAGCTCGACATTTAAAGAAGTGTATTGGACCATCCATCATGAGTATGAAGACTTGAAAGTATGTTTAATTTTGCTGTCTTTGGGAAACCAGCAGCCCAAGATTCCAGCTGCTCAAAATATGTCAGTGGTGGCTGCAACTGCAGGGCTCTGAGAGGGAATCGTAGAAGCCTCGTGGATTTATGCATCTGATGCTTCTTTGCTGCTAAGTTGGGTCTCCATCTTTTATCATTGCTGCATCCTACACCTATTTATTTGATTTTTTTTCTAAGATTTTGTGCAGTTCAAAACACAGCTCACCTTACAGCAGCAGCACGCCGCTTCTCTCGCAGAAAGTTATTTTAGAAGTTAAAGAGTGGCGTGGTTTCCATGTCCTTTCACCAGATGGCATCTAACCACCTTCTAACTCCAAATGTTAATGTTTCATAACACTGAGAGAATATTCACTTATTTGATTCCCCTTCCCACAAGCATACACCTGCAAAAATGTTTTCTAACTTATCTTAATTCATATCTCCTATTTCATAATAACCATTTTACTATACTTTCTGCCCCTGTCATAGCTTAGTTGTGATTTTTTGAAATTTAATCAAATAATAATTAAATTCTGAGGGTAACACCTCTGGTTATCTCTTCATAATTAAAGTTTACTTTTTTCTTCAGGAATGTTTGAAAGGAAAAAGCAATTGCTTGTAAGAATGCATGCATATCATTTGTGTGTGAGTTTGATGACTGAAGTGACTTTGGCAGGGAATCCAGAGGAAATAAAATTTATGTATTCAGATACTGGGACTTTGGAATTTTTCTTTTTTGATTTGGAT
The DNA here is from genome assembly GCA_013400235.1 of Oriolus oriolus. Classification (NCBI taxonomy): domain Eukaryota; kingdom Metazoa; phylum Chordata; class Aves; order Passeriformes; family Corvidae; genus Oriolus; species Oriolus oriolus. The sequence continues at coordinate 861,312 of VXBT01000774.1, read as the reverse complement.
AGGTTAACTAGTTTCAAGAAGTCCCAAATCCATGCCAAACGAAACCCAGGATGTTTGTAAGCCTTCTGTCTTAAACATTGCTTTTGCTGAGCATGGTAGGTGCTACAAATTGCTCTCTCTTTACCTTCCCTCACAGGCAGACGAAATTCTTTCCAAGATGTGTTCAAAGAGGACCCATCAATATTTGCTTAATGGAGTGCTGTTTTTTTCCCTGAAATCCTAGGAAAAAATCCAAATCTCACTTTGCTGGAGAGGAGTGAGATACAGTGAAAGCTCTATTAATGCAGTGAGAGCTGTGCCCCAGCTACCATTCTCCTCAGACAACAATTTTTCTTTGCTCCAGTCTAGGGTTACTTGGCATCTGAGATTTATAAAGGAAAAAAAATAACCCGACACCATAACCCTTTCAATATTTCAGAGTTTACATTGACAAAATTGTTCTTAATATTTTATTGGACTATCTCCTCGCTAGACAGCTTGAGGATATTTTCCTCAAAATAAATAATGGTCAAGAAGATCTAAAATAATAGCTTTTCATTCTAGAGTTATTTACAGTCCCATGATTAAGTCATGAAACTGCAGAATACGCGAAGAGGTGATTATAACATTGTCAGTGTCCAGCAAAGTGTCAGACAGGACTGAGCTGGGCCACTGCATCCCCAGCTGTGACAGATGCGGCAGCGAAGAGAGAAAACACAGTTTGAGTCTATTGGCGGTGGAAAACAAGATTTTAAATGTGCTGTCAGAGATGAACAGCAAAAATCATTCTGGTGCTAGAGAAAGTGATGAAAGTTTCCCCAAAGCTGAACCCCGAGCAGGGCAGAGGGAACAGTAAATAATCAGTGCATGTGTTACAGGCAGGATGATGTGTTTGTTCTTGGTTGCGTGGAGTAGTTCTGCAAGCAAAACGGGCTGTTAAGTATTGCACATCAGCGTTTCTTACCTTATTAGATCACAAGGTTTTACAGCGCTCTCTGAGAACCTGAAAACAGTCCTGACTCTCTCTCCTTACACAAACCTTGACAACTACACAACATTTTACATTTAATTACTTGAGCTGAAACTGTTCATTGTACAAAGGTTGTTTTCAAATTAATTAATCTGCTTCCTCCATATGTCACAATTCTCTTTTGTATCCTTCATGATCTTTCAGACACGAACAAAACTCATCCAAGATCCATATGTCTCTATATTTGCTGTTGTTATGCACTAGTACCTGAATTTTTTTTTAAACTTTCATTGAAAAGCTACTTTAAAAACTAATAAAAACTAATAAAAAGCTTTTCACAATGTCATCTAGTCACAATATACTTTTTTTTTGGTTATGTGAGAACTGTTATCACCAGCATGAACACTAATTTCATTCATGTAACAACTACCTAAGGAAGCTACCGGGCATTTGGACTTTACATGTAATCCAAGGGCTGGAATAACTTAAGCCCATGGATAAACAGCAGGAACTCTGAAGGTCACTGTCTAGTTGCCCACAACAACAATATTCTGAAGAAGTTAACACCTAATCTAATTAGTTTCCTTGGGGGGGAAAAAAAAGTATGAAAAAGGGAGAGCAGTATCTCTCCGGGTTTAAAATGTATATTTTTTAATCCTGTAATTAGCATTGCAGTGGCTTATCCTGGTAGCATGAGATAGTCAAAGTTATCAGCTTTGCTACCCAAATTAGAAATCTTAGTGTCTCTTGATTCAAACTATCTTGAAATAATTATGATAATAATATTTTATTATTAAATAAAAAGTCAGGAATTTCACAGCTGTCTTGTGTCCTCATGCAGTGAGTTTGATGACAAAAAAATGAGCACCTTGTTATTTTCCAGTGGTTCTGAGACAATCCTCTGGCATCCTAACATTTCTCTGTACAAAACAGCAGGAAAAGTCCTCTGGGCCTTGAAAATCTCTGGGTCTCTTGATCGAGGAAGGGCTGCTGTGACTCAGGAAAAGGAGAATCCTTGAGCAACTGCTGCTCCCACCTGAAATGGATTCAGCCATTTCCATTCTGGGAAGGTTTGGAGGTCACTGGATCAGCCAAATTTTCACTAATACAGTCATAACCTTAGAAAATGATTCTCCCCAGCTCTTTGCAGTCACGGGTTTTGCTATCAGAAAGCTGAGAGAAACTGGATTGTTTTTCCCTACCTAAATTTTGCTTCTCCTTAGGATAAAGGGAAAGGAAAAGAAAGCATGCCATGCATAAATGTTGCTCTCTGAACTGGAGTCTTATGGATGTTTCTCATGGTTGAAACTTTGAAAAATAGAAAAAAAGAGACTGGTAACATCAAAGGTTGACTCGGCTGAGTATCATCATCGTGTGACACAACAAAGTCAAGAAACCTTAAATAATTTGCTGGTCTTGTGCCTTCTGTTTCACCAATTTCCTTTATTTTTAGATCATCTCTTGAATGCAAAGCTGCATATTGCTGCACCTAGAATTTTCAGTGTACTGGTGAATGATGGGAGCCAGCTGAAGTTTGAAAGACTCTCGTTATTACAACACTTTTGGGGATCGATACATGAGGTTTGAATTTTTCTGGATCTGCCTTAATCTTTTTCAGATCCTGGCAAAACAGTGGAGCTCCATCTTCAGGGGATGCACTAGAGCATGACAGGAGCAGAGTGCGTACTAACAGTAAGACACCTGCTCATAAATTCAATGACATTGTTAGGGTTCCACTGAGAATATTATTAATTTTTTAGATTATAACAACAGAGTCACACAGTAAGTGCTGCACAAAAAGGAAAAAAAAAATGCAGCAAACTTCTACTCCAAGGCTCCAAGGTGGGTTTTTTCTTTTTTCTTTTTCCTTTTATTATTTTTCCCATATTAAGGAAGATAACAAAAAGTCCATGGTTTTCACTTCAGATTTTACCGTGTAATTCTGAGTACACCTTAAACCATGAAGGATAAAGCATGGAATACCAAGAATTCTCCATGCTGCAGCAAAAAGGAGACAGTGCCAGCATAGTTTTTTTTCACAGCTCTTCTTCACAAACAACAGCAAACACAGAGGAAGATGGAGAAATGAGAGGATGATGGTTTATTACTGGCAAGGGCTCCAAATCTGGGAAGCCTGGCACGTGACTCAAAATGTGACAGTTGAAATATATGAAATTTCAGAGTATTAGGAACATTATTCTGGATGTCTTATTGAAACACACTACACAATCATCTGCCACAAAAGTGGAGTGATTTAATTTTAAGGCAATTTAAAAATCAAATTGAGGACATCTCTCATTTGAAGTGAGTGAGACTTGGCAGGTCCTTTACAGACAAGAAGAGTTAAGCCCTGCTGCTGCCTGTAAAGTTCTGGATCACAGAGGCAGGAACCACAGAAGGGGTGGGGGGAAAAATCCTTCACAACTTCTATGACTGAGGGGAGAAGTGTGCCCCTGAAAACCAAAAGGGAAATCAGAAGAATCATTTGTATGGGGGTTTTATCTCCAGGTCAATGGGTTCAGAGCAATACAGGCTGTTAATGCAGGGAAAAAAGATCTTAAGAACAGAGAGCAGAAAAAAAGATAACAAATGGGAGTGTTTGCTCAAAGAAGTCAATGAAAAATAGGAATTCATCACTAGAGAAGAAGCATTAGCAAAGTTCAGCAAACAGCCAATGAACAACAGGAGAAAAAGGAAATCACAACAAATTTTGAGGGTGGTCCCAAGAAATGGGCCCAATAATCTTAAACCCAGTATGATTGAATGGGTTTGTAACTCAGACAGACTGTTAATGGGATTGAGACACATAATTTGACACACAGAAAAAAACCCACAAAAACCTAAGGCTAAATTCTGCAAAAGTACCTGGTGATCAAATCTATGAAGTTATTCAAGTGACTAAACAAGTACAAAAGGATCAAAGTGGATTTTTAAAACACCTGGATATTTCTACATACCCTTGGCCCCAGTTCAAATTTTTGAAATGACCTAGGGTCAGATTTGTGAAGTTATTCAACAGCCTAAAATATATACACAAGTACTAATGGGACCTACATAACTGCTTAAATAATTCAGTTACTTGACTTCTGTTAAAAAATTTCAATTCATATATTCCACTGGGCTTTGAAATCAGATTGGAAATGCTGAGAATTTATTCATTAAGAGCTCATCTTCATAATCTGGTGTGTAAGAAAAACAATGTTAAATGCTCTTTGCTGTCATCAGATGTATCTGTTGATCATCTAAATCCAAGCAGTCTGAAGTTATTTTTGTACTTTAGACTATTCATTGTGACTTTATCAAACATGCCAAGGCAATTTCATTATTATTTCTCCTAACATAAAATTTGAGTTTTATCTTCAGATGTATCAATATGATTTTGGCTCCATCTGCATTTGCTAAGTAAAATTAATTGGAATCACATTTACTGCGATCAAACGAAAATTAAATGAGATTGTTATACTGGAGACATGCTTTTTTATTTCTGTTTTAGGTAGAACTAAAACAGAGATGTTTCCTGGATGTGATATTTTTTCTCTCAAACTCTTAAACCCAAAGAAGAAGGAATTCAGCATAAAACACAGCTTTTTTTCTTTTCTCTATTACTAGTTAAAAACACCGTGCAGTCGTTTTCATTTTAAAACCCCAACAGGAGAATTACAGACTTTTCTACTTTTCGCAAAGGATACCATTTTGCAAATACACAGGGAAAATGATTAATAAAAAATGGAGCACAGCACTGATTGAACATTAGTGCATGTGCTCAGCCGCTAAGCCGGTCTGGGTGAGATGTGCTTTGTACTCAGAGCATTGTGTGCATTCAGAATGAGATAATCAGTTTAAAACTATCCAAGAACTTCTGAACTGCAGATTAACTTCCATCATCCTCTGCAGAAAGGGAGAGCGATTGCCATCCGCCTGCTGCCAACACAATCCAGGGGAGGAATTCTTTGCCTTTTCTTCTCTATAGACATAGAAATAGCATGGAAGGCTTAATTTGTTTCTTGGTGAAGTACCTGAGGCTGTTTTCATCAAATAAGAATGGTTTGGATTGGAAGGGACGATAAAAATTGTCTCATTCCAACCCCCTGCCATGGGCAGGGGCACTTTCCACTATCCCAGGTTGCTCCAAGCCCCATCCAACCTGGCCTGGAACATTTCCAGGGATGGGGCAGCCACAGCTTCTCTGGGCACCCTGTGCCAGGGCCTCCCCACCCTCACAGGGAGGAATTTCTTCTTAATACATAATCCCCTGCTCTCTTTCAGTTTGAATCCACTCCCCCTTGGCCTGTCACTCCAGGCCCTTGTCCCAAGTCCCTCTCCAGCTCTCTTGGAGCCCCCTTAGGCACTGGAAGGGGCTCTCAGGTCTCCCTGGAGCCTCTCCAGGTGAACACCCCCAGATCTCCCAGAGCAGAGGTCCTCCAGCCCTAAGAGCATCTCTCTGGACTCATTCCAGCAGGTCCATGTCATTCTGATTTTCAGGGGCCTCAGAGCTGGAGAGTTTTCCCTTGTTACCTATAATTATCTATTTTGTGCCCACTGATAAGATAGGAATACAAATCAATAAAAGCTTAAAATTATGTCAACAATTAATCTGCAAATCATTTCTGCCTGGAGTGCTGCTATCTAACCCCTGATATCCTACATTAAATTCCATTTCTGCTGGCCCTCTCTAACCTTGAGTTAAAGGTCCATCTCCACCCTTCCTCCTTTGAAGGAAATGTTTCTGTCTGATCTCTTAAGAGAGGAGACAACAGTATTATTTTCCACTTTGATTTTTAGAAGGCATTCAATTTCTGAAATACTTTCAATTAGTAGAATATGGCAAATGATGTCTAAGGCATCTCTCATTTCTGAAAAGAACACAAGCTTTCATCACTAACTTGTCAATGCTGTACTCTTGATCTGATACATTTCTCCAAAGCATCACTTTTCTGTTTGTTGTCAGGGACCACACATCTATGACAAACATTTCAAAGTGAGTGATAAGGTTAAAAACGTCTTCTCTGAGTTTGTGTACAAACATTGTGCACATTCTCAAGCCTCCCTCTGCCCAGCTGGCTCTCTGTAGTCATGTTTTTCATTCTTACACCGGTGCTGTGGTTGCTGTGCCTTTAAACAGTGCAACACCATGAGAAAACCCTAAATCACAGCGCACTGTGAGTGCTGACTTAGTAACTAGCAAAACGAGAGCTTTACTGCACCACACAAAAGATCCATGTTTCCTCACATTTAACAAACTGCTGGAAGACCTGCAATTTAGATAGCAGGAACTAAGAAGTTCTGTGCTCTAAGTAGGGAAGAGATAAAGGGCTACGAGGCAGAGGAAGGGAAAAGATAAAGAGCATCACTGTAAGACCCGTTTTTGATATTATCAATCCTGTTTAGCCATCTTCTTTTAGCTAAAGGGTTTGTTTACACTGTCCTGGGGTTTTATTCCAAATGTCAGAGTGACAGAAATGATATGAAAAACATAGATTAGAAAGCAATTGCTCAAGTGCAATGTCCTCTGAGGCAGAGAGGAGAGTTTCTTTATGAAGCCTTGGACAGAGGGAACATGATAGTGCTTTCATTCTCCACATTTCAAGCCAGTTGACTACAACACCACTGCTAAAACCCAGGATCTCTCTACCCTGCTTGTGCTACGTGGTAATTGCTGTCCATACCATGCCAGCTGTGCCTGTTCCTGGAGTTCCCCTCAATGGAGGAAAGGGAAAATTCCTTCTGTCTGTCTTGGCAGACCATGTCAAGGAGAGACCCTTGACCTTCAGACCCATGGGGGTGGGTGACCTCACTCCCAGGCTTTGCAGATCTGTGGCTCCTTGGGGCAGACTGGCAAAGTCTAAATGGCAGAATGCTTGGTTTGCAGTCCCACAGGTTGCATATGGCTCCTGTGACCAAGCAGGGATCACGGGAAGAAACCAGGACAGACACATAGACTCTGTTTGGAACAGTGCAAGTAAGTATCTTCATAAGTCAAAAGCTTCTACAAAGTGGTGGGATTTTTTTCTGAGAAAGCATTAAAAATGGTACTTTGCACAGCTATGTGACATATTTTAAATGTATGTAAAGCCAGCAGCCAGTTCTTTACTGTCTCAGTACTAGATTTTGCAGCAAACCTACCAGCATAGTCCCACTTGCTTAAGAAAACCAAACAATACTAATTTCTTCTCTTTTGGAGTTGCTGCTTGGCAAATTTTGTTACAAGCAGCTTTCACTGAGCTTTAAAATGAAGTTATGTCATGTGTTACAGGAGGACTCAGCATCTTTGATCCTTGTTCCATGCAGAGAATGATTAAAATAACCAAAGATGTTGCATTTAGCCAAGGCATGTCCGTACAACCATTGTGTTCTAGGCAGTACCTGAGCTCACTGTGGGCACATCCACACAGTTCAAGAAATAACCTAAGCTCCAGAAAAGATCACAGGAGCAGGAAAGCACACAGGCAGAGTGGGCAACCAAGGGAATCCCAGGGCTTCACAGTAGAATAGAATCATAGAATCATTAAGATCATTATGTCCAACCATCAATAAAAGCCAACTGTAACTTGTGAAAATGAGGAGCCTGGACTGGATTATCAGGAGGTGGCTGGTGCAGCTGCTCTCTATGTTCATGCATGGAGGCACTAATGGCAGCTCTGAAGGTTGTCTAGGTTTGCGATGTGCCCTGAACCCCTCACACTGCTGGCTGCAGTGCAGTGATTGACTGGGTAAGGAATATGAGTCCAGCTCAGTGCAAAGGTGAGCAGAGCAGTTTAAACCACGCTTCAGCAGTCATTTAAACCAAAGTGGAGTGAATTAGGTCATACAAGTTTACAGCCATACCAGCTACAGCCAAGGAGAGCTTTAAAAAGCTGTCCTTGACACCTCTTAGCTTTTAGTTATCCTTATCTCCTTGTTTCTTTATGTCTCTGTCATTTAATCCACCATCCAAGCTGCATCTTGCTCAGGAACAGCTCAGGCCAATTCCCTGGTTTTTGGGAAAAAATATGATGCCTAAAGAACAGAGAAAGTCTGAGGGTTGGACCAGGGGCCTTGGCAGCAAGGGAGGAACAGGACCTTGAAAGAGTGGTGGCACAGCTGGATGTGACTGCAGCTGCTCTTCTTCCTCCTCCACGTGAGTGAGCTCTGAGCCTGAGTCAGGGCTGAAAAACGCCAACTATTTGGTCACAGACAGACAGAGGAGCTCCTGGAGAGGAGTAGCAGCTGTGAAGGGTCTGGTGTTGTGGTGAAAATTATTAACAGCCCTTGATAATGATTATGAGAATTAGATTGACATTTGTCCTTCTAACTTTTGGCTGTGTGCTCATTTTTATATAAATTAAACATCACACAATCATCTTAAAGAAACATCTGCAACATTGTGGGTGGATCTGAAATAGAAATAATAATATTTTGCATATTTTCTGCCGCAAATTTACATTTGTATCTTTAGATTTGGAGTGTGCTCCTGTCGGTGGGTCAGGCTGGTGCTGCCTGTTTTGCTGGTCACCCCCCCATACCTGTATGTAATTCGCCACCTCGCTGACCTACTCATTCAGTCTGCAATAATAATATGTAATTGAAAAAAATAAAAAAACAACGTAATTCTGCCCCCATGCAATATCACAAATGCATCCAGCTTGATCTGGTCTTGTCTTGGGCTGTCTCGGGTCAAAGAGAGCAGGTTTGGCCCAGGAGTAGCAGGGGAGAAGGGCTGGTGTGGTGCCCATGTTCTTCCTGCTCTTGCTTGAGCAACGGCACAGCACGAATTAGAGTAAAACTTGATGCTCCCATTGCACCCTCACACGGAATTGTTCAAGAAACCAGAGTGGGATCAGTCAAGGCAACATTCAGATATCCTTTTTTAATCAGGTGTTCCTCTCCAGCTTTCAAATCCTGAATGGGGGAATTTGCAGAAGCAGCACAAGAGATACAACCCCGTGAGTGGGTATAATTAAAAAAAGTAGCAGCATAATTAAAATGATAACAGAGGCAGGAAGGTAACCAGTCTTCAAAGGTGATGCGAGAAAGCACCAAGGTGAAATGGGATTTTTGCCATTAACTTTACTAAAGCTGGGTTTTCCCTACAAACTTAACATCTTCCTAGGTGTCCTAATTTTTGTATTTAATAGGAGTTCTACAGGTAAAAATCAATTAGATCATTGTCATTTTGTGCTACTTTCAGAAAACAGCAATAAAGTTGTCCCATAAAAAAATAGTATTTTCATTTTAGAGCATAATATTTACTTGATAGCTCAGAGCACCATTTCAGCCCTTCCTTTTACATGAAATAATATGTATGCAGCAGAGTGATACAGAACAGTGTGATAAAAAACATTTCCCAAAGTTCAATTGCACATAATGGCTTATATTGCCTTTGCATATGTGCCTGCACAAGGGAAGGTTTATTTCTGGGAAGAAAAAAAAAAAGAAAAGAAGTGGAAATTTGCAGCATTTGTTATACTTATCAGACTCGAACACCTTTAAATGGTTTCCCTTGAAAGATGTTTCTATGTGACCAAACCCTGTTAATAGCAGTTTTTTGCTGGAGACCTCCAGCTATCTTTCTCTAAAAGACTGAGGTTGTAAAGTCCTTATATCTGCTTCTGTTACAGACCATGGAAATGCAGCTGCAGCGCTGTGGAAGGAGGAGCTGTGCTCGTGGAGTTGGTTTCCTTCAGAAGGGCGATGCTGTGCATCTTGTCTGCCTGTGTTTCCACAACAATCCACTATTGCTTAATAGCAATCCATAATGTTCTAAAAATAATAAGCCTAGGTGGTCTGGAAAGCTAGAAAATAGAAATGCTGCCACATTTTCTCCAGAGGGAATAGATACATTTTGTTGTGCTCTATTCCCCAAAGGGTACAGCAGATGTACAGGTACCAGGCTAGAAATTGTTATAATTACAAAACCTGTATTCAGTTCCTCAGAGAGCTTTGAAATTTCAACATACAGTAGAAACTCGAGCTTTGAAGAGGAAAAAAAAATCTATATGCCCAAAGAACAATAGAGTACAGGATGATTTCCTGAATTATTTACTGCAGCAAGTCGATCATTAAGAAATACAACACAACGAACAAAACTTACGGGAAGCACTGTAAATCTAAAGTACATCAAAACCAAAATTTCTGGCCCACAAAGAGTCCTTTAATACATATATACAACTTTTGTTTTACACTTTCTGCACGGAGTGGTAATATAGGAATCTACACAGGCCAATATCACTCTTCTCACTCCATCTCTGCTGCCTGTGAATTGCAGCTCTTTGCTTTCTGTGAGGGCAAAAGCCTTTTTTACTGCTAACACAGGAAAATGAATTGAATTCTTTATGTTCCTATGCAGCTGCAAAAAAAAAAAAAAAAAAAAAGTAAAAGAAGCTTGCTGTGTATTTGGAAATGGTCAATCACCGATGATGGCAACAGAGGAGAAAAGGTTTTTTTCCTTGCTTACAATTCATAGAATCATGAAATGGTTTGAATTGGCCGTGGCTTTAAGACTCATCTAATCACATCCCCCTCCCAGGGACAGGGACACCTTCCACTATCCCAGGCTGCTCCAAGCCCTGTCCAGCCTGGCCCTGGACACTGCCACGGATCCAGGGGCAGCCACAGCTTCTCTGGGCACCCTGTGCCAGGGCCTCACCTCCCTCACAGGGGAGAATTTCTTCATAATATCCAATCTAACCCAGACCAATTCCAGTGCAAATCCACTCCTCCTTGTCCTGTCAATCCGGGCCCTTGTCCCAAGTCCCTCTCCAGCTCTCCTGGAGCCCCTTACAAGAACCCACAGCGCAGTTGTTTTGTTTGGTCTCGTGCCATCCTCTTAAGGCCACAAACCCATGGGTAAATCCCCTGGTTTCTTGGGCACCTCCAAAAAAATTGACATCAGTATGAGGCTCATGGGCTTTCATCAGTGCTGCTGGGACATTCATATGTTCCTTCTAAACCAAGATATATAATTTATGGATATCTTCTGGGGATGAGAACATTTTATGTAGATCTGTCCCAATTATTTGACAGTCTGCGTTGTTCAAATTTCATCCCTTCATTGCATCACTGGAAATTCATGTGAAAATTGAAATGCACTGTAAGATGGTTTCAAATTTCTCCTGGGAATTTGGCAAAAGCAAATTTTCCTTGGGTTTAGCATTTTAACCCCCTGCTGTATTTACCTGAGGCCAATTTGCTGCAGGGGAGTGCAAAAATCTTACAGGCAAACAGGGAGAAACTTACAGTGTCTGGTGCCTGGAGCATCTGGTGACTGGCATAGCACCAAATTATTAATCCTGTGATAGCAGCTTTAAATCAGGTCCTGTGATGTCTATCCTTCTCCTTTTAGTTGCTGAGCACTTTCTGCTAGTCACTGTCACAGCTCTTATTTAAGCTCTTACCTTTAGGAGACTGTGCTTAGGTAGGAAAAGTGAAGGAGGGGAAAGAAGGAGAGAGCAGAGGGCAGAGGATGAGGAGGAGAATGCAGGATGAGGGCAGAAGGCTCGAGATAAATGTTCAGAACTTTCATCCATGCCCAGGCACCCACCACAGTAAGGTGACATGACCTCATGAACAGGTACCTCCAACCAGGATGGAGCAGGAACTGTGGTTTTCCCATTTTTCATCCTGATTTCCAAACTGTGTTCGAATCATGTGTTGTGTGTAGTCTTTACTTAGTGTGGGTTACAAATAACAGCCTAATCCAAATTGTTACTAAAACTGTTTGATAAATAATCTGTTATATCAGGAAAGCTTCAGTCTCGTTGAAAACATGAAAGCTGTTATACAGTGGATTTCTGACAGGCTCACTTGACCCCACTCTGATAAATCTATAGGGAAATCACTCTTTATAGTACTCTTACATATACAATAAATTGTGCTCACATGGCCCTGAAGGAGAAGCATTTGAAAGAAAAGTATTTGAGGGTTAAAAAAACCCACCAAACCCAAACAAACAACTGAAAAATAACACTCAGAGGATATCCTGGCACTTATGTTTCTCACAATTAAGCTCCAAGCAAGGGATTTCTCTCTACTTTGAAGGAAACTTCTGTAGAAACCTTTTTGAATTTTGCAAAGCCAGAAGAGGATGAGCTAGAATTGCAACCCACTGTGTTTCATCTGGCATAGCTCTTCAATCTCTTCAATAATTTCTGGTGCCACAAAATGTCTTCATGTAACATAGCAACAGTTTCAGCAACTGTGCACATTTAGAATCACGAAAAACATTGTAGTTTGATCGAAATCCATGGCTCCCTTCTCTGTTCTACACATTGCATAATGTGGAGGTGTGGCACTTGTAAATGGCTGTCTGTACTCCCACAGTAAAAAACAAAAAAAAGAATAATAATGATAAGACAATGTGAATGGATACTACTCCTGATGCTGGAAATCCCTACAAAGCATCTCAGATGTCTTGAAAAGGAAAAAATCCTGATGTAAGGGCAAAATACCCTTTTCTTTCTGAGTATTTAACAACAACAGGTTCATGGCCAAAATAACCAGATAGGAAAAAAATAAAGTGGAAATTATAAAATGACGAAAGATCTATGGCTTGTGGAACGTGTGCTTTCCTATACAATGTGCTGTGCTTCCAAAGGGCTTTCAGATAATCAGTGTACAAGTCTGTGTCTCCAACAGGGCATGGACACACTGATGGAGTTCAGAGAACGTTGTGGGGAGTGCCAGAGCCTGGGATGTGATGGGTCACAGGCAGGAGCTTCGACACAAAGCACAAATTCCTCACATCAAATAAACACTGATAGAGGATTTAAAGTGTACTTGTAAGGTTACATATTTAAATAAGGAAATGTGTAGGATTAACTTGCAAGGGGTTCAGTGTTTTTTATCTGTTTGAGAAAGGGTGATCTAATGATCTATCTTTAATTTGTGGAGCAGTATAACTGTGCTCAGTGTCAGCTGATGGTCAGTGAGGGGACCCAAGTGCTGTAGTTACACTTAAGTGTGTATAAACATTTATATGTGTGTGTGTATAAAACATGTGAGCGAATGCATGTTGAACATGGAAACTGTGCTCTGAAAGGAAACTTCTTTCTCACCACCTGTCTAATGTGTAAGTAGGTTCCAAAATTATGGCTGCAGGGAGTTTTCCTTCTCAGCAGAAGCACCCCAGTCAGAGCAGGAGAAAGGAGCAGCTATGCAGTGGAATGGGCCCCTCAGTGGGATGATGCATTAAATGTCTCCTGATCCCACTGAGATGAAATCAAGGCTTCTAGAATACATAATGAAGACCATGCTGGTCTGAAAACACTGAAGAGTGTTATTAAAACCCAAAAATCCCTCATTTTCTGCAGTTCAGCTGACTGACCTGCAATTTCCAATGAGCATCGTTGCATTCAGGTGCATTCAATATACAACAGCCATGCATGTCTGAGCAGGTGGCACTGAGATGCCACCAGGCTCTGCTCCCACCCCGGGGATGGGAACTGTTCTTGCCTCTGTGCCGAGCTTAGATGCCCCTCATAACTCTGCACTTGCATTTGAGCTGATTTACACCTTTCCAATGGGGAGCAAAAGCAGAAGGAGCTGGTGCACAGCCCAAACCAGCCTCTGACAACGATCATGGAGCACTTGTTGTTCTTACAGAGTTTCCGTCTCTTCCTGGAGCAGATATGGAAGATACAGGTTCCACCCTTCAGCAGCCATTGACATGTCCAGAATATGAGCTGATGGTAACCAGGTGAGCAATCATCTCATTCTGAATATGCAGTTTCTGGAAAGATCTAATTTTCCCTCTCAGACAGCGCATCCTAAACAGTGATGGTGAAGTGGAACATGGATGTGAACGTTACAAGAGCTGCAAACTAAAAATTTACTGCTGATGCCTGACTTCATCTTTAGCAAACAGCACATTGGAAGAGTAGGAGAAAGTGTAACCTAAAAATCTCATTTAAAAACAAATATATGTTCTTTTCCTTAATTAAATCCATTAGTTCTTGCAATTAATCTAATTGTAACTGGGATTTCATGCAAATAGTTGCTGGCAATTTTAGCACAGATAGTAACACTTGCCACAGCTGGAGGTCATGAGAACTTAAGGGCATTTTCCAGCCTCTTCCCTGAGCACCACTTTGGCAAGGAATAATTATGCAGAGTGAAAGCTGATGGATTGTTCTGATATCAGTGTAAGCCTTCATGTCTTTTCACCAGATGTAAAGTGTAATCAGAATTTTTCAGAAGTACTTCTGAATGTCATTTTTACAGTTTTATTGGCAGCTTTTTAGAATCCATTTCCTGTCATACACGCAGGCACAAAGAGGCAGAATTGTAAAAACGCTTCACTCCTTTTCCTCCTTTTTCTTCAGCAGGGGGAAGATAGCGACAAGAAAGAGAAGACAGAACTGACATCAGATGTGCAACACTGTGGGAACTTTGGTTGCCCTGTAGGCTGGCTGTGGGTTTTTTTCCATGGCCTGATAGTGTCAGGCTGCCTATTATCTCAACTTTTGTAATTAAAATGTCTTTAGTCAGAAGTGCCCATGTATTGCTATGCTCGCTGACTGAAAATTTCAGATCATCAGCCTCCCCTGCCAAACACCTCGTGCACGCTGCGCTCAGCACCTGGAACCTGTGGTTTACAGCAGCTCCCTATCCTGCAGAAAGGAAATATTTGGACTGCAGTTGGGGCTTGCAGTAGCAAAGCAGAGCTGATGGCAGCGTGTGGGGAAGCGCAGCTGTGCCAATGGCGGCAGCACACGGAGTAGGGGAAGAGCTCAGCAGAAGGTTGCCAGGTTGTTTTTGTGGACAATCCACCCACCTGGCCAAAACTTGGAGAAGCCCATGGCCAGTCACCAACCAACAATCATTACCAGATCTTTAATTAAAGTGCATCACTTCCAATTGCTGATATTGCACAGTTAACTTGGTGTTGGTAGATCAGCTGTAGGGACTGTTGTCATGGACGACAATTGGGAGTCCACAGTGCCAGATCATAAAAAGATTGGCAGCACACAGCAATACTGAGAATCTTACACCTGTAAAGCTGTCAAATCATAGATAATGTATGTACTCATTGTCTCACAAAGCAGATAAAGAGAAAAATTTATCTACAAGAAAGGATTTTGCCTGCCTGACTTCTCCAAATTGAAAAGAAAGATCCATATTGGCAAGATCTTTATCAGCTGAAGGCTGTTTTCTGAAATCAGCAAGTGCATTTTTGTTTTTAAGGCTTCCTCTAGCCCTTACACCAGGAGGCTGAGCTCAGTTTTTGCTTTTCTGTTTTGCTTCTTAGTGGGCATTTGCACATCATGAAATAGACCCTTTTCTTTCAGACTGTACACGGGGGACATCTGGGTGTTGTTTCAGATCTGAATGAACAGTGAGGGGACAAAACTCAAAGCTCTTACCATTCTCAGTGTGATACCATCAGGTATGTTGTACCCACATTTCTGAAACATCAAGACAGAAAGCATTGCCCAGGGAACAAAAAGTGCAGGTAAATGATGTGACACATCATGACCAGCCAGCAAAGGGACATCTGGAAAACATTTGGGTGAAATAAGGCCGGGAATCTTTTACTTGTTTTTTGCTTTGATGACATTACTTAAGCAACAAGGACGCATTTGAAACTATGGGTTTGATCTCGTTGGGAGTTAATGGGATGGTAACTGTGGGGTGGTGACTGTAGGATCATGATTATGGCAGCTGTTCTCCCAGGAGGTCTTTCACACAAAACCAAAAAATTTGTCAAATTCTGCATCATGTGGGTAACCCTGGGAATGGTGCACCTGAACACACTGACGTATTTGTTCGGTAGGAGCTGTCCAAAGAGTTTGTCTTCGGTGCAGTTAATCAGCCCAGCAAGGGCTTGAAAAGTTAGAGATGAAATGATGCTCTACAGTTTTTGCTCAATGATCTGCACAATGTGGTTGCACTGGGAAATTATGCTTGAGCTTGGAAACAAATGCAGTCGAACCCAGCTGTCTGCCTGTGCGTCGTGCACACACTGCAAACTCAACAAGCTCTCTGTCATGACTACTCCCTTCTGAGTCTGCTAAACTGCCCTTCCCATTCCTTCTCAAATTTCCCATTCCCTGAGCCTTCTTATTTACTTTTTTTTGGCTTTTTTCTCACAGGCTTGGCAGCCCTGCAGGGATTAGGCTGCTAAGGAAGATACAGAATTTCAATGCCAATGTAGTCAGAAAAAAATGCACCTAAATATTATCCAAATATCAGCCACACCAACAGCACTGCTTCGATGACAAATTAGAATGGGGTTCTTAAATCTGCTTTCAGATTATCTCCAGGCTGGTGAGATATTTTCCAGCACTCTCAGCCTTGTTTCCAGACTGCTGCCCTGGTGCTTATAGCCGACAGGTAAACGGAGGATGAGAGGATGAACAGGAAAGGTGAATAATTTGGCATAAATTCCTGCAAATTATATTGAACCTGGGAGATTATATAATCCCTGGGGCAAAAAGCATAAAACATAGGGGTTTTGTACCAGCTGACAGTCTAGATAGTCAATGTTGTTACCAGCACTGTAAGAAGGTTTATTTCTATTCCTGTAATTTCAAGTAGGTCTTAAGTACAAGGCAAGTATCTCTCATGTTTGCTGTCTGCACAGCTGTGAATTTCATCAAGTCCAATGTAGTTCTTAGGCATTTAAGGAAGGAGCTTCTATACCAGCAAAGAGCTGAGCTCTATTCAGAAACATAGCAAAAACAACTTCTGCAGGTATCATCTGTCTCCAACTCTGCTTCTCTTGGCTTTGTGTGATAGAGCGCACCATGACCTTCTTCCACACACCCAAAAGAAAGGATGTTTTGCTTTAAAGAAACCTTTTGACTCTTCTTTGACATCCCCAAGGTGCCTAAATAGCAGAGTCAAGTCATCCAACCTTGAAGTCAACTTATTAAGCCTTGATTTTTCCAGACTCACATACCAATATGAAAAGAAATACTGGCTCAAAGTCAATAGGTTTATGCACACACTCAGGAAGATTTAAGTCAATGTCAAACACAAGTACTTGATTTCAGGTTTAGCTGAGTACAATCAAAACTCTTGTCAGATAAAAGTCTTTAATTAGATTTATTTTTTCCCATGCTATTTCTACGGTAACACTTATATTATCCATGAGAGCTGGTAACATCATTCTCCTTGCAGCATATTTACACTCCAACAAGCTCCTGTGTCAGTAAATGCACCCAGACAGAGCACATCAGTTGCCACCATCCCACTGCCAAGAGCTAAAACAAAAGAAAAAAGGCAAAGCTGTTGGTATGCTTTTTCCAACAAACTGAAGGAAAAGAGTCAATCATGGGAGCAAATGATTGCCACTGCATGAGAGATAGGAAGATTGCAGCTGCGGAATGTAAAAGAATTTCATTGACCTGTTGTTGGTTTGAAAAGATAAAGGACTTTCTCTAGAAGTGCTTTAAAAATACACACACACACACAGAAGGGTAATAGAAAGCTAAAAAAGTTCAGTTGCAAGAGTTGATATCAGCAGAGCTGTGATTTCTTCATGTGACCAGGGACATGTTGTACTTGTCTCATTGCTGGTCAAGGAGTTCCTGAATGTCTGGGAAAAGAAGAGTAAGCCCTGTTAATTAAAGGTGGGAAGGGGAGAAATGAATCAGTACGAAATAAAGCAAGAGAGGTAATCAATGAGGAAGGAGGATTTTGCTGGTAGGATGCAATTAGACTTCGAGGAAAAGGACACAGAGAGATTGATCATATGGTAGCTCCCTGGCTATCCAGAAATATTTTGCTCCCCTCACTGCGAGGGCATAAATGTGGTGAACATGGCAATCCTGCAGTCAAAGTTTTGAAACAGAAAGACGTTGACACAGATAATTGTATTGAAGGGGAAAAAAAGCAAACATTGAAAACACTGACATGTATTGACAATCACAGCATCTTTCTATCGGATATCGGGAAAGAGAAAAAATGGAATAATGAACAGAGAAAAATGCTGAATTTTCTAGTATGATCTTAAAGAAGAATTGTGGGAAAAGGTTTCTCCCCAGCAAGATTGGTAGGATCAGGAAGCACTTTTGATGAAAAGAATAAACAAATATGTAAAATAAAGAAAAATTGATTAGGTGTAGAAAAGCACTAGATTTCTTTGCCTGCAGAATCCATGAGGCAGCCTGTAGGTGATGTGGTTGCCTCCCTCTGAAGCGTTTGTGGGTGGAGATCCATTGAAATGGGATGGAAAGTCTGTGAAAAGTGAAAGTCCAGTTGGAATGGTTTTGGACCCAAATCTCATCATATCATGTGAGTTCACATTTTAATACTGAAGCCTGTTCTGGCCCTGGCAGGAGGCCAGGACACTACTGTGGTGATGTCCAACACCACTGTGCCTATTATATGGGGTGGTGTCAACAACTCATAACTAACTCTCAGCTTAGTTGTTGATTAACAACTAATCCAAGCCTTATATTTTTGTAGAAAGTGGATTAACCTAATTTTCAACTTCCATCAGCCCAG
This sequence comes from Oriolus oriolus, assembly GCA_013400235.1. Lineage (NCBI taxonomy): Eukaryota > Metazoa > Chordata > Aves > Passeriformes > Corvidae > Oriolus > Oriolus oriolus. The sequence goes on along the minus strand of VXBT01000774.1, from coordinate 842,936 downwards.
TATACCAGCTGGATTATTCTTCACATAGGCTCCGTATTTTTAATTTTTTTTTCTTTTGGGTTTTTTTTTTTTTTCCAAATCCTTCAACACTATAAGACAAACGACAAATGACCCCAAAAGTTAAACCACTGGGGGCACAGACCAGACTGGGGGAAGATATTACAGGACATAAATGGAAAGAAGCAGCTGTAAATTCCTAACATGCTGACTTCCTTCCTTACCTCCACCACTGGGGCTCCCAGGATATATTGCTGCCATTGAGGAAGTCACCTCTGAAGCTGAAACCCAGAAATGGCAAGTGGTGTGTTCTCCTTGCAAGTTGTTTTCACAGAGGTATTTATTTGTTTTCCGTTCTAGCAGGGCAGCCACAGCAGTTCATTCTGCTTTTCTTCTTGAAATTAATGTTGTGAGCAAATGAAAAAAGTCACACCTGAAATATTTCTCCATCTGTAAGAATGGGAATAATAACATCTCCGTCACAGGGGTGTTGTACATCCCAGTGAAGGGTTTGGCACTCTCTGAGGCATCTCCTCTCTCTCTGTGTGGCTTGCTGAGCCCTCAATTCCCTCCCCACGTGTTCGCACAGGAAATGATCTTCAGCAACTTCTCAGATGCCTTGATTTCGTTTAAAGATGGTTGCCTAAAGCTCCTGTCTATCCTCCAAATTTCTAATCCCTAACCCTGTAGATCTTGAGTTTTACTCTGACACAGACCTCCGAAGAAAATTCAAAATTTTAAAGGCGTGTTGATGTGGCACTTGGGGACATGGTTCAGTGGTGGGCTTGGCAGGGTTAGTGGTTGGACTTGATCTTAGAGGTCTTTCCCAGCCTAAATAATTCTGTGATTCTAGTCCCTGTGCAGCCTTTGGGTGCTGCTAGGTGATATCCCAGGGCTGTCCAAGGGGGAGGATGTTCACACTGCGCTCCTTCAGCTGAAGGACCCACAGAGAGCTGATGCCCAGTGTCCTGTGCTCTCTGAATTCAGAACCTGGCCACCCTCCCCACAACTTTATGGAAATTATTTGAAACAGATTTTTTTTTTTCTTTTTCTTCTGCTTCCTTCAAGCTGATGTGAATTTGGATAACGTTTTTTGCAGGTTGCATTCTTCCTTTCTAACATGAATTGTGACAGCTGGGTGTTATTTTCTTGACAGGAATGGGGTTTTTGGGGGGGAAGAGGAATCAAATTTGGTGACATGAAACATTTAACAAATTTACTTTGCTTTCTCTAAGGATCTTGTGCTGAACAAATTTCATAAAAAGCACTTAGATTTGTGTTGACTTTACAACATAAAAATAATATCATGACATCTTAGTGAGCATTACTGTTGTGTAATGGAAGTGCATGTGGGCAAAAGATATTTAATAAAAAAATGTTTTAAAGACACTAAACCTAGATTTAAAAAAAAAAGAAAACTGAAAATCTGTTTCTTACAGCACTCTTCTCAATGAATATTTTAATGCTGTTGAAACAGACACCATTGCAGGCTAGGGTGAATTGCAGTTCAGACTGAAGACAATTGTCTTTAAAAATTAGTGGGAGAAGGGATGTCAGTAGCATCTTTTCTCCCTATTTGACAAGCGTGTTGTAGCTTTTCCAGGGCAGGACAGGAGTGCTCCCTTCCCTGTCTGTGCTCTCTGCCCCCTGCTGGAAAAGGCACCCAGTGAATGAGGGTAGAGACACCGGTTTCCTCTTTTACAGACATCCTCCTTACCAAGGGATGCTGTGTCTGCCATCCTGCACTGGACTAAATCACAGCTCCAGTAGGAAACACAGAGATGCTTTGGTGTAAAACCAGACCAAGGAAGGGAAGAATTCAACCCCTATCTCTGAGGAGCTCCCGGTAACATGATTTTGCCTGTGGCAATGGTTTACTTTTGAGGTCACCTTTCTGCAAAACATACTTTCAACAACTCTGTGCTGTTTTCCAAATATTTGGAATATATTTGCAGCAGTTCAGGGGAGTCAGGACTGTGAGAAAACAAATGAGACACCCATGCCATTTTTGAACATCAGAGTTTAAATATCCTTTTTCCTACTCAGTTGCATATCCACGTGCACTTTAAATGGAATATATTTTTCACTAAAATCCAGTATTTTTCAAAATTAGACTTTAGACCCAGTTTCACATGACAGTGAGAGCGATATGAGTGGTAGTGGCATAAGGGCACTCCTCACCAGCCCCCCTGTCCCTTCCAGAGGGTCTCAGTGCTGTGCTGAGCCCCACCTGCATCCCTTCTCCCACCCTCCTGCCAGCATTCCCAAACTGCTGCTTCCAGCACCCCTTGGCTATGGTGGTTCCTCCCCCTAACAAATGTGAGCACCTTGGTGAATGTCAGACCAGCCTTGATGGGATGAAAACCCTCAACAAAAAGATGATGATTACAGACTCATTAGGCCAACCTGTAGTGGAAGTGCTGTGACCAAATGTTCAGTACTTAGGGCGCCATAAATTTTCCTAAATGGGAAAGCAGTGTTCTAAGCAGGCTCGCACTTATTCTGGGTCAGGGTCATTAGGGAAGGATTCTCTCCTGCTGTAACTCATGTGGCAGAAACAGAGGTTGTATATTTTGGGGTTGCTTGATTTTTACTTTTAAAAGATGGTCTCAAGCCAAAAAGCCTGGATGTGAACCCAAGCTTTGAATCCAGGTTTGGCGCTATCAAAATTCCCTGTAACAGGCAAGGGCAGTGGAACATAGGAAATGTTCCTTTTGCATTTGAATTTCAAACTTCCATCTGAAAGATCTGGATCCTTGAATTTTGATTTAGTAAAGATGCATAGCATCTCTACACAGGAGAACAATTTTGGTTTGCACCTCTTTGTTTTGTGGGGAGCATAAGTTGTTTTATGTTAATTTTATTGTCCGTGTTTTCAAGGTCAGGAAGGATGGGGTTCTGAACAGCCTGGTCTAGAGAAAGATGTCCCTGCCCATGGCAGGGGAATTGAAATGAGGTGATCTTTAAGGTCCTGTCCAACCCAGACCATTCCAGGATTCTATGATTCATAAAGAAAGAGAAGTGTAGTATTTTCATGGCAGCAATTAATATTAAACATACTGTATATATAATTGATGGAGATGAGGACTGCACAAATGAAGCCTGAGGTTTATTTTTCTTGGAGGGGTTTGTGTCTGTCATTCAACATTGATTATTTGCTTTGCCCTGACTTTACTGCACCACATTAAACCCACTGGCACTGAACCCACTGCCCTGTGCCCTTGTGGGGATGAACAGTACAACCTCCATGAAGGAAAGAGCAACCTGGAGAGAGGGACAAAGTTATTAATGTCTGTCCTGTAATAAGAGAAAATTATACCCTCTGCACCCTCCACTGGGTCCTCCAGAACGGCTGGACATCACTCAGATATTTCCCTGTAGGAACATCCAAATGGAAATCTTGGCCTCCGACAAGAAACTATAGGTAATAAAAAACAGATTAGTCTTTGGGTACCATTCTGCTATGATTAATAGTGGAAATAGTGAAAATCTTTTTTTATAATATTCCACAGGGTTGCTAAGGTTGGCACAAGTGTACCTGAATGTTAACTTTGGACAGTTTTTTCCTGTGTACTGCAGCTTTTTGTCAGCTGTATCAGGAGTTACTGTTCAGCTCTGGTCACCAGAGGGATAGGCAAAACAAGCTGAACAATAATAGAGACATTTGTGCAATTTCAACCACTCTTGCCTTTGCTTCTTGAGTGACAAGTGGCAGGAAGCCAACTTTTCAGCTAGTGTTTGGAAAGAAGGGACGAGCCCATTGTACTCCTGTTCAAAGCATGCCCACGGGTGAGCGAATGGAACAATTCACCACTGCTGGAAGGCTGAGAGGGGACACGATCTCCTCCCTGAATACAGCATGGAGCTTAACTGGAAATGAGGAAGAGCTGCTGAACTTAATCACAATATTGGCACAAGAGTAAAACAAACAAAATAAATGTTCATTAACAAATGGAGCTGAAAATCGGAAGGGTTTTAACTGTTACAGGAGTAAAGTTATGGAAACATGTTTAGATTTAAGTCCACATATCAGCAGAATTTCATTCCTAGAGATGCCTCTGCTGTATTTATCTGAGTTCTCTCATTCCTTTCTTTAAAATGAAAAAATGACTCATAGAAATGCTCTATTGACATGGTGTCAGTCCCACGAGCTTGGCATGTTCTGCTGAGAAATAACTATAGCTCCGCACTTATCCACCTCAATGTTACTCTTAGATTTGCACATTTTCTCTCTGTATTTTTTTTCCCTTTACTTATACTCCTGCATACAATACCTTTCAAAGATTAAATAAATTGCTATTCAAAAGGTAACACTACAATTCTATTTATACTCCCAGGTTCTTCACCAAAACTCAACACTACAATGTAGTTTCTAAAAGTGAAAGAATTTGCTTTTTTTTGTAAAATATGTTAATATAGAAAGGCTTTTGAAGGAGAAGGAGCTTGGAAGACTCTGTAATACTCTATTATTATCTAGTCCATAAAAAGGGTACCACAGCAGCATACCTTGCTGACTGTGCATATGACTACCTATTTTTTTTTTTTTTTTACTTTAGGACATATAAGGAAAAATTAATTACACTATCAGGCATTTCACAAAACGGTTCTGGGGAAAGATTAAGCTTCGCCTGTGCATTTCCCTGAAGCACAGTCATTTGTGTATATACACGAAGCAAAATACACCTCCTACAATACTGGGTCATTATATAGAACTGTTTTCCACTAAATAAATACTTGGCAAATGGGCAATTTTGCACCTTTGCTGTTTTACTTTTTTTTTGCTTGAAGGGTTATTTTAGTTGCTCTTCTTCATACCCAGTGAATTATCACTTGACTGAAGGACCTGGGAGCTCCTGCAGATATTTCAGCTGGGAATATTGAAACGGAGTCCAGTGTCTTGCTAGGATTTCTGAATCTGCTTCAGTGAGGACACAAGAAAAAAACAGGATCTGCCACCCCACTGGGTGCTTTTGGATTCCTTAGGGCTGTACCCCTGTAGCTGCTGAGCACCTCTGGGGGCTGCAGCAATGTGAGGGGGATGGACCGCAGGGATGAGTAGTAGTCTCAGCCCTCACAGATATCGCCATGATATTCCCCTCTTCCTCTGTCAAGAAACATAATAACTCTTACATACTTTAATCACTGGGGATTTTTTCTTTAATGAGCCATATTGTTAAAAAAAAAATTGCACTCACATACATGCACCGAGATATCTGTGGATATTAATCAGACAAGATATTGCATATGCTCCGAGCCACGGAAACTTCTTGGTCTCCAAAGGCAGTTAGAGAAGTTGTGATCATTATTAAAGGAAAAGAAAGAAAAAAGAAAACAAGAACCTCAAACTGTCAAAGCTTCAGAAAGATGTTTCTGAAGATTTCTGGAGGTCTCTGGGAGGCAGTGGGGACCACAGCTTCTGCAGGGTGCTCCTCAGAGGAAACCCGCAGTGCTCCACCCAGCATGGTGCCGTGCTCATGTGGCAGTGAGTGGTACCAAGGCTACATAAACCAGTATTCCATGGAATTCTAGCTGCTCTCTTGCTTTGAAACAAAGGCTGCAAATATATGTTTAGGAATCTTTTCCGCAGTCTTTTCTCAGAAGGTTTTAGCACAACGCAGCTCTGGGTGGATCCTGTCTGGATGTGTTTAGTATCCAAGACTGAAAAAAGGCAGAGCTTTGCTCTGAAGGCAGTGCCCTCAGTGCCACATTTTCAGGCTCAGTGTGGGGCATGGGAGGCATAGAACAAATCAGGAAAAAATCACCCTTTTTCAATCCTTATTTTGTTTTAAGAAATCTGCACACTGCCAGAAATCAAAGCATGAGAAACATCTGTGTTTTCTCTTTTTTGTAGAACTGTTATTCTTTGCGTGCTGTCTGATGCATATCCCACGCTTTTTTTAAAATATATTTTTCACCTTTTTAATTAAAAGATATTTCTTCTATCATTTTCAAGCGCTGCTTACTTTTTCTGCCATTGTGAGATTATTAAAGTTTAGAGGAGGAAAAGCGGTAACCATAAGATTTTTGAGGTGACTGGATGAACTAAACTGCAAAAAGAACCTGTAGCAAGGTATTACAGCAGGGAGAAGCATCAGACAGGTGTACCATCCCCAAGAAGTCAGTGAAAGCAGAGAAGTGACAGGAAAAATTAAATTCTATAAATTAAAATGTAGAGAAACTCTTACTAAGCATCTTGAATGTCTCATGAAATAAGAGGTCACTGAAAGATTGCTCTTGCTTGTCTCAATAGGATCCCTTCAAACACAAACACCTGCCTTGTGCTGTGGGATGATATATCTATTCCTCCATTACAACTTCCACACTTTTGCTTTGCATCTCTGTCAAACATGGAACACGGCATCTTTACTCATTACCTTATAAATCTGCTGCAGTAACCTACGAGTCATGAAATTGTCAATGGGTATTTATGGAATAGGTCTATTTTATCAGGGCTTTTTTCTTCTGCATCGTTTAGTGGTTGTAGACTGATACTGATTGAAATTCAGAAACACTTTCTGTAAATATATGTTTATCTTGCTGCTATTTAAATATATGAGACTGTACTATATGTGTGGCTCCTGATACTTACATGCAAATTTCTTTTAAAAAGATGACTAAGCCAATTTAAACTGAATGTAAAGAAAACAGTTCTTTGCCGAGACTTGCATGCCAAATTTCAGCCAGAAAGGATTTTAATACAGAACTCTTAGACTCAAAAACCCTCAGAAACAGTATTTATAATGGAAATTTTGACAGCACCTTCAGTACAGCAGTGGAAATAACACCACCATAATGAAAAAGAAATGATGATAAAGAGAATATATTATAAAGTAGGGTCTAACAAATTCATAGCCTTTAGTTTTGTCTGCAAGCTGGCGACAGGCAGTGAAATACAAACAAGCCTTAGCTTTTAAATGAGAACAGCCTGAACAGCAAAAGGGCTTCTGTAAAATAGATTAAGAAAATATAATACCACCCTCACTGCATAAAGTACTGTTTTCATTAGGAACCTTAATTCACAAATTAACACTAAGAGCACTTAGAATGGGAGAGGTGAAAAATGTGGCTATCTGTCATTTTGGTTGCGTATTTTCTTCAAAAAGACATTCTTATTACATTTGCCAGGCAAGTTTGCTAATGCCTTTTGTTTAAATATTCATACACGGGCTTTTGAGCCTGACTCCTGGGAAGAGAGACAGAGCCTGAGAGCTCCTGCCGAAGCGGTTCTGAGATGCGATCCACGGCACAACCATGGGACAGACACATGGGGATGTCCTGTCCTCCATCTCATGGCATCCTGGTGGCTGCTCACGCCTGAGCACACCTACCCACACACAAATGTGCCCACAGGCTACACAGGAGCCTGGCCTCTGTTAAAATTTCCAAACCAAATACTGGCAACCATCCGCTTCCTATATTTTTTAATACGTCTCTGTATTTGGGCTTCCAAAGGTAGCGGCAGAGGTTGGGTTCCAGTAGTGGAATGCTGTGGGGTTGGGGATAGAGATCTTCCCTTGCTCAGTGCTACACCAAAATAACATCTCCATGTGAAGGCAAGGTGGAAACGCTCCCACAGAAATGAGTGTGGCTTTTAATCAATTTTTATTGGCATGAATACAACTATTAGCTTGCATAGTGAGCCTGTGTGTACAATAATATGTTAAACATGGGATCAGACATTCTTCTATTGATGGAAAAACCTATATTTAGTGGAAACACGAAACTACAATAGAATTTGGGTTTTGTAAAAATGTGGAAGGTAAAAGACATAACTTGGACACTACTTTGTTCCCATATTTCATCTGCCTAAAGTAATGCAGTATTTGAAAAATAAAGTGTAAGCCAAAAATTTCAGACCAAGGATGCCCTCCCTCTCCACTTGGAGCTGGGGGATTGGAATTGGGTGGTCTTTAAGGACCTGGGTGGTCTTTAAGGTCCTTTCCAACCCAAGGCATTCTATTCCATGTAAAACAGATACTCCTGAGTTTACAATGTATTTCATTTTTCTTTCAAGACAAATATCAAAGTTAAACCACTGGAAATATGCACTGCTTTGTCTTGCTCCCTGAACCTGACTACAAAGCATTGCCATTTGTAGGCTAATATGAGTTGAGTTCTTTGAAGTGAAGAAATCAGTGGCCTCCTATATAATTTTGTAAATATATGAGAAATTATATATGAAGGTCTTTATTTGTTTTACTTTATTTTTAACTTTACTTCACTCTTCACTTGAGTACTGCCTATCTGCTATGTCAGTTTATATAATGCCTCTCTCTAGCATGTTGGCAATATATTTAGGTATCAGAGAAGCCATCTTTAACCACTGTATTAATTTGCTCCTGAGCAGTGTCCTCTTCACACTCCCAGCTGTGTCCATCAGGTTATCTGAATTTCATGCATGATCCACGCTATGTGGAATATCTCGGCACTTGTCGCTCAGCCTGTAAGTCCTCCTAACCTTGGCAAGGTGTTTCTAGCACTTCAAAGTGCTGCATCATCTGTCCTATCCCTGGATTTAAATTAAACCATCTGCATTGCTATTCTTGGCCAAGACATGACAGCGCCGAGGATGAGGCCTGAGGGCAGTGATGCTGGGCCAAGGTCACCTCCAGACTCCTGGGGACCACAGCTGGTCAGGGGACAGTGAGGAGCCCCTGGCCGTCAGGTTCAGCCCCTCTGACTGTTGGTGCCTCTTCCCATGACACTGGGACCAGCTTGGGCAAAGCAGCAACTTCTGCAGGGATCTTACAACAAACAAGGTGATAAACAGCAAAACCCGGACTTTTAAATATCACTTTACATGCTAACCCACTCAGCAGCTGACAAATGCAACTTCCATTCATTAGGGTGTACCTGGGGAACAACAGGCTCTTCTCCTTCTGGCTGCTGACTATTTCCTTTGGCATTAACCACATTAGCCACACATTATGTTCCATCTCTAATTTTCTATTAACTCATAACACTTTCTGGCCTCAGATGACCTAATCTGGATTCACTGTTCATTTGAGTTGGAAGCTGTCTTGTCTGGGAGCGCTGTGGGTGACACCATCAGTTAATCCGTTTCTAGCTTTTCTGATAAAGCCTTCCAGATATTTTCCACCCAGCATATCTAGTATGCTTAGGTTTTATAAATATCAAAACAGCTAGAAATTAACACAGACTTTTTTTCACCATGAATTTCAGCTTGTGCAGCCCTCTTCTCTTTGGCTTTATGAGTACATGCCTGTCTTGAGCAGAATACAGTTCTTAATCCCCTGCCTTGCTCATATTGCTCCTCCTGCTTTCTCTGCTGTGTCAAACATAAACTTCTTGTTTCCTCCTCCAAAGCCATGTTGTATCCCCACCTCCAACCAGATCATACCGCTGAACTCCATTTTTAAAGAATTCATTTTTCAAGTTGGCACTTTGATGCTTTCTCCCATACCATCACTCCCTCTTTGCAGGAGCTTCCCATAAACATAAGAAAAAATAACTACTCCTCCTCCAGAATGTCCCTCAAACCTCTCTTTTCATGAAATGACTGTTTTTCATTAGCTATGGCCACGCTGAGATGTACTACACACCGTGTTAATCAATATTACCTCATTGCTTCCTCGCATTCACTGTTCTTTTTTATTTATTTCTACATTCTTGCCTGTCTTACTTTGAGATTAGAAAATCATCTTTATGTCCTGCATGTTCACCTTATTTAGATAGCTGCCCACCCCTGTGATGAGGTCTCATAGGCAATATAGTGACACTAAAAATAAAGAGTTATAGGCTTATAAAGACGTCTGCGAATCGGAAGCACTCTCTTAAAGAGAGCAGAGTGGAAATTTACTGGTGAACATTAAATCTCAACTGTTCTCTGATTTTAAAAAGATGGTGCACACAGACTCAGATGGAGATGTACTGGTGAGCAGCATGTGGTTTTTCATTAAGTATAGAGATATACTTTGAGTTATAGCCATGACTTGACTCATGTTTTATAGGAAAAAAGCATAGACCCTCAATAGGATTCATCTCCAGGTAAATATTCCTGCCTCTGTGAGCCCAACATTTCTCCCAACAAGGGGTCATACTTTAGTGCTTATTTCTGGAAGCAGACAAGGAAGCGAATTCCCAAAATGCTTTTCTTCCCTCTTCTTCAGGACAAATGTTTCCTGGTTGAATACTACATATAATGTAGCAAGTGTACTTGAATATGGAAGAGTAAGTAATACAAGGCTTCCCACATTTTACCAGTCACTGTCTGCAACCATTAGGATGAAAAATTGTCGTTGTTTTCCCATCTTACACTGCTCTGCATAATAACTAATACAGGATAGGCATGGCAGGAGACACAGGATGCATCACTGTAATACATTTTAGAGACAAAACTTTACACTGTGTTATTGACTAAAATGCCCCTGTTAAATTGGTGATAATACCACCTCCTTTTTATCTTAAGGACAAAACAGTGGTAAGCTCAGATATTTTTTAATTCTTCCTTACATGTAGAGATGATGGAATGCCAAAGAAAATCATGCAAACAAAACCTTCATCAGTCAGTCCTGGAGGCCAGCCAGGGACTAGATAATTTGGACAAGACCACTGTGGGCTGGATGAAGGAGTGGGAACAAGGTACTGCTTCCAGGCTTTGTAAAACGGCTGTAGACAGTCTGTCCCTTTTTAAAATGCCCTTCTTTTTTTTTTTTCTCTCTCACACTGGAAAAATAACCTAATATTTTGTGCCTAGCTCATTGGGAAACAAAGTCTTGAGAAGAAGAATGAGAAAACCCATGTTTTGCTGTAATGTTGTTATGCTATTAAGCCATAATATTATGGCACAAAAAATACACCACTTAAGAATCCGTTTTTTAAGAGCTGCCAGGATTTTTAACCTCATCTCAAAATGCATGAGAGACCTCTTAAACGTATTGCCTTAGCACATTGCAAATCTATTCATTTAGCTGCTGTATCAGACATATTTCTTTGTCAGCCACCCATTTAAGACGGGATCATCTTAAAAGGCACTGACATAAATTGTTGCGCAGAAGATCGATCAGTTTAAAAGGTTTTTCCTTTTAACAGATCAGATATCTATTATATCTCACCATTTGGCATATGGAATTTCCATTGAATAATTTCAGTGTTGAAACACATTAATTTCACTTCTTTAAACACATATTCATTTTAAAAGATTTCTCCCAGATTCCATGATCACGGCTTACTGAAACGAGTTTTACACTCGTGTGTTGTATCAAACAGATGTGGCAAAACGGCCGGAACACTCTTCCTAAGGAACCAGTTTATTTAGCTAGGAGAGGTTTTTGGTGCAAAGGCAGGGGTTATTCAGCTGAGGCAAGGAAAAGCAATTTTACAAGGTACGTCAAAAATTATCAAGGTTTTGCTAATTATTCCTGAGCATACAGGTGAGCATTACACACCTCTAGAAGTCATGGCAGGGCAGTTGGTTGGATCCCATTCTCCCCATGTTAACCACTAAATCAATTCCTACAGATGTGTGAAGGAGGGCACATTAACTGCTGCTCTTTACTGCTCTGAAAATCACACTTTTTGACAGATACGTAATTGCTATTGTTTCTTGAAATTAGTTCATAAGAAAGACGCTGAAAACAGCAATCTGGTAAACAACTTTAACTGAATTCTAAGGTCAAAATTCTGCCAACCATTATTCCCATTGGGTGACACCTTCTCTACGATCATTCCACTGATTTGGCTGAGATTACTGTTGAGGTTTTCATCAGGTGCCACACAAGCAAACAACTTCACCTGAAGAGCAGAACACCTGAGCACTGAAACATTGCTCCAAAGTTTCCTTCCCAGGGTATTTCCATCTTGCTCAGGCTGAGGGACTCCATCCCTTACCCCAGACCACCAGTGTTTATTCTGCAGGGGTATCAGAGAGGTTGGATGTGGTAGTGCTGAGCATCCATAACAGTCATTTTATTTCCTTTCCTTGTCTGGGGACAGCCTGGAGACCAGAGCAAGTTCTCACAGCCAGTGGCCAGGATCCATTTCTTCTCTGGATGATGACCATCCAATTCCCAAACAGTCATCCAGCTTTAATATCAGCTTGGATATTATAAATAGTGGATAACAGAAGCATAAATTTCAGCAATAGACTTCATTTACACCGTTTCTTCTGTATGAATCCCAAGTATTTATTTTTTCTCCTTGACCTGATAAAAGAATTATTTGACAGCTCCACAAACTTCAGACTCACTGAGAATTAAACAAACTAACTGCAGTAGAACTATGATCTCATCAGCCTCCCACACATTTACTTTTGTGTTGTACTCATTTATATTGTATGCCTAATTAGTCAGGGGACATGACAATTACAAAATTAAACTATCAATAGATTTTCTTTTGTTCTTAAAGCTTTGAAAAAAAGAAATGGAACTAAAAAGAAAGGATTATGAATCAGAAACTTGCTGGAAATTGTATAACCAAAGTCCTTCCTATTTAGAAATCATTCAGTTATCTTTTCAAGCCCACCAATGAATTTTTAGCCTAAGTCTCACAGCAAACCTAGATTTATACCACTGCGAGGGATTTTTTTATTAGTTATAGTTTGTTTTCTCGTGAAAGACATATATAGAAATTTTAAAAAGCATTTCCATTTTTATTCCTTTTTTATTCCTTTTTTTTAGCATCCTTCCATAATCTGAACAAGAACAAGAAGATGTCACATTTTAGATGAGTTAAACAGATTCACAGAGTTTTGAAGGCAAGAATATCTCCATATGAATGGAATTTCAAACCCAAACTCAGACATTATGCTGTAATTCCCTCTGAAGATTCTCTTTCACATACTACACATTTAATAACAACCTGAACTGACTCCATGTTTCTAAAACTAGACAATTTTTAGTATTCCAATAGCTACTTACAGAGGAGATGTGCACTCCACATACAATGCACCAATGTTCTCATTCCCCTGACCTTCTTTTCTCTGCTAGGACTATGCTCCTCTTTGAGCTCCTTGTTGACTGATACAAATTCCTTTTTAATGTTTGTTGATTGCATTTGACACAAATGTCTGCTGGGGACAAAACCTGCGTAACTCAATGAAGATTCATTTTCTAAAGCCACTGACCTCCCAAGTGACAGAAGGGATTTTGTGCCTAAAATTATTGTTTTCTTCATCCTTGAAAATTCCTCTTTGTATCTCTGACCTTTTTCATTTTGTGTGCATGCAATTGCGTATGTACCAAATCCATCTGGAGAGTTGGAAGGATCAGGACTCTTTTCATGCTTTTGTTGTATTTTCTGGACTCAGCACAGCCCTTCAGAAGTCAGCAGATGTCCTTCATAGGAGATCTCTTTAGGAATCAATGAGTTTGTTTTAGATACCTATGTTATATTCTGCTCTCCCCACAGTCAGGACAACACTAACTGCAGCTTGAACTATAAGGGGAGTATATCCTCCAAGCACAGAAATTTCTCAGAGGTTACTGGACCCCTTAGGCAGGCAGGAAGAGAGGCATCCTGAAAAATCCTGTCAGGGGCTCCATAACTCCTAAAATCCATGTGTCAGAGGTCACAGAGAGTAAATACATTTGTTCTGCATAAGTCAGACAGTCTGTGCGCTAAAACTGGTAACAAATAGCCATTTTTGTTTGCTCTTTGTCCAGTGAGAGTGGATGAACTGGCAACCAGCCCACCCACAAAACTATCTGCTTTGCACACCTTCAGTAGACATATTTTCCCTCTCCTTGTAGATTTCCAGCTGCCCTCCTGCTGAATTTTAATAGAATTGGTAAAAGTCTCTCCTTCAGTTGTGTTCCAAGTGGCTCTTGGGAGGCACTGGCGAGGGAAGTTTGCTGTTTCTGGGTCTTGCTGTCTCTCCAGGAGTCCCTGAGGTAGGTGCACACTTTGTGACCTCGGGGTAACTGCTCCCTCACCCGGAGAACTGCAGGTGTTGTCAATAAACCCCACAACTCAGATTGTCCCACTGTCACATCACTGAATAGACTCTTCTCCTCTGCACCCACTCCAGGCCAACACATGTTCAAATAACCAGTTCATATTACACCTGTTGGGTTTTCCTGGGGAGCCTCAGTTTTCTCACTGGTCTCAGAATGCTCTTACTATACATCCCTACCACTTGGCCATATTTTTTCCCATTGCTTCCAGGATTATATTGTTCCTTACTGTCCAGTACAACTGGAATGGTGCAATTTGAGAAAAAAACAATTACAAGCAATGTCTCCAAATGCCTAGCAAACTTTTTTCTTACACTGCACTTACTACATTGTTTTTTTCAGCCCTTGCATATTTTTTTCCTTTCATATTACTTTATGGAACATATATACTTGACACGAGATCTATCAGTGTGTCTGGCTCTTCAGCAAATGTTCTAGCCATGAGCACAGAAAACAACATGCTGAAATATTTTCCAAACATTCTCCTTCTGGTTTTCTATTGGAGTACCACTCACAAAAAAATTAGAAAGAACTGAAAGCAATCTATCAGGAAAATGGAATAAATGCAGTTGAAGGAAAAAGATCTGTGTTTGGGGACATTTGTATCAGACTATTGGGGCTTTAGTTATGTGCCCAGGCAGAGTACATGCCCTAATAAAGCAGATAAAGCAGTGAGATTTTGAATTAGTTCCTTCAGGTTACAATTTTTATTGGCAGGTGCAATGAGTTATGTGGCACTTGTTATGTACTAATGATGAACAGCACTTTCATGTACATAAACAAGGTGATTTTGCAAACAGATGCATGGCACACGCTGGGAATTTAGAATATAACATTAAAGTTTCATCTCTAACAACACCAAACCTACGTTGTAGGACAATTTTCAAAAAAAAAAAAAGCATTAGTAGCATGTCCTATAGCCCCTCTGTGAAGAAGCCAAAGCAGGTAATAGTTCCTAATCACAGACAAGGAAGAATCTCTTGCATAATCAAAGGAGATTTGTGTCTACTTAGTATTTCAGAATTGTTTCCATCTTGGGGAAAGCATCAACATCCCCTCAGGGAAAGCCGGCATACTGTAATGCAAAGGCAGGATAAAGATTAATACATGTTTTCAAATATATATAAGAACAAGTGCCGGTAGAATAAGAATTCAAACATTTCCTGTATTGTGCTTGAAGGCATTCAAGCTGCCAGCCAATAGGTATAACGAGAAACTTCCCATTTTGCTATTATATTGTTGTGCTGTATAGGGTTTTTCTCTGAAGCATCTGGTATGGGTTATTGTCAAAACTCCACTTTGAGCATCGCTCTGGCTTAACATAAGAATTTCTATGCTCCTGAAACTGGGACATTCTAATTATCTTTCAACATTACAGTGCTGTGTTACCAAACCTACTTTAATCTATAATAATAACAGAAAAGAACCATAAGCCAAAAGACTGTTTACAAGTTGACACAAATGACCCAGTCTTTGCGAAGAGCCACGGTGGAAAAAGTGTGAAAAATGTACTTCACAGAAGCATCCTTGGCAGAAGACGTGAATTCAGCAAAAAGGTTTAAAACATTTCAACGAAAGCCGGAATTGGATGACAGAGCTGCAAGAAATTTATCTTGTACCAAAAGAAGGAACAGAAAAGATCTCAGAAAAATATAGTACATATCTGCTCTGTTACCAAACAGACTTTAAAATAGCAAACGGAATAAACAGACAAATGGCAAGAAAATGCCTAAACACAACAAGCTAACCTCTGCAGGATTCTTCACGGCTTTGTTCCCTTGTATATGACCTGTGATTTGAATGTATATCAATATTTTTCTAGCAGTTGCACAGGTCCATTAGCCAGATGCCATTCTTCATAACAAAACCATTATAAATATATGGCCTCAAAGTGCTTTTGGCCCGAGTCCAGCAGATCCCATCTTTCAGCAAGCCATTTCCATATAGGGAAAAGAGAAAGCAAGAAAGAAAATCTCTTTTCGAGCGTGTCATATCTACAAACCTAATAATGAGTAGTGGGACAGATCAGGCAGGTTTCTGTATTGTCCAAAAGTTACAGGTGACACCTGGGAGAGGCTGTTTAATGAAGTCAGAGTGCTACCTGGCTGCAGCACAATAGGACACCATGATATTGCCCTCAATGCTGCTGCCTTGACAGCATTTTGTTTCCTTCAGGGAAAGAGAAGCGAGGTTTGAAATTCCATACTCAGAGCGGAAATGCCTTGCAGTATTGCAAACTAGAAGGCAAATAGAAATAGTTATTTTATAAAGTTTCCTTGATAATATTTTTTTTTCATTATTTTATCAGAGTAAGAGAAGTGAGAACAATTGTTGCACATCACCCTGAAGTAAATTGTGCTTACCGGTGCTTAAAGCAAAGCCAACACGGTTCACCAATACTTTGGCTCTGAAAATTGACCTTTCTTAGCAAAATAAAGGGTGTGAAAACCCTCTACTACTTTAAAAGACATCTGACAACCAGACCCCAGCTAGGGAAAATATTCATCTTCACATTTTAGCCATCAGATGTTAACATTCTAGCATAAGCAGAGTGGCATTCTAATTGTGAACTTATTAAAGTAAAATGTATTTTTATGGGCTTCATTTGGTTGTTTGTTTCTTTTTTTTCCTCACAAAAAAGGTACAATGTGAAATCAAGCAATTCCAGTAATGTTAATGGGATCATGAATAATTGGCTGGTCAACAGTTGGGATTTTCCCCATGCTGGGGGCGTCAGATGCAGTTTGGATTAAGGCAGAGAAGAGATAGAAAGATGCAAAGGTACTTGGCAGTACATATACACCCTGTAACACAAGGATAAACAGATGCAAATAAGCAATTAAATATGTGAGAAGATTAAAAATCATGGACCCCTACACTTAGTGCCAGAAAAATAAGGCTTACAAAAATTTATAATTTCAGGGAAAAGTCTTGTCCTTCAAGTAGATTGGAAACTCCCTAAATAATTTCTGTTTCCCTAGCCCCTATGTTAGTTCTCCCTCCCCTCAGGAAAAACTGAAAAAAGACCTATGTAGATACAAAAATAAAACAAACCACAAAACAGAATAAAACTGATGAAAATAATAACTCGAGGGATTGAAATTTATCTTATATAGTTAGAGCAAAGCACAAACTCCATGATTCAGCTCAGCAACAAAAGGGAGGCATCAGGGAGGGCTTAGCAAGCTCCATCCAAGGCAAAGGCACCCCAGCCAGAGGTCTCAGAGTAATGAGAGACCCCACAAAAGCAATCATGGGAAGGAAACAAATATTTGAGCCTGTGGTAAAAGAGACTTTGCATACATGTGTGACAAGAAACCCAACGAATAAGCATCTAAACACTGCAAAAGCTCTCAGCTCTGCGGAAGTTCTGAAGCAATTTGTGGTTGCAAAAACATGGGGAGAGCAGGGGAGATCCAGGGCCAAGTCACTTGTCCTGCTGCTGCTGGGCCACGCGTGCGTGGCTTTGAGTCTGCCAAACGATGCATCAGTGTGGCTTTATGTGGGTGTCAGTCAGATCACTGATGCACTGGATCATGTTAGGTCTGAGCTTAATGAGATCTGAGCTTAATCGGATATCCTGAAAGCCCTTCTCTGGCCCCAGCATTGTGGTAATGGGCTTTATGCAATGTAGACCCATCCTTTACAAAGCCCTCCATCAAACCCAAAAGAGCAGCAAATATTGAAGTATGGTTTGCTGGCATAAAGGCTCCCAACTGCTGAGCACCAAATCCCCACCACTGCTGAGAGAAAAGGGTCAGGGTTTCAGGAAAGAGACTGTTTTGAGTGTCTGAACCATCAGGTTTGGGTTATCACAGCGAGGCTCTAATGTATCAGGCAGCGAGGAAAATGATAGGTATTCATTTCAGTTCATGATTTTTCAATTTTTAATTTGGTTTTAAAGATTTCTCATCAGCAGCATATTTCCTAATTTTTCCACTGTCTGAACCTGTCAGGCAGCTCTGAACCAAAGCCAGATCACATACATTGCCTCAAATTAATGAAAGAGGTGAAATGAGAAAGTTCTGTCTCCAGTAAACTAGATAACAAAGCTCTGCTGCAAGTACACCGGGCACATGAACAGAACCCAGGCAAGATGAAGCCATTCCTAACAGTTCTGAGAACCACCTATTTTACAAAAGAGTACAACTTTCAAAAAACATTTCAAACTTAGTTAAAAAAATAAAAGATAATCCTTTGGGGCCCTTGTCCCCTGCTTCATTGTGGCATTAGGGACGCTGGGAAATCATATTCATGATTGTAAGTTCAGGCACGGTGACTCAGCCACGCTGTACCAATTGAGTGAGCCTTTAGGCCAGCTCAAGATAAGGCTCAGTTCAAGAGAGGTTTATGTTTTCCTTTAGAAACTTGTGAGAACACGATACTTGCATTGCGACACTCATCTCGAGAAACAGCCCTTGCTTTTCAAACCTGCAGAAGTTATTTGGGTAGTGTGTACTCTCTGGTCCTTCATATTTAATGGCCACAATGCCTCCATTGTATGGTTGTCATTAACTACAACACTGCTCCCCAACCTTTGGATTACCACTAGAAGCTGACATGAACAATTTATATGCCAATCTTGATTCCCAGAAGAAACTCAGGCACAAGCATCTCCTTTTAAAATGTTCAAATGTGTTTTGTATCAAAAGAAAAAGAAATACATTTGTGAAATACTTACCATCAATTACAAACATCTGTGGCAAAATTAAGTAGTGGAAGGCTCTTTTATATCCAGAAACTTTAAAGAGTTGCCAAAAGTTGAAATCTGTCAGATATTTTAAGTAGATTTATAAGAGAATACTGTATCTTTGGCTTTAGCATCTCATATGTACAAAGCTAAACTGACAGAATTAAAGCTATTCATGCTGGAAAATCCCACAGCGCAGTTATCAGACTCCAGGAATAATATGCATAAACTAAAGAAGTCTCATGATCGGGAGGGAATTAAAGAAAAAAGGTTGAGGAAAAACTCATTAAAGGGCTGATCCTCAGTGTTGGTGTGCTATTAGCAAACGAGGGTCCTGTGCACCTTTCCAGACCAGAGCCTAAAAGCATGAGGGGCTACAAGTGCCTTTTGAAATCAGATAGAGGTATTCTACATTTCACTATTGTGTGTGAACCATTTGCTTTATCCAGGATTTTGACAGTGGGAAGCGTTATGCATTATTTTAAATAATTAGCCTTATTTTTAAGCCCTTAAAACTGCTTTTGTACTGCTTGCAAAGGGTTTTGTCTTGTTTTTAGTGTTTCTCCTCCCACCCATCTACCAAACCTCTTTTCATCCATTTATTCTAAAGAAAAATATAGCAATATCTTCTTCTGTTTATATGACCAAGAATGGCTCCCCTAAGCATTTTGAGTTCTTGTAGAGGCTCCACATCACATTCAACACCAGGAGAAGTGGGATGGACACTGATGCATGTACATTAAATATTGTGCTCTGCTTGCAGGATCCCTTTCAAATTAGGGGATCACAAGATGGTCCCCACGGGCCCATGCTTTGAGACAGCATTGCATATGGGCACGAGAATAAAGTAGTTAGAAGAGCCAAAATGCCACTGTGCTCTGCATATTTGATGTGCTTTAATTGTATTATATTGATTTGAGTCCATTATAGCCTGGTTTGTTACTCTAATAAATTACATTGTTCTTTGAAACAATGATGGCTTAAGATTGAAATATTATATTAGAACTTATATCTGACTGGCAGGCTTCAAATGTGATATTTACCACTGGCTATGGAGAAAGTAATCCTTGAAAGGCTTTCATTCCTTAAATAAAACCTCCAAGTCAGAATGTACAAGTTTAAAAACGGTCCTCAAGCACTGGTTAAGAGTGGGAGGAGAACAGCAGAGGGAATAGGCATTTTTCAGGCTGAGATTTGCAAACAGGACATGTAAGCAAAAGAAAAGAAAAAACTTTTCATTTAGATCCAAGGAACAGAAAAGTTTTAGCTTTTAAACTCCAGATAAAGCTTTGTTATAATAATTGTTCTCCAATGCTAATGTAATGCCTTTCTGTTTATACTTTAAGTTGAGGCTTTGGAAGATTTAATTAGTGAAAGAAAAACAACTTTCCAAAAACTTATCTGTATCAGGCATTTATTGTTTAATTGCTTGTATGCTTTATGTGGCAATTCATATGAAATCTGAAGCTAGAAAAGCTCAGCATATAAAGATGAATGATTTTTATGACTGGGCTTGATTTTTTTTTTAAAAGCACAACAAAAGAGAACAATTTTCAAAGTAAATACCAAGCCAAGACTGAGAAAGTAGGTTTTCTTAAAAAAAGAAACCTGCTAGGCACCATACATTTCACATATCCTATGTGTTTTTCTGGAAGTACAAAGGTTTTTTTAGGTGAAGAAAAAGGGAAATGGGTATTGTTGGAATGGAAAACTGTAAACAGGAGCTCAGAGTAGATTAAAAAAAGAAATTTCGTGACAACAAACACATTTAAAAGATGAAGGTGAGTCATCACCATGAGATGAATACCTTATCTTTTAAACCCTATGGGAGCTGTCTTTGATGAGCAGCAGCACAGTCACTGCAGGTAGGTGCATTTTGACAGGCAAAGAGCTGCACTGCACTAATTCGCTCTGTCAGAAATCCCCAACACAGCACAGAGGTGATATTGTGGGATTTAGCTCCTGGGGTGCAGCAAGTCTGATGGTGGGACTCTACAGAAGTCCGTGTTCAGGGGCAGAAGAGCAAGCTGCCACGGAATAAGGAAATTTTGTCTTTATAGCCCAGATAAACCACTGAACACTGCCCTCAGATGTGCAGGATTTCAAACTTTATGTAAGCTTATTCATAAAAAGATGAATCTCATTTAAAATATTCATAGACATATTTTAAAAACACCACAAAGAGATGTAAATAACAGAAATGGAATTTTGGCAGTTGTTCAACATGGTTATATTTTGGTGGTTATTATATACATGCATACACACATACATACATACCTACATACCTATATATATATAAAAAATCTACTTTTTTGATTACTTATTTGGCCTTCTGGTGAGTCTGACAAACACATGTATCACCTGAAAGCAGGTGTAGAAGTAACTCTACATGGATTACTTGCTCCAACTTTGGACTGAAGCAGGGCTGAGGAACTCGTGCATCCTGTGCCGTGCAGACAGGAGGAGCCGGTTCCTGCAGTCCCTCCCAGTCCCTCTCCCCATCGAGGTTTCCAGACAGCCCAGGACTGTGTCACTGCTGGAGTTACCACTAGGACTGACATTACAGAATTGGCCATTCATCATCTTTGACACCGGGGCTATTTCAGAAAGTACTGCTTTGGCACATTCAGGAATAATCATATCAAAGTTGGGGCTGCGCTTTGCTTCAGAGGGAGGTCATGCAGACAATAATAATGCATCACGGGTTTTTTCCCTATTGTAATGCTACCTATGCCTTATATGTGTCTCCTGGTACTCCTCTGAAACCTTCCAGGGTAGGGTGTCAGGGCTGTTTGCCTTCAGAGACAGACTGCATGCAGAGGGCAGGCAAAAAGCAGAGAAAAAATGGGGAGCAATGTAGAAGAAAACAAAAAGAAATTTTAAAAAAGTCATATGGAAAAAAGTAGGATGCCTATACAAAATTATGTGTTTTAATATATTCAAAAGAATTCAAAAGAATTGTCAATGTTGACCTGTAAAAATCTCAAACTTATAGATCAATGTGCAAACTGCCATTATGCATCCAAAACAACATATTATGGTTCATTCAGAAAGGCACATGTCCCAGTCACAGGGATAGACACTACAAAACGGTCTGATTTACACTAAGTAGAACATACACTCACCAAATTATAAATATGAACCAGAATGTTTTCCATGCAATCAGAAGGCCTGTCTGTACACCTTCCTTACTAATAGCAAAATTATGCTTCCAGCAGGCATAAGATTGGCTCATAATGGCCTAATCCCACTGATGTTTCTTACCTTGGCATAGTCTGACGTCAGCCTTATGAATAATTCCACGGGTGTCAGGAAAGATGCAGCTGTTAAAATGCTAAGCCAGGCCTGATCATTACATTAGCCTGAAAACAGTGACTTAAAAATGTGAGTTCTCAGAACTGACGTCTGATGTTAAACCTTTCGGATCAATTTTCTCAAGATCTTCTCCACCTAAACTTAAAATTAGCATATTTCTTTCTCCTTTTCCTTTCTCATTCCTTTCCCTTTTGAAAAGCTCTGTTTCCATCTGCAACCACAGCTCATAAAGGAGATTTAAGGGGGATATCAACTGAGACAAGAGTTACAATTAACAAGCAAGAATCAGCAACGTGGTGTTTTCACGAGATCTCTTCGTTTATCGAGTGCTGTCATAAGGAGATACAAACTGCTCAGTACCACACAAATGACAATACTTTATCTTTTCACATTAATGCAAAGTGAACTTGGAGCTCAAGAAACCTTATCTCTCTAGTTACATAATGTCCTGATCACAAAGAGCCTGCACTTGACGAGCAAACCAGCAGAACTGGGATGGTGTCAGCCCTTGCACGTGCACCGTGCTTCAGTGCGCATCATAAACAAACACCTAAAGCCGCAGCTACTGCTGCCTGCTTCAGAGCATATAAATATATATTACTGCTTATTAGGAAAACCATTAGGACTTTGACCTACTGGCAGTTTGCACTGAAAATAAAGGATCAAACATTCAAAGACCAGTTTTCCTCACACCAAGGTAACGGCAACATAAAAAGTGCTGGATATTATTTATATTTTTACCTTCCTTACAATGATGATGAAAACAGGACATTAAAATAGTTCCAGGAAAAAAACCCTGAGAAATATCCTTATGCGTTCTGTTTTTACTGGAGATCAGGCACTGAACATTTCATCATCACTGTCCTTGATTTCTTCTAAGCAAAGCACTCCTATGAGTTGAACTGCCAACAAAAACCCAGAGACTGTGCTCACTTTCACTGCTCTCAGATTTTGTCAGGGAGTCTTTTATCCTACAGACATAAAGTTATGGTTTAATATTTTAACCACAACCAAAATAGTCCTTTTTCTGACACACAAAACTTCCCTGGAAAACAAAAAGTGATAGTTGATAATGAGGATAATTCAATGTTTTAGGCACTAACAGTGCTGAAAGAGGAGTTGCAAAGGTGCAGGTGTTAATCACAGTGCCAAGCAGAACTGGAGAGGGAGGAAAGAATGAGGAGGAGGATGAGGAAGTAAATGAAAAACCCCCTCCAATATGCATGTTCCTCTAGCACTCTATGGAGAAAAAAGAAAAAAGATAATAATATTTGTTTTACAAAATCACTGCCAAAATTCCACTTATAGATACTATGACAATTTGAGATCCCGGTGAAACTGGGCAGGATTTAGCTTCCCAACTAGAAAAAATGTCAGAATCACGACTCTGCTTGGAGAAAAACACAAAGTTTGAAACCGTGGAGTTATAACCAACAGAACAGTGTCTGTAGTACATCTCAGTCATCAATTAAAACCCAGTCTCATCCTTAAAAAGGCGCTTCTTCCCCATTCCTGGTGTCAGGAAGCAATCTGCCTCACGTGTGCCCTGGCTCCACTTCTTCCAACTATCAAAGGTGTCCCTGCACCCATCTGCTCATGACACTTTTAAGATCCTATGTTTCTTTGACGAAATGAAAGGGTTTTAATAGTTTCTTCTTATTTGTTTCTTCGGGGTTTTTTCCCACTTTTACCATTTCAGTGCAAAATCTGAGGATAATTATCCTCAGATGAAAGAGAGGTGAAATTCAAACCTGTTGTCATGTTTTCAGATTTTACTCCTAGGTGTCAACTGTGGGATCACAGCTGATGTGTGGCCACCTGAAAGTACTTTACATATTAAGGTTCAGTGATTATATTTGGCAGGGATTAGATTCCCAATTGAAGTTACGCATTCCAGGGCTTGCTAGAACCACATAAAACAAAATCTAACTACATTGACTCAGGTATTATATAAAAATCCTCCAAAATACTAAAGCCCTCCTAAAGTACTAAAAAATGTACTATGTAAATTTTCCTCTAAAGTAAGGGAGATAATACTTTTTCTCTGTCTTTACTTAGAAGAACAACCCAATGAAAGCCCCAGGTTTTCACTTTTGAAAATAAGCCCATATCTTGAATGGAAACTCTGAGGAAAATGTTAATTAACGCTTAAGAAGACAAGGAGTCCCTTTTACTTAAATTCTCTTTCTTCCCAGGAGCTATTAAGACAGGCAAAGGAAAGCTTTTGGAACATAAAGGATGCAAACCCTATCACTTTCACTACAAGTTTCTTTGGAACAAAAATGAAAGCTTTATGTCTGATGAGTGCCAGAAGCTTCCACTTCTATGTGGTGTAATTTAAGTCTCCAGTCAAACAAACAAAAAAGAGGACTTTTGGCATAAAATCCTCCAGTAATTTACTGCACCACTTGTAACTTACTCAGGAGGTACCTGGTAGGGAACCAGCGACTTTGCTGAAAGTGAAAGAGATCAGTACACATATTTAATAGCAATGAGAGAGCTTCATTCAGATGAAATGTTAATACTTTGGTCAAGCGTTGCTGTATACAAGATGGAATTTTAAAGATAGATTCACTGCCTCACATATTTGCCCAGATTTACCAAAAAGCACCAGCAAAACTGCATCTCTAGCCTGGAACTACACTGTTTTACCCATGATATTACACTCACAAAAACCAGAATATAATTTGTCATTTCTTGTCCTTACATTAATTGAACTGACACAGCTCTATTAAAATGAGTCAAATCTAATAACAGCGTTTCAATGGATGGGAAAGGTATCTGCTTGTTTTTCTTAAAAGACGAGAAGGGGGAAAAAGATATTTTTGGGTTGGCTAAGCATCTACTCCCAACACATAATAAGGTTGTTATCAACCAGAAAAGCCTATTAAGTTAGAAAATGAATACTGA
The DNA here is from genome assembly GCA_013400235.1 of Oriolus oriolus. Taxonomy (NCBI): domain Eukaryota; kingdom Metazoa; phylum Chordata; class Aves; order Passeriformes; family Corvidae; genus Oriolus; species Oriolus oriolus. The sequence continues at coordinate 818,111 of VXBT01000774.1, read as the reverse complement.
AAGCTTTCTAATTAAACACTTTCCACTTACATGATACTGAAAAAATAGAGTGGGAGATGCTGGTCCTGATACTGTATTAGTCATTGTATCACTCATATCATGATGTTGTAATCAGCTCTCGGGATGAATAGCCCAGGTGCTCAAGCTGTGCTGAGATTTGTAATTGGAAACGTCTTTGGATAATAGTTGTCTCATGAGTTGTTTTCTCCTCTTGTCATATTTTTTAATGTGATGTGACTCATAATTGAGTTTTCTATTAACCATCATGCAGCCGTGTTTTTTAAAACTTTAAGTCTGCTCTGTGCAGGTTTGTCCTGGGCTGGAGTGGGATCTGGGCATGGGCATGGGGCAGCACAGGTCCTGTCCCTGTGAGGCAGCAGGCAGGATTAGGGCTGCACGACTTCCTTCTTTGGGGGAGGATTGTCATTTTGATACCCACCCACGAGGATATACCCAAGGTATATCTTAATATTGGTATTAAACTGTTCTAACAGGGATAAAGCTAAACCAACAGCAGCATTCCCCTTCTTCACACAGACACCTCCTGTCACTTCTCACCAAAATGTTTTACAGCAGACAACTCAGCAGGCTTTCTTTACTTGCAATATTCCAACACGTTACTACCAAGAAGCATAATTTTTGTCACACCTTCCCAAAAGTTCATAATTCTACATATCTGGTTGGTTAAAAGCGTAGTAATGACTTAAGGAGTCAGTTGTTTAGGAGACTTCCAAGGAAGGGAGAGGCTTTGGTAGCCAGCCTGATCGGAAAAAAGCTTGAGAAAGAGAAATTAAATTTGGTCTGAGTGGAAGGTTAAAAATCATATCATCTCAGCTACATTAAAACCACTGGCGTGTCACAGATTACAAGCAGAAGCCCATACTATTCAAATTTATATAATTTATTTCTTTCATATTTTTAATTAGGTATTTCAGATCTGCCAAATACTGTTCATGGGCTTTACCAAGATACAGACAGGTCTATACAACCAATAATCTTGAAACACAGAAATCACGCTTATCTCTAATGTTCTCAAGTGCAAACTGTTCCTAATATATATTCTTCTATGTAGTCTGGTCAAAAGGTTTAAAATTATGTAGTAAGTATAACAATTATGCAATGAGCAGGAACAGTATGGACATGAGAACTCTGGATGCAGCACTCTCACAGAGGTGAAGCGAATTAAAAAGTTGGATATAAATATGTAGTTCCTCTATTAAATGCATGAAGGACAGATAATTTTAAAGGGCTTAATGCTGTGTGCAGGCACATCCCTGCTAGGGGAGCACATGGCAGCCTGCGCACAGCAAACCAAACCTCCCACAGAACACTGGCCCCTAAGGAAAGTGTGCTTTAGAGAATTTCCATTTATTAAGGTTTTTCCAATTCCCTTTCCAGGGATGATCATTCTTCTGTTGTAGGAGCTGCCTGCACTCAGTGGCTGTTTATTCTCTTGGCTTTCCCCAGTGGCCAGTGGTAATTCCCCAAGTACATATAACAAGTATAAACAGAAACTAGGGCCCTTTCTTGACACAAGGAGTGGAATTGCCTGTTGTAATTTTGGATTATGATGATTACTGAAAATATTTTTGAAATTTTAAGCAGTGGTTTGTTGTTGACCCAGAAGGAGCAGCGTGTCTCTGGCAGTGCTGATGTTTGTGCCACCAGCCTCCCTTGGCTGATCTCTGCAGGGTGATATGTAAAAATGCAGGCCAGGTTTTAATTGCACTCTCCTTTGGAGGACATGATTGGGCACTGTTGAATCCAAGCCCTGTGGCTTCCTCACCCAATTTTGCTGCCCTGGCTTCTTTGCTGCCCTCCCCTCTCTGTTTGGTTACACACAGAGATGCATCAAATATCACCTTATGCTGTACAGTGGCAGAGGCTGCCCAAAAAATTATCTTTGCCAGCCAAATGACTTTTGCGAGGCAATGTAGCTAATTCTTGTTCTAAATTCTACCATCATCACACACAAGGTCACTCTCTCCATCCCTGTGAATCAAACAACAAGATGGGAACTAAAACATGTTGGGGTGGCCCAAAATTTTAGATTTAAATTGCAAATGTGTGAGGAAAGTGCCAGCTCAGTTCCTTAATTGTTGGTAAAATATACAGAAACCTAAAATGCTTCCCTCAGATGCAAATTCTGCAGTGTTTGACTGTGCTGAAGCTTCCTTCCCTGGGAGTTCGGGAACTTAGTTAAAGATGCAACCACGTGGTCATTTATTCTAATTAATGTGAATACATTTGCATTTGCAGATCTAGCAGCTTTTGCAAGCCAAGAAACAGCCCACAGTGGTTTTACAGGGTGCACACAGATGTGCTGGTGCAGCACAGGATGCCCTGGCCAGCGCAGAACGTGGCAGAAACCCAGTGCTGGAGGCCCCAGACCATGCTCAGTAGATGTTTCCCAAAATCTTTGACCCATGAGAGGCTGAACTCGCTGTGCAACAGTAGTGGGAACCTTTTGTTCCAAAAGAGACAGTTATCAGAAACTTGACTAAATTATTCACATTAAAAAAAAAAAAAAAAAAAAAAAAAAAAAAAACAAAAAAAAGGACCCCCCACAAACC